>RXID01014775.1:0-60519 GCA_005019695.1 Trichopus zeylanicus subsp. travancoricus | reverse complement strand
TATTTTAAAACTAAATTTTACAAATAGACACTCGCCAGCCGTGCCCGCACCCTCGATGCCCGGGTGTGAAAAAATTACAACTTTCATGTTATACATTTACAAATAGACCCCTTGAATATTTTTATTTATAAATAAGTCTAAATTTTTTATTATATTTTAAATAAAATTTTACAAAAAAGACATTGAAGGTTTTAAAACTTAAAATTTAAAATTACAAGTTTAATATTTATACATTTAAAATTAGACCCCTTGAATATTTTTTTTTATAAATAATTCTAAATTTTATTTATTTTAAAACTAAATTTTACAAATAGACACTCGCCGGCCGTGTCTGTACCCTCGCCGCCCGGCATCTGCACCCGAGCATCGGCGCCCACGCCCGCCCTCGCTCGCATTAGCCCTCGCCCTCGTCGGCCCTCGTCGCTCGCGTCCGCGTGCTCGCCCTCATTGGCCCTCCCCCGTGTCGGCCTGTGCCCGCCCTCACACTAATCGGCGCCAGTGCCCACCCTCGCCGCCCTCACCGGCCCTAGCCCTCGCCCTCGCCCTCGACGCCTGCCCTCGTCTGCGCCCTCGCCCGCGCGCCGACGGCCGCCCTCGCCCGCGCGTTGGCGCCCACGCGCTCGCCGCCTCGCCACCCTGGCTTGCCATTTATAAATAGTTAGATTTTTTATAAATAAAAATATTTCAAGGGTTTATTTGTAAATAGTTTGAGAGAGAGAATGAAAGTGAAAAATAAGTTTTTAGAGATTTAATTATAAAAATCACGAGGGTAAAATTGAAATTTTTGAAGAAAATTTTGATTAAATAATAATAGGGAGGTATTGGTAAATATTTTAAAAAGAGGGGGTGGTGTGAGTAATTATAAAAATTACATAAGGGTGTACATAATTAATCCTAATTGTGAGTGGGTGCACGTAAGTACCCCAACTTTTTAACTGAAAAAATTTAGAGCGGAAATTTGCCATTTTCTAGTCTTTTAAAATTAAAGAGCGAAATTCTATTATACGCGAAACAAAAATCCACTCCAATATGAGGAGGGCAACTTCGTCTACAAATTTATTTTAAATGACTTGAAGCAGCACACATGATCAGGGGGTTTAAAAAAATGGAAAATATAAATTTAACTCAATCCGATGAAAATAATTTTAAGAAGAAACAAACAAAATTTTCTCCTTTTAGTTTTATGGCCTCGACAACGTATTAAGTGGGAATGTGCAGGAAAATATGAGAGCTTTTGCAGTATTATTATTTACATAACTTATTACAGTAAGGTTGAGATCCGGTCAAATAAGATACGATGCACATAAATAACGCGAATAGCATTTCTTATTCCGTAATTTTTGTAAATTTTTTTTTTTTTATGTAAGAAATCATTGCACTTCAACGATAAGAACGTAATACCTCCAGCTAGGGGTGAGCAAAAAAACCGAAAAATCGGTTAACCGAATCGTACCGGTTGAGAACCGAACCGGAAAACCGGTTCTCAGGCAAACCGGTACGGTTCCGGTTCTGAAATTTCATAAAACCGGAAAACCGGTTCCGGTTCCGGTTTCACGTTTTCTGAAAAACCGGTTAACCGGAACCGTACCGGTTTTCCCTCTATATATAAAACCCTAACCCTAATCCTAACCCTAACCCTAATTGCGCCGCCTCGCCCTCGCCTCGCCTCGCCCTCGCCTCGCCCCCGAGCTCGCAGCAAAGCGCCGACGCCGTCTCGGCCTCGCCCTCGCCTCGCCCTCGAGCTCGCAGCAACGCGCCGACGCCGCCTCGGCCTCGCCCTCGCCTCGCCCCCGAGCTCGCAGCAACGCTCCGACGCCGCCTCGGCCTCGCCCTCGCCTCGCCCCCGAGCTCGCAGCAACGCGCCGACGCGGCCTCGGCCTCGCCCTCGCCTCGCCCCCGAGCTCGCAACAACGTGCCGATGCCGCCTCGGCCTCGGCCTTGCCCCCGAGCTCACAGCGACGCCGCCTCGCCTTCGCGCTCGCCCCCGAGCTCGCCGCGACACCACCTCGCCCTCACCGGTCGTCGTGACGCCGGAGCTCCGGTATACCGATTTTAGAACCGTCTCGCCCTCGCCGACGCCGGCGGTCGCTGGTGGTTAATTTGCAGTAATATAAAACCGGTTAACCGGTTTTAGAACCGGTTTAAACCGGTTTAGAACCGGAACCGGAAAACCGGTTTTTCATCCAAACCGGTACGGTTCCGGTTCTCAATTTTTTGAGAACCGGAATCCGGTTCCGGTTCTCAAATGAGCAAAACCGGTTCGGTTAACCGGTTTTGCTCACCCCTACCTCCAGCTCACCAAAGACAATGAGAAAACCTCACTCTCTACACATCCCCACCCCCCACCCTAAACAATAAAAATTAACATCCACACCTCACTCTCTACACATCCCTATTGAAAATAAAAAATGAACACATTTTACCCTATGCCACTCATATCGGAAACCCCACCTGCAAGCATATATGCCCTCGTCACTCCACTGTGCCATGCTCCAAAATTGAATCGCCCTTTTAATCTTTGTCACTAACTCATCTGCCTCAACCGGCAAGCAACCAATGGCCGTCCCCCATTTCAATTTCTTCTCGCTTGCTCATGCTCCTGTAACACTAAGGCCCAGACGTCGATCACCTTCACTGGCCTCGCAGCCAGCTGAAGACAGACAACAATTATCACCCCCATTCAAGCATCCGCTCTTTAGCTCTGAACTGGTCAAGATTTCTCTCAACGGAAATCTGCCAGCAGAAACACTTAATCGGGGTAGGTAATCTCATCCTGTTAGTCATATCATTTGATAGATTATTTATTGATTTATTTTTGAAGTAAGATTGTTCATGCAATTCGGATCAAAAAGTTTGAAAATATAATGAGTGATTCAAATTTGACTGTCTGATTAATATTTGTATAACAATAAATGACAATATAGATAGAGCCAAATTTTATATGTATATACTCATTTGAGTATTCCGTGATGGGTTGAATATTTTATAATATATTCAATATCTGGTCTCAGTTTGAGATTACCTGGTTAGAGGAGAATAAATTGATTTATTTGAGGTTTGGATCTTTTTGTAAATATTTGGCCTTATTTATAATCACAAAATTTTGATTTGTAATTATAATGAATTTCGAGGGTCTATTTGTAAAATAATAAATATAAGTTAGTTACCGAAACATAACAAATTGAGAAGTAAGAATTCGTGATTGAAAATAGATAGTGAAATATCTGTTCTTTATTGTTTTATCGCGGTTTTGAATCCATTTTTTTTTTTTTGAAAATTTACCTCCTCTTCAACTCTTCTCCATCAAAGAGTGGCAAGAACTCAAGTTGGATCAACTGAGATTTGTGAATAAAAGTTTTAGATTTTCATTTCGGGCCCAGAGGTATGTAAATTCCTTTAATTTAGTTTTAAACTCGATTTTCTCGCGGGTCTTGTATCAAAAGGTAAAATCGGCGCCCGCAACTTTGTATTCAAATCTCGGTTCGGTTTATTGCTTATGTTAATCAAATTAATCTTGATTAACATTAAGCTTATGATTATTTGAATTAATGAAATATAAATTTTCATTATTATTTATTCCTGGTTATATTTATGAGTTAAAATAACCAAATATTTCTTCAAAGGATTTTGAAGTTATTTTAATTTATAAATATTATTATTCTGTATTTATTTTCAACTCTAGTCAATTTGACCCAAAGGTTGAGTTGGTGTAGAGAAGAAATAAATATAGAATATTTTAAAAATTTATTTGTGATTATTATGTATTTTATTGGTGGGATCTCGTAGATTGTATTATTTTCCCAAAGAAGGAGTATAAGATCATAATTTATTCTGATTCTAATTTTATTGGTGATTTGTGAGATCTAGTGATTTGTGTTATTTTTCTAAAGGAGGTAGTACAAAATCATAATTTAATCCCAATTCTGATTTTGCTTGTGATTTCGGGATGTTGTGATTTGTGTTAGTTTCCCAAAGAAGATAATATAATATTACAATGATAATCCCTATTTGGATCAATGAGATCAATGAATTATTTATTATTGAAATGTATTTGTTGTGTTTTTGAGCTATCCATTACAAAATCTGCAATATAAAAACTAGTAGTTAGCTCTTCAAGGTCGAGATCTTGAATGAATCAAATTACTCGATTTGGAGAAGTAAACTAAAGCTCATTTGGCATTTCAAATTTTTGACATTGCTCTTGATACTATTGAACCACCTATTGGGTCAAGCCAGTTTGAAAAAATGACACAGAGCAGATAAATTAGCAAAATTGATAATCAGAAGAACAGTTTCTAAAACAATTCGTGTCAGTTTGTCATATGTTTATTCTGCTAAAGAATTATTTTAGAGTATTCATGACAGATTTGTTGGGTCCTCTAAAACCAAGAAATTATCTTTGACTTGGAAGCTCCACAACACAAAATTGGTTGAGCATGAAAATGTTTAAGAGCATATTTTGGCAATGTTTTCTAAAGGACATAAGTCAGAATGTATGGTTGGCTTTGACTCAAATTATATTGATGTTTCTCTTGATGCATGGATTGTGGATTCAGGATCATCGGTCCATATATCAACTATTATGTAGAGATTCATGGACCTAAGGAACTCAGATAATTAGGAGAAGTATGTCTTCATGGGGAACAATGAGCGAGCTGAGATCGTTGGTGTTGGGACATACACTTTGGCTCTCCATGGTAGTCATATTGTTTTATTGTCAAATACAGTTTTTGCACCAGCTATCAAGCATAACTTACTATCAGTCTCCAGACTTACAGAAATTGATTATTATTTTACTTTTGGCAAAAACTGTGTATCTCTGATGTATGACAGTATTGTTATTGCTATTGGTACTGTATTTGATGGTTTGTATAAATTGCATGTAAAGCTGAAAGTTGACTCTACAATATAGTACTACAATATTGATTCCAAATATATATGCCCTTATGATCCGAATATGCAATTGGATAAGAATTCTTCTCGTCTATGGCATTATCGTTTAGGTTATATTGATAGAGATAGATTGGAGAGACTCTACCATAATGGAATTCTACAAAATATAAATTTTGATGACTTTGGTATCTATGTGGATTGAATTAAAGAAAAGATGACAAGAGCATCATTTTCAAAGGCATTAAGATTTAATAATTTGTTAGATCTAATCCATACAGATATTTGTGGTCTGAATAGGGTAGTCACAAAGAATGGCCAGAAGTATTTTGTAACATTCATTGATGACTACTCGTAATATGGATATGTGTATCTGCTGCACAGAAAGTCGGATGTATTTGAAATATTTAAGGTGTATAAAGCTAAAGTTGAAAATTAGCTGGGCAAAAAGATTAAAGCAATCAGGTCAAATAGAGGAGATGCATACACTTCAAATATTTTTTGACATTTTTTACAGGAGCATGGAATCATTGAAAATACAACCATTGCAGAAAATCCAGAGCAAAATGGAGTAGCAGAAAGGAGGAACAGGACTTTGATGGATGGTACGTTGTATGTTAGTTTTTAGTGAATTGCCAGACACTTTATGGGGCGAAACACTAAAAATGGCTACATATATTTTAAATAGAGTATCACCCAAATTTGTTCCTAAAACTTCTTTTGAGTTATGACTTGGTAGAAAACCCAGTCTAAATCATCTTAAAATCTGGGATTGTAATGCAGAAGCTAGGATTGCTGAACCTAGTATATCAAAAATTGAAGCTTGGAGTTTAAGCTGTAAGTTCATTGGTCTTCTGGACAGATCTAAGGGTTACAGATTATACAATATTGTTCAGGGATCCATATTTGAAAGTAGAGATATCAAATTTCTTGAACATGACACATCTATCATAGGAAGTAAGAGGAAAAGAATTAAAGTTGAGGATGAGTCAGATAGAGCTGGACAAGATGAAGCACCCATGACTATGTCAGACCAGTCAGATGAAAGACCCAGAAGAATTCGTAGATCAGCTATATCAAATGACTATACTGCATATTTAGAGGAAACTAGAGATATGCATATTCAGAGTTCAGATAATATAGATGAGATGTCTATCTCATTGATCATAAAAAATGATGATCCATTGAATTTTTCAGAAGGGATAAGCAGTATGAATACAAAATTTTGGTTGAATGCAATGATTGAAGGAATTGATTCCATGCAGAAAAATGAGGTTTGGTCTCTAGTGCCAACTCCTATAAACTGTAAACCAATTGACTGTAAATGGGTCTATAAGACTAAATTGAAAGTCAATGGTGAAATTGACAAATATAAAGCAAGGTTGGTTGCTAAAGGATATATTCAGAGAGAAGGAATTGATTATGATGAGACATGTTCTCTAGTCTTTAGAAAATATTCATTGAGAATCTTCATGACATTGGTTGTACACTACGATTATGAACTCATTCAAATCGATGTCAAAACAGTATTTCTGAATGGAGTTCTTAAAGAAGAAATTTATATGATTCAGCCAAAAGGGTTTATCAGAAAGGGTGATAAAACAAAAGTATGTAGACTACATAAATCCATCTATGGTTTACAACAAACCTCTCGACAGTGGTATATTAAATTTCATAAGACAATCATAAAATTTGGCTTTCGAAAAAATACAGCTGATAATTGTGTATACCTGAAGGTTAATGGGGGTAAAGTTTAGATATTGATGTTATATGTTGATGACATCTTATTAGCAGGTAATGAAATAAATTCCCTCAAAGAAACTGAAAGGATGTTCTCTACAGTATTTGAAATGAAGAATCTTGGCAATACTTCATATGTCTTGGATATTAAAATATACAGAGATAAAAAGCATCAATTGCTTGGGCTTTCTCAGGAGACATATATTGCTAAAATTCTTCAAAAATATGGTATGAATAATTGTAAAGCTGGAGAATCACCTATAGTCAAAGGTGATAAGCTTAATATTCAATAATGTCCTCAGAATGAAATTGAAATATGGGAGATGTAGAAAGTTTTCTATACTTCAGATATTGATAGTTTGATGTATTTAATGATCTGTACCCGTCCAGATATTACTTTTGTTGTGGAATTTCTTGGTAGATATCAGAGTAATTCAGGAATGACCCATCAGAGAGTAGTTAAGAAGGTTTTTCATTATTTGAAGAAAACCCAAAATTATGTGCTCTTATTTGATAGTTATAAATCATTAAATGTTCTTGGATATATAAACTCTGATTGGAAAGGCTGTGAGAATAGTTTGAAGTATACATCTGGATATATGTTTACTTTGACAAAAGGAGTTATTTTATGGCGTAGTATAAAACAGACTACTACTGCTTTATTAACTATGGAGGCAGAGTATATACCTTCTTGTAAATCTAGTAAACATGCTAGTGATTGAAATATTTCCTTTCTGATCTCCAGGTGGTTGATTATATTGATAAACCGATGTAGATAGTCTGTGATAATGATACAGTTATATCCCTTACTAAGGATGCTAGATGTCATTTCAAGGCAAAGTATATTAAGCTGCAATTTCATTATGTCCGTGAAAAAGTTCAGAAGAAGGATATTATTGTTTCACGGATTTCCTCTGCAGATAATTTGGTTGACCCAATGACAAAAGGTCTGACGGTGAAAATATTTAAAAAGCATATTAGTCATATAATAGTTTGTAAACATGATGTTATATTTTGATTGTTACATACATTTTTATCTGGTTATAGTTTATTTATCAGTAAATTATTGTTTTTCCCCATATGAAATAATTCCATTGATGTGTTTTGTTCTTAATCTTCCAATGTGTAGGATGAAGTCTTTGGAAATATCATGGGCCACTAGGTAGGTTGTTGATGACTACCTACATGAGGACCTAGTGATCATGTGTAGGTAATTCCTGAAAAACTTGAGGTGAAGGTATGATTGGGTATCATATCTGTTTTATACCTCTCACTTAAATGAAGTGTATTGGTACTTGCGGGATGTCCTCAGTACAGTTTGTACATCTAAATAACGTATTTTTGAGAGAAGCACGAAGCGAGTCGACTGTCAATTGAAAAGGAAAGAGAATTCTCACTACTGTTATGTTTATTGTATGATTTGTTCCACGAGCACATTGTCTATGCTTATGTTTAATGTTATTCAACTCAACTGATGTTAGTGCTTTACTTGCTTTGACATGAAAATGGTTGGTATACCATTAGTATACATTCATCCATGATTGAGCATGTATGGGGGCTACCGAGGAAGAGTTGTATGGTCCATTGTCTCTGAATTGCACAATTGGGATCCCATTGCTGAAAATTGATTTCTCAAAATTATTTTCAGTATACATATATATATATATAAACAGATATATAGACTAAGTGAGGGATTGTTAATCTTGTGATCTTATAGACTGTTTATTGATTTATTTTTGAAATAAGATTGTTTGTGCAATTCGAGTTAAATAGTTTGGAAATATAGTGAATGACTCAAATTTGACTGTTTGATTGATATTTGTATGGCAATGGATGATAGTATAGATGAAGCTAAATTTTATATGTGTGTGCTCATTTGGGTGTTCCGTGATGGGTCAGAATGTTTTACAGTATACCCAACATCTGGTCTCACCAACATCTGGTCTCACCTTGAGGTTACCTGGTTGGAGGAGGATAAATTGATTTATTTGAATTATTTGAGATTTGGACTTTTTTGTAAATATTTGGCATTATTTATAATTATAAAACTTTAATTTATAATTATAATGAACTTCGGGAGTCTACTTACAAAATGACAAATATAAGTTTGTAAACAAAACAGAACGAATTGAGAATTGAGAATTCATGATTGAAAACAGATAGTGAAATATCTATTCTTCATCGTTCTATCACCATTTCGAACCCAATTTTTTTTTATTTTGAAGTTTTTTCTCCTCTTCAAAATCTTTCCCATCAAAAAATGGAATGCCTCAAGATGGATTAGTTGGGATTTGTACATAAAAAATTCAGATTTTCATTTCGGACTCTGGGATATGTAAATTTATTTAATTTAATTTTAAACTCGATTTTCTCACGAATCTTATATTAAAAGATAAAATCGGAGCCCACACATTCCTCTATCTACAAGCCAAGTGTATGTACCTTCGGCAGAGAACTATCCATTCTTCTCGCATCTCCAAATTCTCGTCTTTATTCTTGGATAAATTGACATCAGCAAGCAAAAGCCAAACCTTCCTTCCATAAATTCACATTTTCAATTTTAATATCAGTCGGAAAATGAGGGCCAAGATTGACTGGTTTTGTAGGCATGTCCACGGGCCTGGGGGCCGTTGGACTAGGCCCGCTAGAAGCCCGTCAATAGAACCCAACGGGCCCGTTAAAGTGCAGCGCTACGCAATCAGAATTCGCCACGTTTCACCAAAAAACCCTTTCGGCGTCGTCCGGGACTTCTTAAACCCTAGCGAGCCTCGCGTGCTCCTCCATTTCTCTTCGCGCCGCCGTTGCTTGCTGAGAAGAGAAGAGGTACGATCTGTTCTTTTGCTTCCAATCTTTCTTTTCTCTCCTAATTGATTTGTTTCTGTCAAAATTGTGGGAATTTGGAAACGGATGCTATCGGGGAACATCTAATTCTTGTTGCGAATTTGTGGTTTGTCTTTGGTTGCAGCCAAATGCTGTTCTTTCCCAAAGGAGGGATTTTGTGTTGATTCTCATTTTCAAGTTCTTATTTTTGTTTATTTATTTATTTATTTGGCGAATGGATTCCATTTGAAAAGGAGAAGTATTTGTTCGATGCTAATTACGCACGAACTAATGATTCTTTATGTTGTTCTTTCCCTTGTAATAAGAACAGTGCAGAAGTATTTGATAAATTGAGCATTAGTAGTAAACTTAGGTGGAAATTTTTGTTTCAGTCTGGTGTTGATGATATAATATCTGTCTCTGTAGATGTAGAAAGAGATGGACAGTTACACTGAGCAAGTTGGTCTATGTGTCTGTTTGATTCAACCTTGTTTCTAGGCTTCTAGCGCTAACTTGATTTTCTTCTGCTGCTTGTAGCTTGTCTCTTTGTTTCATATATTCTGCTGAACCTTCAACAATGGATATATATATATATATATATATATATGTTGTTGCTGTATGTTTTTATGAATTGATAACACTCTTGGTGGTGCTATAACTGGAATCTTATTTTTTGAGAATTGGTTACAGGACTGAAAACCTGACAGGGAGATGGCTTTCTGGAGTAAATTGGGCCACTTGGTAACTAGGCAAAGTGGTTTGGCAAACAGCGTACCTAACAGCCCTCTCACTGTGATGTTTAATTCTGTTCGTTTTGCGTCAACTACAAAGCTTTTCATTGGGGGTAGATTTCTTTGACATGCATTACTTGTACGGACCCATATAATGTGCATCCTCCCTTTTCCTGATCTCTAAGCTGACCAGGTCTCTCCTATAACACTGACGATCAATCACTGAAGGACGCATTTCATTCCTTTGGCAATGTCATTGAAGGTTAGTGATAGTTTGATTTGGTGCTTCTATTCTTTACATCTGACAAGTACCTTGGTTTCTTTGATCTGGTACCAGTGAATATTTTGCTTGATTAAATCTCCCAGTGTACAGACTTCTTGTTAACATGTAATGTCTTATGTGTAAAATTGCACACACAATTACTGGTTCTATTGGAATAGATGGAACTGCTCTAACACAAAGTTGATCTAATTATTTGTATATATGCTTACGGAGCTCACCTTGCAAATATCCTTACAAGGGTCACAATGCAACTGGGACCTCATTGCAGGTACAGTAGGTATTTATATTTTATGGAACTAATATATAATAAGGAAAAATGCTCAAAAAATATGTAATAAGAAAAATGAAACCATTGAGGGAGTTAATCAGAACTAGGGAAAGAAGGGGATACCCTATTCACTACTCGTTTCTATTTGTGGAGGCGAGTCTATAGTGGTCGTCAGTGCTATAAATGACAATCTTGGTCTATGTCTACATTTTGGAGGAACATAATTTTGCAGAAGGGAATGGAACTGTGTTTCACTGTGGTTTTATTTCAGTTTATGCTGCCATAAATGTGTCTTACAAAAATGTTTCTGCTTTTGTGAATGCAGCAAAGGTTATCACAGATAGAGACAGTGGAAGGTCTCGGGGATTTGGGTTTGTGGACTATGATAATGAGGAGTCCGCCGGTGCAGCCCTCAAGGGCATGGATGGGCAGGTTTATGTTTCATCCGATGGCTCTTTTACATTCTTGCACTTTAAGCTGAAAGTGTGTCTGGTAAAATCTGCATCTCTATTCAGACGTTAGTGGATATGGACATGTTTTCTATGTCCGATATCAAGATTCATATGGAAGACAAATTATTTGAATTTTTACAATCTGGCAGATCCTTCATGAACAAATGATAAATCCTTATTCAGAGGCCGGAATGCACACATTATTGATTATATTAGATTATTGGATGCATGGTTATTTGAATATACTTAAAAGAGCTTTGTTATAAATTATTATTACTTTATGATATTCATAGCTGGTTCTGGACTGAACAAATTCGAAGTCATTTTGATTTTTGATTGTAATTAGTAGTTGTACCTGTATTTGCCTAATAAAAGCAGAGAGAAACATTGATATGTCAATACCCAAACTGTATCAGATGTATTTACACCCCTACTTCCACTGCTTATGTCAAACTGAAAGGTGCATTCTCAATATTTTCAGGCCCTAGATGGTCGAAACATCCGTGTAAGCTATGCCAATGATCGACCCACTGGTGGTTTCCAGGGTGGTTTTGGCGGATTTGGTGGTGCTTGAACTTCCTTTGGTGGAATTTTGGGTCAGGATGATAGTGGAGCAAATTCCAGAAGGTGGTGATTATGAAGCACTTGGTTTTGATGGTTCTTTTGTGCTTATGTTGTGTGGAACCTCCAATTTTTCTGGTCTGAACTGGCATAACATAGTTTTTTTATTAATGAATTAGTGAGACTTTTTATTAATGAATTGGTGAGATTTCTAGCGCAATGTTTTATAGTTGAAATGCATTTTTTGCTGCTGAGTTTGCCTTTTTGAGTATCTTGATCTTGAACAGAAGCAAATTCCACTTTTTTGTTGGATTATGTCTGCATGTATTGGTTTTTCGTGGACTTATATGCGACATGTTTTCATAAATGGTCTGTTTGCAGAAGTCCGAAATCTTGATGCATGATATCATTAGTCTGGGCAGCATGAATTTAATATTCCCAAGAAATAGGGTCTGTATCAGAAAATGACGTTCATGAGAGTTGTATATACAATGTACCTACTAATTTGATACTATCTCATGAAAATTTTCCTAAAACTCTGCTGAAGCTTGGCAACACTAGCCATGATTGCGTTGCACCTAAAAGGTCACTAGGCATAATTAGATCAAGCGGAATTAGAGTCCTTTATATTTAGGGTTGTCTCTCTAAAAAATAGTTTGTGTACTGACATTCTTCATAAGCCATAAACTCAGATTATAAGTCTAATTAAAGCTTAGCACGAGATAAAAACTTCAACACATCATTCAATCAATCACTTTCTCTTTCTTTCAGAGTAGATATATGAGATAATAAGATATGGGCTATATGAGATTGAGGCCATTAGCCTCCAAAACTAAAAGCGACCCACAACACAAACACAAGGGCCATTAGAACAAATATCTAAATGGGGTTAATTCAAATTCCAAAAGCGACCGCCCACCCACCGCCATGCTTCCCTTCGAAGCTCTTCTCTCTCCATTGCTTCTCCCACCACCACCGCCACCTCTCTCTCTCTCTCTCTGTGAACTTTTAAAATTTTTAAATTTCAAAAACTATAAAATTTAGTATTTATTATACAAAATTTTAAAACTTCTGAAACTTTTAAGTTTAAGTAGCGTAGGATTTACTTATTTTTTAAAAATTAATTTAACTTTAAAATTTTAGATTTTACAACTTAGCATGTGAAGTTATGTGTCGAAGGTTATATTCAAACAAAATATGAAATTTATCATTTCAAAATATTAAAATTTTTAAGTTTTATAAAATAAATATATTTTATGTATACACCGACATTATGAATGTAATTAGAACTATATCCAAATTTGTGATATTTTAATAAAAATACCATTATTTTTTATGACTTTTCGTGAGCAAGCGAATTTGAACAACAACAATATCAATGTAATAAAAGTTTATAAAAGAAAAATAGAAGGAACAAATAATATAAACAAAGCAAGAGGAATCCGGACATCACTTTTTTTTTTCATTAATCCGGATATCTCTACTGTTTTTCCTTTTCTTCCGCTTTGCGACCGTATCCGTTTCTCCTCGTCCTTATTGTCATTACATCATCCTCTAACTTTCTCTCCTCTCTAATCGAACGTTATTACGATAATTGACATAATTACAAGTTTTAAAAAAATTAAGCGCTAATACACAGTTCTCGCACCTTACACGTGCCATCCATTCAGCCTGATTCTAAGCTATGCCGATTCTACCTTCACCGCAGCCTTAACGCCACCGACAGCCTGTTTGGCCTTGGTCTGGATCCCGTAGTACCCCACGTACCACTTGACGAACTTCTTCAGCCCGGCGGCGAGGTCCGTCGTCGGCCGGTAGGCGAAGTCGCCAGCGGCGAGGCTCACGTTGGCGTGCGTGAACGGCACGTCGCCGTTGCTCGGCATCTTCACCACATTCTTCTTGGCCTTGATACCGAGGAGGTTCTCCAGGATTCCGACAAGCTTCCCCACCGGCACCGGCGACGTGTTGCCGAGGTTGTAGATTCTGAGCTGGGCGGTGCCGCGCTTCTTGCCGCCGCTGCCCGTGCTCTTCTCGGCGGTGTCCAGCGCGCCGAGGCAGCCTTTAACGACGTCATCGATGTAGGTGAAGTCGCGGGCAACCTCGCCTGATCCGTCGGCGGTGGTGAAGATAGTTATGGGTTTTCCCTGGAGGATGGCCTTAGTGAAGAAGAAGTAGGCCATGTCGGGGCGGCCCCAGGGGCCGTAGACGGTAAAGAACCGGAGGCCGGTGATGGAGAGGCCGTAGATGTGGTTGTAAGTGTGAGCGATCTCCTCTCCGGCCTTCTTTGTGGCGGCGTACAGCGATGCTGGTTGGTCAGTGCGGTGGAGCTCGGAGAAGGGGTTCTCTTTGTTGAGGCCGTAGACGGACGAGGACGACGCCCAGACGATCGCCGGCTGGGGATTGGCGTGCTTCGCGGCGATCTCAAGAAGGTTGACGAAGCCGGCGATGTTGGAGGTGACGTAGGAGAGTGGATTCTGAATGGCGTAGCGGACGCCGGCCTGGGCCGCAAGGTGGAGGATGTGGGTGAAGGGAACGAGGTCGAAGAGCTTGTTGAGGACGGCCGCGTTGTTGATATCGGCCTCGACGATGAAAACGCCGTGCCTGGAGAGCAAGGCCTGGCGGGCGCGCTTCAGCGAGGGGTCGTAGTAGGAGTTGAAGTTGTCGAGACCAAGGACGCCGTCGCCGCGCTTCTTCAAAGCCAGAGAGCAGTGGGAGCCGACGAAGCCAGCGGCACCGGTGACGAGCACGGTGAGGCCGTGGGCGCGGCGCGGGGTGGCTGATTGCCGAACCCGCCTCTCCCAGGGGGCCCCGCCGGCTGATGAGGAGGATGACACCGACGAGGATGATGACAATAAAGAGCGGTGGTGGAGGGCGGCGGCGGAGGAGAGGGAGAGGGAAGGGTGGTGTAGGGTGAAGAGGAGGATGAGGAGGAGAGCAGCAAAGAGGGTGGCGCGGAAGAGGAGCTTGGAGGAGGCAGCCAACAGCTTCGCGCTGTTGACGCGGCGGAGATAGCTGTTGTAACGCTCTATCTTGCTCGTCTTGCTGTTGTCGGACGGGGAGGCCATCTTCTTCTGTGTTATTTGCTATTATTAATATTTCAATTCACTTTCTTTTTTCTTTCCTTCAATGGAGAGCGAAGAAGAGAGAGAGAGAGAACCAAGGGGCGAAAAGAGAAGGAAGAGAAGATTATAAAGAGAAGGATAGGAATTGAGATTGGAGGGTGTGGAATGTGTACTGTGGGGTCTCTGCCGCTGGTAAGGTTGGAGATCGTTGGACGCCACGCTCCTTCCTCTCTCTCTCTCCCCTCTTTTCCTGAAATTTTATATTTTTTATGGTTTTTTAAGCATAATCCTTATAACTTATCTGCAAATCTTTTGAGTCAAGAGTTGATCCTAAATAGATGAAATATATTTACAATATTTCATTTCATAGTATAAGGAAAAAGTTGGAATGAACTTTTTTTTAATACAGATTTCACGGTCTTACTGTTAACTATTGATCGCTTAACGTTATGGTGAGTTGGAATTTGGATCATAAAATTGCTTCTCGATTAGGATTATCGATGTTACCGACGGTGACGATGAAAAAATTATAAAGCATAAAGCTCCATTCCATTATAAAAAGTTGATGACTTGTATGTAATTAGGCAAAATTTAGGGTTTATGTGCAAATAACCTTTTTTGGGTTCTTGCTATCCAATGGGTTGTCACTATTTTATGATGTTCCATTGGCTTGGGATGGGTTTCACTTTCACTGCAGATTGGCTGAGTAAGAAAGTTGTGCCACGTCGGATTTAATAATTGGTTACGTCCTTTGATGGGTAAATAAGAATTATTACCTCTTTTTGAAAATAATATTGATATTTGTCTAAATAAAAGGAAAGTCAAAAGAATAAAGGAGAACCATCACAAGAGACATGTTTATTTCTTAAAATTTTAAAATTCTTAGACTTTAAAAAATTATAAAAATTGGTGCTTATTATATAATTTTTTAAATTCTAAATTTCTTTAAAATTTTTTAACAAATATAAGATTTATTGAGTTTTTTAAATTAATTGGACTTTAGAATTTTAGATTTTAGAATATAGCACTTGAAATCACATGTTGAACTTTAAAATCAAATAAAATATAAAATTTATAAGACTAACAAAATAAATACCCAAATTTTAAAAATTGAATTTAAATTCTGTATAAAATAAATCTATTATCAAAAATTTTAAAATTTTAAAATATTAAAATTTTGAAGTTTTACAAAAACAAACAACTCTAATTGTATTTCCCATTTTTTTTCTTTTTTATAGGTAGGAAACAAGCAATTTGATTCATAGTTTTGTACACATTGTTCATTTCGATATTGATATCTCAATATCAGAGAGCAATTACAAGCAAATTTATAATTTTAGACAAAACTTTTCTTGCACCTATGTCATACTCAATAAATTTCAATTATTCGTTATGAGAAATAATTATCACTCTGCACAGTTATTAGCAATTAATTTGATTAATAATTTAAATTTATCGAAATTTATGGATAAGCTAGGGTGTGGACGAAGCCGTGGTACTATTGGCTATTTCTTGTTTTCATGAAAGTATTTTCGGAAAAAAACAATTAAAAAAAAAAAAAAAAAAGCTGGAAAGCGAAGGCGAGATCAAGGGCCCCACGCAGGGAAACGCGGTGCTGATTACGGCAGGTCGCGTCGTATCATACAACAAAATTTTAGGTTTCCATTAAAATATTTTAATTTTAGCCGAATAAATGACATTTCTATTTAAAATTGAATTCATATTTTAAAATATATTGTATTTAATTATATATGAATTTTTTATCAGTCTAATATGAATAAGGGTGATTAAGTTTTTTTTTTTTTATTTTCACATAATAATGATTCGGCGGGTATTAAAATTAATTTTAAAATCGAAATTTAAAACTCTCGTATATGGTTGCCGGTAGTTGCGATTCAGCCGAAAAGGATGGGAAAACCCGGGGACCGGCATCAGCATGCATCGCCATGAGGCCTAGCCGCCGAAGTATCAGGGAACGCGTTTGCGTCGGTGCCGGTACGGGCATTTTCGTAGTTTGACGAGGCGGCGGTGGCATTTATATTTTTTCGGAAATAAAAAAATACAGGCAAAATGATGTTTTTCGTTTTTCATTTACGTACCTAAATCTCGCAAAATTGCGTATAATAACAATTTCTAGTCCTTGTCATTGTTGCAAATAATTTTTTTTTTTTGTTTCTTTTTTGCCCTTCGTTTTAGGTGCATTATTGAAGAGGTAATAAGAAACTAAAAATTGTAAGAAAAAGGCGCTAATTATAGTAGAAAATAAATTCTAAAATAATTAAACGACTATTTTACGGACTGGCGACCAATGGGACAAAGCACTCGTGTCTCATTTAAATTGCGATGATCGCGAGACAAGAACACAATTAGATAAACCCGCGAATAGCAACTGATGAAGATATTATAAGTACGTAATTTTTTTAAAAAAATCGGTATGAATTTCTATTAAGACACGAATGAATTTGATAGTAAACATTCAAAGTATTTTAGAATTAAGTTCTAATGAGCAGCACGATTATCACGTAAATATCATACTATTAATTAAAATTTAAATGGATCCCGGGCGTGTACATAAGAGGGAAAAAAAAAAAAGTTCATAAAAGAGAAAGAGTACTGCAAGAGAAGCTTCTTCCCAATTTTCCTGTTGGCATATTCTCAGAGCATTTCTGGAGACAATTTGTGCTGCTCCAAAAGGGATGACTGGGTGGAGATCACATGGATGGAGGGGGGGGTGGGCCTCAGCATGCAATTGCCAACCCAAACACATGACTCTGAGATATCCCGCTTAAAAGCGCTCACACTTTATGAATGTGGAATGCCCGTTCGATGCATTGCGTCTTCGGCATATTACTCCCATACATTGAACTCTTTTCTCTCTGTTCCACGTGGGTCGTTACCGAGAATATTATGCCATATACCTGATGCGATACGCGACCTTAATTGGTCTTACGCAGCTCCATCGTCTGCTAGTTCAAAATTCGACAAGTAATTTTATGCAATTTTTGGTAATCCAAATTATTTGTACAATTACGCTTAAAGCCGAAAGTTTTGTACAAATTTTTTATTTATAAATAAAATGAATTAATTTCATATTGTTTATTTTTTTTTTTATTAATTTAAACTTTTGAAATAATTTCGATGCCTAGTCTGCGAACATAGACATTTATGCACCTGACTCCATGCTGGATATGAGGACCAGTTTGGCTTCATTAGAGTTGATTGCTATGCGCTAGGAATGATAAGGAGATTTACATTGATGTAATTTTTTAAATTGATATGTAAAAATCTAAAACACGCAGAATCAGTATCAAAATTAAAATTAAAATTAAAATATCTATATATATTTTTATAAAAAAGTGGATAATTTTAAAATTATTATATTTTAAAATAATATTTAATAATAATAATATAAAATAAAAAATAATATGAATTTTATATAAAAAAAATAATTCTAAAGATGATGTCGCCAATTATAAGAACATCGACACATGCTTCATTGGGGTTGGCTATAGTAACCTGGTGGTAATGAAATCACTGAAGAACAATGAGTGCTTCCGGAGCGAGTCTCCCACCTAACGCACCCCCCACCTTGTGATTGGATTTGATCACAAGGGCGCTACGCGTGCCAGTGTCATAGAATTCTAAATTTTCGAGAAAGTGAAGTTTTACCCACCATGTGCTTTTGTCCTAAACCTCCTCATTATGATCGTGTTTTTTTTTTAAAAATTCTATATTTTGCTTCTATTTGTGGGCTAATTTTACTCGCGGTGGATACCCTAATTATTTAATGTAACACCACTCTTTTAGGTGTATTTGATTTAAGATGATTTTAACTTGACATAAATAAATTTGAGTATGATTACAATTTTAATCATACTATTTAGTAGGTATTTAGGATTAATGTAAAATTAGTATAACTAGTGCTATATATGATAATGATATTTTTAAAATTAATCATACTAATTAATTATATCAATTAATAGGCATTTAATTGCAAAACATAACCAAAACCCCTTAATATCAGCTCATAATGGAGTATCACCAACATGGTACAAGCTCAAAGTTTTTTATTAAGAATTAGAAGGCATGAGATCTACAGATTGATCATAATATAAGGGCTTCAAACTCCATGGTATAAAGAATTATGGGACACTTCCCTCGTAAATAGTGGTGCCAATTTGGGTCCCAATTTGCGAGCAACTCGATTAAATTTGATCCATTAGAAAATGGGCTGAACTCGAACTCCAGTTGAAACTGGCTTACCTGATTTCCGTACAAAAGCTCGTCTTTCTTAATATATCGCTCTGACTTTGCCCATCCTCATTGTGTCGCCATCCGTCCTCGAGGATCGTGGCCCCGCGCCGCCGGCCGACTCCGAGGATCCCAACAGCTGCATGTACCCAATCCTGTTTCTCACTCTCACCAGTTTAGAGCTTTTCGAGTTCCGACCCCGCTCGTCCGAGTCTAGGATTTCTACTTTGTTAGCGAATAATGACCGGGGTTGTTCAAGAAGTTGTTGGATTTCAGTTCATTTTTGTATTTATTATAGAACTGTATGGGCGCATGCTAAAAAGAAAGCATTGGAGGAATTAGTACAGGCTGCAACCAATCCTTCTCTGTTTATGCAATCCGAATACAGAACATCATGATTCAGGCTTTGCTAATCCTCTGCATTAATCAATAGTTTTCTTGATTTTACTATTATTTATGAATTAATTTCCAAAACATAAACTTGTTAATTATTTTTTTAGTTGTAATTACCCAACAATTGAAAAAAGAGAAAAATTAAAATTAAAAAAAGGCAAAACAGGAATTTTCCAATCATGAAAAAAAATTACTTTTTTTACCAGAGTTTTACTCTCTTTTTACGGATTCTGCAGGACTGTAGCTTGGTGGGATTTGAGCTTAGCTCAACTTGATTAAGTTCGATTTGTTTGAACTCACAAGCCCAATTAAATTGAGCTCAAATTATGATTTAACCTGATAATTCTGAAGTTGAGCCGAGTTTGAGTTGGGGCTCCTTTAAGCCCCTGTTCGCAACCAAAGTAATTAATTGCTCTGTCATTCTACGTGCAAAAAATGACAAGCATATTGTAAAAGGTTTTTGAGAAAATTGGTGCACTTGCATTCTTTTAATGAAGAAAGAATGCAAAAAATAAGTGAAGGATAGTGGCGGGGGACCAGCGAAGAGAAGGGAAAAGGTCAGACGAGAGGACAGATGTGACGCCAGAAAAGACCCATCTCAATCATACGCTGACCGGGGGAGATTCTGACCCCCAGCATTTCGCCAACCTCCCTTCAACAATCTGTCGGCAGTGATCTTAAGTCAGATCCAGTGTTTCAAGCTCACCCTTCTCCAACTCTTTCGTCCGACACTCACAACATGGTTAGGTGATTGCTTGTGTGACTTAATTTGATGACAGTGATAATGATTTATGCCAAATTGTGATAAAGTGTGAATCATCAAACACCTTGAGTAGCGTTGAATTTTGAGTGTTTTAAATTTGAATTAAAATATGAGTTAAAATAAAAATTTAAAGTTAAATTTAAACTTATGATTGATTTGTAATATTATAAATTATAATTATACTAAAATTCAGGATCAATAAGAATTTTTATATATATTATAATACATAGAGTTTATATGTGATAAACTATTGAGGTTGAATTAAAGAAAAATAGAGAGAAAAATAGAGAGAATAGAGAGAAGAGAAAGAGTGAAAGTGTCGGTTTCCGTGTGTGGGTCTTTTTAGTGCTTCTTGGTGGTCTATCGTGGTGGTTTCTTATAGTGTTCTCTTGAGATTCTCTCTAAGGGTAGAGACATTGTTGAGATTTAATAAATAAATTTAGTTGAGTAAGAAAGAGTGTAGTCTTTTTTGTAAACTCTTGTAAAGCCTTTTTTGATAGTAGATCTTTCGCTATCTTATCTTGTTATTTTCTTTTATCTTACATTACTTCTCGTTTCTTGTGTTATTTGAGAATAAGGTGATTCGTAAACCTTTTGCTATGAATTCCAATAATTGGTATCAGAGCTTAGGAACAAACAACCAAGACTGCAAAATTCTTATTCGAGATAGAGAAGTTTGATAGGAAGATAAATTTTATCTTATGGCAGAAGAAAATGAAAACAGTTCTTACTTGTCAAGGTCTGCAAAAGACGTTAGATGGAAAAGAAAATATACTGGCCAAAATAAGCAATGAAGATTGTAAAGAGATAGATCAGAAGACATCAAATTTAATTATTCTAAGCTTAAATGATGAAGTTTTGTACAATGTCATTGACGAAAAAACTACAATGGATATCTAAACAAAACTTGAGAAGTTGTACATGTCAAAAAGCCTCACAAATAAGTTCTACCCGAAACAACAGTTGTACGGACTACGTATAAGCGAAAGTACAACTATATTACATTATCTGAATACCGTCAATAAAATTATCAATGATTTGCTAAAAGTTAATGTGAAGTTTGAAGAGAACGATAAGACGCTGATTTTTTTGATGTCTCTTCCTTATTCGTACGATCATATTGTGATCATAATTCTTTATGGTAAAGAAACTCTCAAGATGGAAGATGTGACAGCTAGCCTTCTTTCTAATGAGAAAAGGAGAAACTTCAATATTAATATGGAGTTTGGTAAAGGATTGATAACTCATGAAAGAGAAAGATTAAGAGAACGTGGAGAAAGTAAGCAATAATCCAAATCAAAATTGAGAGAGAAAGTATAATGTTATTCATGTAAGGAGTATGATCATATTAGATGATATTACCCTGAATGTGGGAAGATAGAGTCTTCCAATATGGAAGGGTAATAGCAGATGATACTTCTAAAAATAGTGCGGATGGAGACGTTCTTGTAGTATCCGCAGAAATCGGTATTTCTGATGAGTGAATTTTATATTCTAATAGTTCTTATCATATTTACTCCAGAAAAGATTGGTTTACTTCGTATTAGGAGAATAAAAAGAAAAATACTATTTGGTTGTGCGATAATTCAACCTCTGAGATCATCGGTGTGAGAACAATCCAAATCCAAATGTTTGATAGAGTGATTCGTACTCTTACTAGGGTGAGGTATGTCCCCATGATGCGAAAGAATCTAATTTCTCTTGGTGTACTGGACTCAAAAGACTATAAATTTTTAACGAGAGATGGAGTCATGAAAATGACACACGATTTTAAAATCCTAATGAAAGAAAAGAAGTGCGACAATATTTATCAATTAGTAGAAAACACTATGACAAGTGGAGTACCGATGGCATGCCCGAGTTCAAACCAAAGTGGAGATTGTTAAGTTTTGGGTGTCTCGAACTCGTATTAGAGTTTGAGTTAAATTAGGAACCCAAAATTGGATTTAGACTTATAATTGATTTGTAATATTAGGAGTTATAATTATAATAAAACTCAGACTCAATAAGGTTTTATATATATACTATAATATATAGAGTTTATGTGTGATATAATATTGACGTTGAACTAGAGAGAAATAGAGAGAGATGAAAAGAGAGAATAGAGAAAAGAGAAAGAGAGAGAGTGTTGGCTCTCGTGTATGGATCTTTCTAGTGTTTTTCGGTGGTTTCTCGTGGTGTTCTCTTAGAGATTCTTTCTGAAGGTGGAGACGTTATCGAGACTTGATAAAAAAATTTAGTTGAGTAAGAAATAATACAATTTTATTTGTAAACTCTTATAAAATCTTTTTTGATAGTAGATCCCTCTCTGTCTTATTTTGTTATTTTCTTTTATTTTACATTACTTCTTATTTCTTATATTGTTTGAGAATAAAGTGATTTGTGAACCTTTCGCTGCGAATCCTAACAGAGTAGATACTAATTAGTGTAACATTTACAGAACATAAACAACAAAATCACTTTATTAATCAAATCTTAGATAGCACACACAAGTTCAATGTTTTATGTGACTAGTGTTTTTCATGCTATTATACTTGACATTAGCTTGTTATTTTTATCATAAAAATAAATTACTTAGATTGCGACTGTAATCTTGTTCATATATATATAACTTAATATTATGATTTTTCAATCATAACAAAAGAAAACATGTATATGATCTAATAAATCCTATCCTATCCTAAAATATGTTAATAATTAATTGAAGTTTTTGGAATGAGTTGACATCAAAAATTTTTTATGTTTCTTAAAATCATAAAAGGCAAGAAGAGATGGACAAGGAAACTTTCAACATATGTCCATAAGTGGTTGACTGTGTATGACGGGGTTTGATTTAGATTAATGTGCACATTCGATAAAGTTGATTGATTTGATCTGCACATGCATTTGATGTAGATTTAGAATCCACTTTCATGAAAATGAAGTCCTCATGCAAGGAGCTCCTCCACCGACGCCAGCCGCTATACTACGATTAATAATCCTAAGATCCACAAAGAATTATTCTTTGGAACATCATCTTCGTTCGGAATCTTTTTGTACTTCGCTGCATCATCCCAACTCTGTCAACAGGCTGAAGAGCAATCCTCCGAACGTGAGAGTCAGCGGCGATTCAGTCGGACACGACAACCGAAGTTGAAATAGGGTACAGTCAACCCGGTTTCCTCAAGGACTTTTGGAACGCAAGCTCTTCAAAATGTAGAGCTTTTCAGAACAACTCAATATTGAATAACGAGATGAATTAGGATTTCTTGATCCACAAGATATTGAATGACATTAATAATGACAACAGCATACATTAGAAACCCTAATAGTACGACGATGATAGATCCGTGGATTACACTACAAACATTACAACAAAAATAAATAAATAAATAAAATAAAACCTTGGTGGGCATTATTTTTGGCAGGTGTGACTGTATGAGGGAAACGAGTGGAGTGCAAGTAAGGACAAGAAATATCGGGTTGGCAACACGGGCCCACCACCCGGATGCTGCGGACAATTGGATAAGATGTAATTAAGCCTTTGCGGATCTTAAAATAGTTGTCGGTGGGCGATCCGGATCCGTTTCGGGCCATATGGGCATACGAGTCACCAGACCACTACTATATCCGCGCAGAGCTGTGCAGTATTCGGTTTAATTTGGATAAATCGTTTGAATCGAAATCAGTTTGATTCGATTTTAAAAAATAAAAAATTTAAAATTTAATTTTGATTTTAATTTTTGATTTTGAAAAATCATAAAAACCGAATCGAACCGAATTATATATATATATATATATATAATATAGAAGTATTAAGTTTTAATTTTTTTATTTAAATTTGAATATAATTAAATAATTAAATTTAAATTTAAAAAATAAAATCGATTTAAATTTTCGATTTTCATTTTTAACCGAACGGAAAACGATTTTAATTTATTTTTTATAATATTTCGATTAGATTCGATTTTTAAATTTTTAAAATAAAAAATTTTGTTTTGATTTATTGGATTTCTTGCAATTCGATTTTGAACCGAATCGACGACCTTATATCCGCGTATGCGAAAATCACGAGAAGAAGACTCTGATGAAGGCGAGACATGTGACCAGCTTAGGCCGGGTTAGGCCAGCGTGTCATATTTGAATATACCAGATACAAAGTGAACTCTAGCCTTCAAGAAAACACAAATATTGAGGATATGATTATTAAATGAGTTTTTGGGTTTTTATAAGCTAGCTTTAAATGCGACTTCTTTCAGGTTGAAATTAACAAATATTATCATCACATAATCATCATATTATTTTGGGTACATGAATTTTTTATTTTTTATTTTTAAGAATAATAAAATTAATAAAACTCAAACATATGATATTTCATATAACAGAGATAAATATAAGAGGTATAAATTCCTCAAAAATTTTGCAATTCTTTTTAATTCAGCAAATTTTTTAAAATTTTTTTTAATCCCTCGAATTTTTTTTTTTTCAACTCCTTTTCACTGCTCGCTCCTCCTACGCACGCCCTCTCGCTCATGTGCCCACCATCCTACGGGGCAACCTGCACCCGGCACACCCCGCTCATCGTCCTCTCCCTCTCTCGACAAACGTCCCTCGTCCCTGACAATGTTGATGCCACCTATGTCCCGAAGCCCACCACCTCAGCTATCCTGTTCGAGGTATTCGACGCTGATGGGAATGACCAAATCTCTTATTTAATCACTATTTTTTTTTGTATAAAATGATGAATCATTCACGTACCCCAAAAATTAATGAATAAATTATATATATCTTCTTGCAAACTACCAAAATTGTACATAGCCACTCAAAAACTTAAAAATTATATATGCTTCCCTGGTTGTATGTTAAATTGTAGAAATATCCTCCCGTTCAAATTTTTTGTAAAATATATAAATATTTAATGAATACTTTTTTACGATGTTAAAGACTATAGGGCCTGTTTGGTTTGGGGTCAGGGACAGGATCAGCATTTTTTAGAATTTTTTTTTTATCTTGTAAAATAAAATATTTAAGTTATTTTATATTATTATTAAATGAAATTATTATGAAAAAATTAAAGAGTTTTTTGAGCCTTAAATTATTGAGTCCTTAATTTGATAAAAATATAATTAGTTTTAAAAGTGGTTCACGAGTCTTTGACCTTGACCTTGACCTTGGAACCCCGTTTCAAACAGACTCGAGAAAATTTCAAAGATATCTGTACAACCTTATAAAAAGAAAACTAAGAAGGTAAACAAACCTTTTCAAAATTAAAGGTTAAATAAATTTAACATTAATTTTGGATGCAATGCAGTGGCTTGGTCGTATTGGTTGTGGTGATCCACGAGACTTGCACATGCCTTCGAGAGCCACAAATCATGCCGATATATATCTGATACTCATGAGATTTTCTAGGGATCCCACAACGCCATAGGTGAAATATAATCACCTTAGCACTTATTAATTTTGCACATACTTACAAAATAAAATAAATAAAAAAAAAAGGAGATTTTGTAAGACTCATGTGTAGAATTATGCTCACAAAAATAAAATAAAAAAAAAAATTGACGAAAATTTGCCTATCAACTCGGCCGAGAGAGATCATCGTCTCTCCCTATTTCTTTTTAGATTTGTCTAAAGGGTGGAGACCTATATGCAATATTTTTTTAAATATTTTATAAACTAGAGAACATAATTTAGGTGTGAGAAGAAGAACATAAGATTGATAATGACGCAAAGAAGAAGATAGAAAAATGATTTTGTTTATGTTTGTGTTACTATTGGCCTTTCCCAAACATGCGTGGAATGACTTTGAATCTGAAAAACACCTCTGCTAAAGATTAATCGCCGTCAGAGATCAGAACATAAGGTTTTGAGGATTTTTTTAGGAGTTGTGGTGGTTAAAATTATATTAAAAATTTAGGAATTTTGTCTAATAAAACACTGAAAATGGTGGTTTTCAGCTTTGGAATTATGGTCAAAACTGGATGCCATAATCTAAAGAATGTTGGAATTCTCGGGTAGGTTGTGCACTATTCAATTTAAATTGAACAAATTAACCGAATTAAAACCAAATAATTAATTTGGTTTGATTTATTTAATTTTCAGTTCAATTTAGTCTTTAAAATTTAAACTTTTAGTGTTCGGTTTTGATTTTGATTTTTTATTTTTAAAAATAGTAAAAATCGAATCAAACTTTTTTATATATATATATTTATAAAACATTGATTTTGGTTTTAGTTTTTAATTTTAATTTGAATTTGGTTTGAATTTAAACTGAAAAAATATTTTGCTTATTTTCACAAAAAATCAGTTAAAAATTTTAATTTTTAATTTAAATCGAATTGAAATAAAATATTTCCACTCAATTTTATTTTTAAATTTTTAAAATTAAAATTTTTAATTCGATCTATTCGATTTGATTTGATAATTAAATAAATCAAATGTACAGCTCTATGATCAGGCGCTACCTAAAAGGAACCCCTCAAGTGGCAGGAATTAGGAGTGGGCACCAAGTGTTTGGTGCGCCCAAGGTGGGGGATGGCCTCCAAGGTCCTAAGTTTTTGGATATCGTTTGATTCGGGATCAAGGTCAAACTCAAATTTAAAATTAAAATTAAAATACAAAAAGATAATTTGCTTAAAATTTTAATGTTTGGATGCTAATCTGGCTAATCATTAGGTATATTATTTATTGTAATTTGAATGAATAAATATAAAAGTAGTATATTAATTTTTTTTTAAAGTAACATAAAGATAGTCTGGTTATTTTTTTGATATTTAAATGATAGGCTAATCAATACAAAATGATCTTGATTTCGAATTAAACGAACCCTTAACATCCAAGTATAGGTGAGCACCAATTTCTAGGCAGCCACCAGTGACCCCCAGGAACTTGGGAACTTTTGATTTGAAATCATCTATTTTTTTAATCAAATTAGATAATCTCAATTTAAAATAAAATAAAATAAAAAATATTATTTCAAAATAAAATTATTTTATTTTTTTGTTTTCTAGTCGGAAGTCAAATGCTGGCCTAGGTTCAGTCCTTGAGACGTTTAGGAGCGGATGGTTGACTTCCAAAATTAGTAATCCGCTAAAGCAAAAAAACATTACAAAAAAAGTTAAAAATCTTTTGATAATTTTGCATAAATCCAATGCTTGATCAACGATCGATATTTCTGTAAAATTTTCAAATAGGAGCTTTTCTTTTTCCCAACTTTCAAATTTAGATAAATCCAAAATCTTCTTAACTCAACCAGGATTTGGCAATAAATTCCTGAAATCCAAAATTCTACAAATAGATTCAAATTGAAGAAATTTCAGAAGAAAATCCTTTAAAAGCCATGGAAATTAAGTTCAATCAATCTCGTGGCGGAAGTTTAAAAAATCAACCTTTGGCTAATAAAACTTTAAAAGAGTTATTTTATCAATAAACTCTTGAAAATAAAAAAAAATCAGATAAGCGTCCGAAACCTGAAAACATGTCAAATAAGGTTCGTTTCGGGTCGAATAAAAGAGTTCAAAGATCACGAAAAGTTATACAGCGGCGACTGAGTCTCTATTTTCTTCACATTTATACACGAAGGTAAATAACAGTTCATCTCACGCTTTAATGAACAAAACAGCTACAAAATTTTTCCGAAAATATCACACGCTTTATAATTTTGGTGGGTGAATCTCAAGTTATGAAGAGATATGTTCGAGCAATCGTTGGACACCAAAATTAAATAATAATAATTAGTAATAATTCAGTGCAACCGAAACCCTAATTTTAGGAAGACATATAATAAGATGAAGAATTTTTTTTTATTACTGGGTCGCGCCTTATTCTTGGAATAATATTTATTTTTGAGCAACTATTCTTAGCATAATACTTATATCACCTTAATTCCTAAAAGGAGTTGTTTTGGGTATATGATGGATTACAAGCTTATAAGATCGTTTCTAAAATTTCGCAAACATGCTGAAATCTTTTTCGGATTTTGGTATTTCTTGTGAGCAATTTGTTTTTCTTAAGTATAAAAATATTTAAGATAATTTTGACTAAGGAGATTTTGCATTCTTTGCATATTAGCCCTTATAGTAGATCTCTTACGGGATTGTTTAGTTGATAAAAATTAAGAAAAAGCGATTAGAGATAAGAGCACTTTCATATATTTTCCATATTTGATTGTGGAGAAGTGATCTTTGGAAGTTTATACATTTTTTATTACCTTTGATCTATTAATAAAAAATAAACAAAATTTTATTTTTATGTTTTTTAATTCGATATGAATTTGAAAAGTGAATATAATGATATTTTGAATTGTAATGCCATTAATAATCTCATATATATTAACAATATTTTTTTTACAAATAATTTTATATTTTAAAAATATATTTTCAGAGAAAAGTGAAAATATTTCTAACTATTTTAAAAGCGGATCGAAAATGGAGAGAACTTCTATATACTTCTGGACAACTAATCGACCTTCGAATAATTGTCAAATTAGATTTTTCTAAGGCTTGTGATTGGTCTCGGGGGAGGTTATTAGGAAACATCTTAAGCATCTTGGCTTTCGCGAAAAGTTTACCAAATTTGATTTTTACTTGCGTTTCTTTCGTTTCCTGCTCCATCCCAATTAAATGCCAACCTTTTTTCATGTTTTGCACAAGCAAGAAGCGCTACATCGTATTTTCTTCGATTTTTATTTTAGGTAAAAAATTTTGGTCTCTTTTGAACTATTAATAATACTAGTAGGATGTTTACCAATGATAATTAAAGAGATCTTCGGGTGCTCGAGAGGCACAATTAATGCTTATCTTCTTTCCTTGTTTGACTTTTGTGAAAGACTCAGTATTATAATATCAAGTGTTATGAATTAATTTCATATCGAATATTAAATAAATAAAGTTTAATATATATAGTGAAAAAAATTTATATCCTATGAGTTTAAGATTTTGGAATGATTTGGTCTCCGGTCAACTATATTATTCCAGTTCGACACTCTTTCGATTTTTCCAATAATTGATATTAAAGCTTCAGATTTGAAGCTGTACGAACAGAAATTACTATAATAATGCGATTGAATTGAATCGCATATTAATCTCTCTCCGTTAGTATATATCAAACGATGGAACTGATCGAGTAAAAAAGTTCTTGACTAAAAGTATTAAATTAATATGGTCAAATTACATTTGAATGGAGAGATTGTTATAATGTCAGGTGTGATGAATTAGTCTTATATTAAATATTGGATAGATAAAGTCCAATATATATAGTAAAAAAGACCCATATCCTATGACTTTAAGTTTTTAGAATGATTTGGTTTCCGACCCAATATATTATTTCGGTTTAACACTCTTCCGACTTTTCCAATAGACTTGCATCCGTGTTGGCTATTTATGTACAATCATTTTTTCTTAAAGACTTTGGCAGCTTTCCTTCGGATTCTATGTTGGCAGGTATTGGTCGGATTCATTTGAATCAAGAGGGCATCATTTTCTAGGCTGGATCCATCCGCATTAGAGCTCGAAAGGCTGAAGAAGCAAACTTTTTGGTGGTGTTGACCGGGCTTAAGGAGGCAATGGCTCGAGGGCTTGCGCGAGTTCAGAGGAGATTATGAATCATAATTCAACTACGAAATTCGCATCTCTAGTTCTGATATCATTCAAAGAACTAAAGAGGTGCTTTAGACAACAAAGTTTTGGCTAAAAAAGCAGCCCGTTTGAGCGTAGTCCCTTGTGTTTCCGAGAAATAGAAATCTAAGCTAGTCTCCTTCTAATAAAAATTAATTTTAAAATAAAAATAAAAAGAACACTTAGAATCTCATCATGACTCAGTGCTCCTACTCACCACTAATCTGATTTATTTCAAAATTAATTTTATTCAAACGGGCCTAATATGTTAAGTTACTAATGTTATGATTTATTGATGAGTATTTAACAAATAACCACCTATTTTATTGTAAATTTATAAAAAATCATCTATCTTATGATTATTAGTAAAAAATCACTTGTCTTATAATATAAATTTATAAAAAATTAATCTTAATTAAAATATTTTTTAAAAAATTATTTTAATTTAATTTTATCAATTAAAATTAATATAAAAATTACATTATTCTCATTTATTTTTAGTTTGAACAATTATTAAATAAATATAAAAAATAATTTATCTTATTCTAATTTTTATGGAAGGTCGATTGTTCAATTTTATGAAATAAAAAATTTAAAATCTAATTTTGTCATATTGGTTATCCGACAATTATGAACTGATTGTCCAAAATAAAATCAAATAAAAATAATTTAATTTTTATATTAATTTAATTAATAAAAATCAAATTAAAATAAAATATTTTTTAATATTTTAATCAAGCTGATTTTTTGTAAATTTATGCTATAAGGTCGTGAGGTAGGTAATTTTTTTATAAATTTAGATAAGACAAGTGGTTCATTATTAAGAAATTCTTTATCAATTAACGTGAGATAGTTTTCTAGTAGTGTTGATTAAATTTATTAACTATATTGCAGTTTGATAGGATGGGATCACATGTGAAAAAAAAAATTATCAGATTATCAAATGTGATTAATTAATTTCACCTTAGATAATAATTTGGCAACTAGCGGTGAGTATGAATAGCAGGTTGGACCAATTCGTTACAATGAGCCGGGTTCCGCGTTTTGCACTTTCCTATCGATAGAGTTACACAGCATCGGCTTACTACTTCTGATCGCCTCGTTTTGGAAGAGACCATCGGTTTGATGATTGATGCTTCTTGATATGGGTTTTAAACTCGCCTTCAGTTTGGCGAGACGTGACTCAAATAGATTAGTCTTTCTGTTGTAGACAACGACGAGGAATGTTTCGGATAAAAATAAAATTCAGATTTTGAAATTATGGACTGAATTTCGAAATTCTGAATTTCTCTCCCGTGCATCTGCTTTTCTTGGGAGAATTTAAAATCTTGTATTTATTTGGATAAATTTAACATGTGTAATAAAATTGTAAAAATATATGGTGGGCTTTCTGTAAAAATATATATTCATAATGTTTTATATATCTCTACAAAATCTAAAAATTGTAGTTTTATGCATGCCCCTCAAAAGTGATGTTTATTTCTCAAATGATGTTTATTTTTATAAATAATTATTTTTTAAATAAAAAGTAATCATATAATAATTTAAAATTTAAAAAATTAATTAATTTTATAATAATGTAAAATAATTAATATTATTTTTTTTTAAAAAAAAAACAATTTCGAAAAACCCGAACCAAACAAAGGCCCAGAATTTCAAACCAAGCGCGAGATCATGTATTTGAATTTTTAAAAATTGATATAGCGGTGGAAAATGTTAATTATAATGGAGAATGTCAAAAACTCTCACTGCAGATTTATTGTGGAAATTTTTGAGATCAATAGCAGCAAATACCATCTCCCATTAAAAGCCATTTTAACACTGCGTCAATTGTGAGTGCTCGTATCTCAGGCGATCTCTGCTCATTTGCTATCAGCTCCGGAACAGCAAGCGCAAGGCAACCCAGCACCTCTTCCAACTCCGATGGGTCATGCATAGTTCGATTGCCTGAGATGCGGGATTTGAACCAGAACCGGCTTCATGCCCGATGTCATCACGTATGGACCTCTAGTACACAAATTCAAGCTCGCCCGCTTGACGACTGTAACGGTACCGCCGACCTTGTAGATCATGTCAATCAGCTGCTATTCTGCCAATCAGTATTTTCTGGCTAAGAAAAGGTACAAAAACACCAACAGATCGATGGGCGACGGGAAGTTCAACACAGAGGATGGTTAGCGAATCAATCTCGAGTAGGGCTTTTGGGTTTGTTTCACGCAGAAATGGAAGAAGGGCCGAAAGAAGAGAGACACATGGAAATGAAGGCAGGGTTTTGAGTTTTTCAGGTTTTGCCTGTACAAAAGGACAGGGACCCACAGGACAAGCCAATCATACATCCGGGAGAATCGGAACTGGCATTTTCCTCGGTCCCACGGGCAACAGAATAATTAAAATTTTAAGTTTTAATTTTAAAATATTTTTTGATATTTACGAAAATTGATATATTTTGATGTTTCGGACTATTTCGATAATTTCGGATGTTTTACGATTTTAAATATATTAAATTTTTTAAACAGCTTTTGAAATTATCTTATGGCGCTTTTTGCCGAAATTTAAAATCTTAAGAATAATCATCACTCTTTTTCTTTTTCTATTTTTTTCCTCTTCCTCCGATGAACACTCCTTTATTCATGCAACTTAAATTTTTTCTAAAATAATTATCAAATTTTGTTCGGTTGTTTGATGAATTATGGGATTTTATTTTGGTTGTCTGATGAATATACTACATTATCCATGCAATTTGAAATAATAATAATTTTTTTTTCAAGTGAACTTGTGTGTAGCTGCCTATGCATTTGCCCAGCAGTTCTTGTGAACCCTTTGGGAGCTGCGCGTATAATTGGCAGGTATGCGAATTGCTAACTCAGGATCCGTCGAAAGAATCAAGAACGGTATGACCATATCTCAAGTCATCGACTTACAATCAAACACCAGAAGTTAAGCAAATACAGTACTTGTTTCAAAATACAGCAAACCAAATAGATACACTGGAGAAAGGCCTAATGTCGCATCGTAATTTATACCCTTTTTTTTTTTTTTCATTTTCGTTATTTTCCCTCATTGAGAATTTTAAATGAGATATGTATAAATTATCCAAAAATCCATATATTATCTCTGCTGAAATTATCCTTTCATGCGGTGCAGTATAGCTCATTTTGTTTTGAGTGACAAGTCAAGCATATTTGGAATTGTTTGTTGCTTCCTTTCCATTGTGGGCGCTACTGATATTGTATTGCATGCACCAAAAGAAAGAGAAATCTCATCTGTCAAAATAAGTTTGGCACCTTGCCACTGAACAAGGTATGTAAAAACATTTTTATTAGAATTTTAAAAATTACTGTTTTTAAAATTAATTTACTGCATTTCTCAAGTAAGTTTTTGCCTTCTATGTTGTGAAAATAATCCAACAGCCACAAGAAACATCTTCTTTTACAATTTGACTACAGTGGATGAAGTTATATGGAGATGTTTACAAAAAGATTTTGCAATCTGAACAGTTTTCGATTATGAAACGTAACAGGCAATTAGTTTGTTTTCTGAAGGTTTTCTTGTTTATTCTTGCATTGTTCTTCGTATGGTTCTTGGTCTTATCCTCCAATTTGCACCGCACTATGGTTGTAGACATCTTGTGATATATGTTGGAATTTTTTCACGCATGGGTTTTCTGGCAATATGTATGAAAACTTCAGATATTTGGTTCTGAATTTCCATGAGAAGTGCTCCTGTTGTAGGTGATTACTGTGAAGGCATCAGGAACTGCCATAAAGCTAACCGTTTCGGTTTTGAATTAATATGTCTATGCTCATACTTGGTTCTTTGCATTCGTGCTTACTGCTTGCGCAATTCTGCAACTGAACTTCTGAAATAAGGTAATCATAAGGAGTTGATTTCATGAAGCAATCTGCATTGCATCTACAAATAAGCTAAAAGTCCCTTTGAGACATATGCAATGGTTTCAAGGAATCTAGGGACTTATATGTAATTATCTCATGCAAACATAGTCGAAGGATGAATTAGTTCCTGCAAGGACTTTCTTTTAGTACAGTAATCTCTCACTAAGGAAGCTCACAAACAGAAATACAATGAACAGTGAGACTTGAAAATACAATCCCAAAACCAAAGTCTCTTTAACAGCACTAGGGGTAGACTTAAGCTAATCAGCAACCATATTCAATTCCATATTCAATTCCCTGGGAACATGTTTAAAAATGTGGGTGAAGATCCAGGTAAGTATGAACTAGCAGCAGTCATGCATAATGTTCTGCAATTCAGCTAGAGGCTTCTCTTCTAAATTGAAGATTTACACAACAGAAGAACAATCAGAAAGAATTAAACAACTCTACCTCCAAAGCAGAAGAGACATGAATTGGATGATACCCAACATTCAAAATTTCTTTCTCCCGACTTAATACAAGTCAGCAAACGCCAACCTTAGGGTGAAAAGCTGTTGCAATTAGAGGACAAAAACTCTGCTGAGCAAGAGGTCAGGCCTTCCTTTGTATCTGCTACTGAGAAAAAAATTCAGAACCAAATTATCGATTACATCTAGCTTTTCAAATGAGCCATGACAAATAAGCAAGATAAGTCTGATTGAACTCCTTTCCTTTAACTCAACAACCCCAGGTGATTTAGGTTCACCAACCAAGTAAACAAGCTGCTAAAAGCTTAAATAGAACAAGATGCGAAATATTTTTCATTCCCTCACATGTGCTACAAACAACATCATGCACAAGCTGCCTTCTTTGGTCTTTTCTAATATCTGCAAGGATTTGAAATCATTTTATCTTCTTTATATATATTGGTTGGTCATGAATCTCATCATACTAATATTTAATTTGTTATTTTTAAAAAACCTGTTTTGATATTAATTAACTGAAAATAATTATTAAAAATTAATTTTAAGCTTAAGCTAGTCCATCAGTTCAAAACAGAAACAAGCTATATTGAGCTGAGCTCGAGTCAGTTTGCTCAAGCTCGCTTCGTTATATCCCTACCAAACCCAGAAACGAAAATTGGACTAGGTTGATCGTAAAAAAAAAATGTTGAGGGCCTAATCCAAAATTTCCTTGTTTCAGAAATTAGAAGGATTGCAAAGTCAAATACGCGGATTTATTATGACATGCAGCCCAAATAAGGGCAAATTGCAGGGGTGTATTTGTAAAAATCCCTACTGTGTCATCCCTAATCGGAAAGCCCTGTCGAAGATTAGAAAAGAATTAGTGATTAGTTAAGAAAATTATTAATTAAGAACTTGCTAATTTGTCTCCAAGCACACGTGAGCATGGCCGGACGTTATCCCGCACGGGCTCATGGCCACCTTTCGATCCAACCACCTCACATCCCTACCAAATTTACTCAAATACCCCTACTGTGCTCTCCAATTTCCAACCCTACCCCTAGTAACGAAATCCCCCAGAATCTCCCATTTTAGCTGAGGAAAATTTCTAAAACCCGCAAATTCCGGAATAATTATTCTATAAAATCATTTAATCTTTTATATTTGCAAAAGGTCCTCGACTTTTTTTGAAATTGTATCTCTCTATAATATTAATATATACCATTATCACTATGTTTTAAATTTGTAAATTTTCATAACTTTCTAAATTTAATATAATATCATTGTAGGGTTTGAATTTAAAATTTTATCTTAAAAACATCAAATAAAAAATCTGGATATTTAAAATAAATGAATAAATAAGACATCAGCAACATGCAACATTAGACAAATTTTTTGGCATACTCAATTATCATTAGTTAATTGTATTTTAATTTCAATAACAGCCAGGGAGGCTGTTTTGGAGAATAATTAAACTAAATCGGAAAGTCAAAATGCAAAAGGCAAGAAGGGTAAATAGGGAATTTCACCTGTGGGGAAAATAAATACCCTGTGTACAAGAAAACAAAAGAAAAGGTGGTGGATTGAAGCCTTGCCTCTCTTGTTGCTCTTGGCCAACCTCCCCAACCATCTCCCCGGCGCAGACTCCACGGATTCTTCCTCCCAGTCCCCTGGATTTTACCTCAAAATTCTGCCTTTTTCCCCTGAGGTTTGGATTTCTCCCCTTGTTCTCCGCTTCTCTGTGATCATTGGTCGGCGATGTGCCTTTTTTTTTTGTTTTTTTTGGGGGTTTGTTGCTGTTGTTGTTGTGTGTGTGTTTTGGAGTTTTGATGGGGTTCAATATTAGTGATTGAGTTGAATGAAATAGGAACAGCTCTTGGTGGCTTAGTATTTATTATTATGTTTGATTTCCATTGAGATTGATAGCATAAACATTGAAGATTCAGAATTATGCGATAGTTGTCAAAAACGCTTTTTTTGTATTTTTTTGGGGAAATGTGCGTTTCTGTGAGGCTTATGAAGATCTGGGTTTGTGTGCTCAAGTGCATCCTTAAGAAGCTTTTGGCGATCAAGGAAGGAGTGTAGATGATAGAAAGGTAATAGCTTGGGTTGATGAAGATAGAACAGGGGTTTTTGAAGGTGGTGAGTAAGTTTAAACAATAGCATGAACTCTTGTGATTTGAGTGATGAACTGTAGAGTATTAGTCTTAATGGATTTCTTCTGTGAAAGGGAAGGTTAGTACTTCTTTTGGTCTTTGGTTGAATGAAACAGGATGCTTAAGGTTATGGATCTCTTGATTAAGCATTGTTAGTTGTAATTGGGCTTCTGGTTTGGTGATTGATTTCTTGATTTGGTAGAGCTTAATGGATTGTTACCATGTTTTGTTGCATTGTGCAGAAATTTCAAAACATTGTAGTGTTGGTCGATTAACATTTTGTGTCAAGTGCTGCCCCATTGAAATTTGTGCTTACATAATAGGTTGCATCCTTTTCTCTCTCTTTTTGGTTTGTTTTCGAGGAAATCAAAATTTCCTAATCTAAACAGGATGCTCGGGGTTTCATGGCCTATTTTTGTTCACATTGCAACCTAAATTTTGAGATGATTTAGGAAGTTCCATGAATGGAGTTTCTAAAACTGTCTCCATATGGCTTCATTGCTGGTATTCATTGCCATCTTCTGATTTGTTTTTTGGTTGTTCTTGCAGAAATGGTTTCTTCAAAAGTCTCAATAACTATTATTTTGCTTTCTTTGTAGATTCCTTCGCATATGATTTCTGATTCTTGTTCTGACATTTCTAGCTTCATTTTTGCACATTCCAAATCATGTTTTTTTGTGAGTGCTCTCCTATTTTTGTAAATGTGTGACCTACATAGCCAGCAAAGCCTTTCTCTTCTTTGAGAATTGCCTAGAAAGCTTATTAAGTTTTGAAAAGCATGAAGATAATGTTTATGCCATGATGTGATTTCTTTGATTTGGGGCACCATTTATTTCCTTTCAGATTTGTTACCTGGACTTTGCAAGCTGAGTTTTCTTGCAATATTTTCATTTCTTTATCATCACTTATGACATTTATATCTGATGGATATTTGGACTCAGCTGGGGAGACTGAAGCACTATGGTTAGCTTAAGGCGGCGCAGACTTTTAGGACTTTGCACTGGTATAGTCGAACCTCTTGATAAATATTATTAAAAAGATGTTCAAACAATGGATACAGTTAATGTTTTGCTCTGTTTTTATTCTTGACATTAGTGTAGTTCTGCTGCTATCTAGCTTTTGGCAAAATCTTTTATTTGAAAGTTGCATTTGTTTTAGTGGTAAGAACATTTGGGTGGCTTGATTTGTTAGAAATTAAGTAAGTAAACCTATACCTAAATTTAACTTCTTCAAGACATCTTATTCTTTAAATGTAATTTTTGTTTGGTTTTTCAATGCATTGTATCTCCTCCTTTGACAAATCTTTACATTATTATTTTCAGGTTCTATGTCCCAGATTGAGATGCCTATACCCATTGAGAATGACACTATGGTTGAAAGTCCTAATCAGAATATCAACCCAGCCAGTGTCCATCCATTACCTGCGATTACTATAGAACATCAAAAGATGGTAATATTGGATCTAAAAATTTTTTATTCATTCTGTTTTAGCAAATGATAAATCTTATTATCAATTTGTTCAAAGACAAACTCTATCTATACAAAATCAGAAGAAAGTATCAAACATTGCATCCATACAGTAATCATCCTACAAGTTTAGAAGTTTGCTAGAAATACAAACATCATTGACACGGATTTTTTACACTTCTTGTTTTTTTAAGAAAAAGTGGACTAACCTATATCATGTGCCTTTATTTTGTATCAAAGATTTACAGAACTTAATGTGTTTTTACGAACACAGATTTCTGAAGAATGCTCAGAGTCCACAAATGTCTCTGTTTCAATTTCAGTAAAGGAGGATGCAGATTCGTATTTTCCAGGCTCAATTTCAGTAAAAGAGGACGCAAATTCCTATTTTCCAGGTTACTAATCCTAAACTTGTTTGGCCTCTATCATTTCATCAGAAGTTTTTTTCCCTAAATTTCCAAAATTAAATGATCTTATTACCCCATGCTTTTATATAGACCTTTGAGAAGTGATAGTCAAAATTGTGAGCTAAATTAAATGAAACACTACTAAAATTAAATGGATGATATGTTGCTAGCATAGTTGCTTGTGTTAATTTATCAGATTCAAGGATATAATAAGTTATACCTTCAAAATTTTTTCCTAGAGTTCTTCCTTTGTTGTTGGTTTATATATTATCACATATACATAAGTTAAATAGTTTGCATTAACTTCTCTTTGATTCTACAATAGCATTTCTCTTTTCTCTCTGTTCAAAAAATTACATTGCAAGCAACTAAAAGCAGTGAAGTGGAATCCAAATATAGTATATGGTAACCCAATATTTAAGATGAAGAGATTGTTTTGACTACTGAAATCATATAGTATTATGGATCTTTTATATACTATGGCTCTGTTTGGTAAAAAGTTGAAGTTGGTTAACTAATATGGTTAAATGTAATTATTGCATTTTCACTCAATGTCAACCACAAAAATGTGATGATTAACTTGTACACACCCCTTAGCCAACTTTATCATTCTACCAAATGGAGCCTATGAGAGTTAGAAGGAATAATGTTTTCCTCAACATACTGACATGATTTTTTTACTTTGAGCAACATGCCAACTTGATTTGATATTTGTTTCGTGAGGTTTAAATTCATTTGATGATTTTACGTAATAATATTATTGTCTAAATACTGTGACTCCTACTTGTCTAGATAAACAAGCCAACTATACAAAGCAGTATCGAAGAAAGCAACGTAAAGATCAGGAACCTTCCATAATGCGGGGTGTTTATTTCAAAAACACGAAGTGGCAAGCAGCCATAAAAGTTGACAAGAAACAAATCCACTTGGGTACTGTTGGATCACAAGAAGAAGCAGCGCGGCTATATGACAGGTAGGCCAATGTTTGTTGAAGGGATTTTCACAGATATTTTCCTCATCAATTTTGTGGTATTTGGCAATAACTCCTACATGATCAATATTTGCAAAAACAATCCCCCCATTTTGCATTTTCATTGTGATAGTCCACTTAGTTTTTTTTTATTTGAGGAATGCCTTTTGAATCTTTGGCCATCACTTGAACACTGAAAATGTTACTAAAATACCACCTCAAAATTTAGAATGTTTTCTTTGTAATTATGGATTCTTTAGTGAAAATAGTGTACATATATATATATATTTGTTATGGTGGTGGGGAAAACCTTGATTACATCGAAACAAGCCCACAACTTTCATAAGGTCTGTTTCAGTACAAGGGAAACAACTTTTTCCAAATAGATGTTTTCCAGCATTATCACAACACTAAGGGACCCAGCAAGTGTAATTTTGGTGGTTGTACTCTTTGGAAGTAGGTCATGAGTTTGATTCCTGGGACTCCCTCTGTGGAAGGAGGCTCATCCTCTGATTCTGGATGAGCCAAGGCACGATAGTGCTACTCCCCTTTGCTTTTGACCAGTTGCTAACTGGAATTAACTATCAATAAAATAAAAGGGCTTTGTTTGGCTCTAAAAACCAATTGAATCAGAGGAAACCATGGAACTATTAATTCCTGGGAACTTATAAAACAACTGAAACTCAAAGTTCTGGTCGAGCCTTTTTGTGGAACTCAATAATTTTATTTTTAACTTTGTTTCTTCAGTGTACCTCATCCTTTGCCGAACACATTCAAGGGCTGTTTGGATGCTCTTAACAAAAAAAATCCAATGAAAACTTTTCTATAGGAATTGGGGCTGCATCAAGTCCAATTCCTAGGATAATTTCCGTGGATATCAATAATGACAACAAGTGGGGCTATTAGCAATTGGAGAAATGTGAGCTACAATCCATTTGAATTTTTAAAAGAGGTTTGATCTCTTTTTGATTTTCCTGTGGAATCACACGATTCCAATGCAAATTTGGTTACTCAAAAGTGGTGCCAGACACCTACATAGAAAGAATTTTCTATATAGAAGATAAATTCTATGAAACTCCGCATCATATGGAATTTGGGATATCAAAAAATCTATACTATAAAATGTGATGTTATGGGATGTATATGCAAAAATTCTAAAAACTATCCAGGTGAGCAATTCTAGCATGTATTTTTAGGGACTTCTAATATGTGAGGTTCGATGGAACTCATAACTTCCGACCAAGAAACTCAGAATTTATCAACAACCTTTAAACAAAGTTTTGGGGTCTAACAAGTTCCTTATGGACTAAGTTTCATCCAACCAAAGTCACCAAACATGCCCTGCCATTCTGGTTAGTTCACGGAGGAAGTTTTTTTTTTTTTGCAATAAAACTTGAAATGGAGGGGATTTCTGCAATATCAATAACACAGGGGACTATCTGAAAATACTGTAAAATATAGGGTGTTTGCAAGGTTCCCTTTATAGTTTAAGGGATAGATATGATGATCTGAAAGTTTCATTTTGGTTGTGTTTGCAATTGGGAACACTTCTTTCTTATTAAAAGAATTTGTGGTTCATATTGGATTTTTACATGTATCCAACGCCAAAAAAAAAGGTATATACATTTGCATATACACCTCTAAAGAACTATGTTGCTTGCAAATGCACTTTGGACTTCATTTATTTTAAAATGGTGTAAAATGTAGGGTTGTGTTTGCAAAGTTCCCTTTTTAGTTTACGCACTAGATATGATGATCTGAAAATTTCATTTTGGTTGTGATTGCAATGTTGAACTCTTTTTTCTTATTAGAAAGAATTAGCCGTTCTTTTTTATTTTTTTACAAGCATCCAATGCAAAAAATTGTATGCATTTGCATATACACCTCTAGAGAACTATGGTGCTTGCATATGCACTCGAGACTACAAGTATGTTAAGTCCTATAGAAATATAACTGAATTATCCAGAAAGTGCAAAACGCTTTCCAAATGAGACTGCTAAATATGCTCCAGAGTCATAATTTAACACACAGATCTTGCTTTATTTTGGTTTAGTAATACAGCACATATACCCATAAATACAGCATATATTTGGGGGCTGATTTCATAGCTACTCTCTTACATAATAATAGCAGCAAATATTGAAATAATGTGGTTTTGTATGGTATGTATGCATTATGTACATTTTTTCACATATTTGTGAGTTCCTATTTCGTATATTGGAAACCCTTTTTCTTTGTCAACTTTCCACAGTAAAATGTTCAATGTTCATGTGAAAGAATGTATCAGCTTTTGCAATGCAGGATCTGAATACTGGATGTAACATGTTCCACTGAACCGTGGTTTTTCCTTTTTATACAGAGCAGCCTTTTTATGTGGTAGAAACCCAAACTTTGAGCTCTCAGAGGCGGAGAAGCAGGAACTCAGAAAATACAATTGGGAAGAGTTCTTGGCGATGACAAAGAGCTCCATTTCTAGCAAGAGTATAACATTTTCTTGATCTTTTTTTATCGTAACTTCCTCGGCTATGAAGTTTCACCAATTCATTAACTGTCTTCAATCCTTGCTCCAGAAAACCAGAGAAGGCAGGGTACAGGGAAGCAAAAGAGCAGGAACTCAGAGCAAGAAGGTGGACAAGCTGCTTATTTAGCATCCAACAACGAATCTTTGGATTTAGACAGCTAAAAGCTTGAGTTTATCATCCTTCGTTTTTTTTGCTCACAAGGACCCATCCAAATGCAAAAACTGCCTAGGACAAGATATGTGTCGAAATTGGAGCAACCAAAGAGTATTGTGTTAGGAAAAAGCAATCGCAACAACAAGTTCTCCACAATGATTTGTTATATATTGAGGGGACAATAGGTTTTGTTTTTCTATTATTTTGTTACTTTGCTAACTGTAAATGTCAATTTGCATGCAAATCAGAATGCGGTTGAACAAATTTTGATCTGGCTTCAGTCAAATATGAACATTGTCAATGCATGGAAACATACTGTTTCTGTACAGATTTTTCTTTCGTTCTCTGTTTTTTTAGGAAATTTTTACATTAGATTTTTTGTTGGGGTAAAGGTGTGATTTTGCAAATATTTTACTGGCTTCGAACTCCACTCATTCCTTCCTTTCCTTTTGAAGAACTCGAGGATCCATTGCAAGAATTGGAATTAGAGAAAAAAGCAATTCATTCACAGTATTTGCTCCTCTTTTTATTTTGTAGAAATATTTGTTCCTTCAATCCTCTACAGTGACAAAAATGTTTCTTTATCTCTCCGTTTGGCTTAGTATTGCATCATGGAAGCATAGTTTCCATTTGATTATTGACTATGTGCTATCCTTTCTGGATTGTCAACCTCCTCTAGTACCACTGTAGGAGTAACTTACCATGCAAATAGGCTTTTGCTTGCCTCATATTGGAATCCAATATGTAATTTCAATTCCCATCTTCTTTTATTGTCATAAATTACTTAGATTTTACTCCACCAAAAGTGCGAATATATAAAAAAATCACAATCTAGAATGGTTGGCATGCAAGGTATTGGGATCTAAAGACGATGTCTTGATATCTAAGTGAGGTGGAACGATTAGAATGAGCCCACATTTGGACCATGCAGACCATCCAATTGGCTCTTACAAAACAAAAAATAAAACCAGTTTGGTGGGCTTCATTTTGCCCTACAAATTAAGCTTGCAATCAGCCTGAAAGTAGCTGAGAGACTAGTAGTTTGCTGAACATCCCAATAAACCCGTCTCAATTCATATGCACACTAGGATGTAGAATGTGGTTACAGGAGCAGGACACACATCGCAAGAGAGACTAACGTGGTTGTAGGGAATGCCACCTGTGGATTGGTTGTAAAACTTTTTCTGCAGTAGATAACATGTGAATATAGTATTTTGGGATGTCCTAGAGTATAATCTTAGTATTAAAAGAGTGTCATGTATCCTATAAAATATTAATAAATCTAATTTGAATCCTAAAATAGGCAATTAGTGTGTGGCAACTTGAAAATTCTCGCATGCATGTTTAGATTTTTCAGGGCTTATGAATTTGATTGATGAAAAAAAAAAGATTTAGATAGTTTTGTTGAATTTCTTATAGAGATAGTAGATCATTGGTGGGGTGTCTTATTGCCCCATCGAATGATGACCATGTAAGCTCTACATATATAGTAAGGTTGTTAAATAGACAATTTTTGCTAATTAAGTTAACCAAGAATTAGATATCATAATTTTTCACAAAGCTACTTGAAGGTTCTATTCTTCCCGATGATAACCCCGACATCAATGACTTCATTTAGGCAAGATTGAGATGGAAAATGAATCAAGAATAGTACATCAGAGATTTTTCATATCTTCCACTACCACAGGATCTCCCATAACGCCCCCAAGATGTTTCCTACCGTTTTCTCATCAATTTTATCAATCATCACTTAGGCCACTCCAAAGTCTCTAAATTCTGCCTTGGCTCGGAGGAGATCAAGGCCTACTGCTCCACCATAGGGGAACATTGAACCATCTTCATTATTGATTATTATGCTGATGCCTAGCAAATTACTAAGTTCCTGCATATTGCTACTCTATGCCGCCACCTTAAGTAGCTATAATAATGGCTCTCTCATTATTTGTTGCTCCATCACCTCCTCCCAACAAAAGAGATTACCACCTTTTTGCTTGGAGTGGAGAAGAAGGAGATTTTGGGGTTGGTGATGTTACCAACTTCTATAGTGTGTTTTTATTAAGAAATCCGTATTGAGGCATTCCTTGGGCTTCCTAGAGGCAATTAGTTGTCATTAGTCTTTGGCATGCCAATCAAACCAATAGACCTATTGCACTCTCCCACCACATCTTGGTGAAATGGCTTTGGCATCAAGGATTTAATTGAGATTGTTGGCTGAGAGTACAATAAAGATGTTGGATTTTAACTCAGATAAAGGAGAATAGTTCTACCTACAAAGTCATATTTTGTGCATAAGTGATTACCAGATTCGAGATAGTATGTTAAAATTGGAGGATGGCAGGGTATCATGATAAGGGGTTCAAGTGTTATTTGAGAAAGATGACTACTAGTAGGGTAATGAATTGCTAAATTTTAATGTCCTTATTTAGTTGACTGGTCCATCATTTTCATCATGAGTCTATTCCTTAATTAGGTTTTGTCATTCTTTTTTGGAAGCAAAAATTTACTTTCGATATGTGTCCAAAAGATGTAGAATACAAAGAAAGAATCGGAAAATTCCTTAATACCTTTATGGTTGGAAGCATAATGTACGCAATCATGTGTACTTGCCTTTCTCAATAAAGTAAGGAAGTTTGGATCTTGGGGTAGCAATAGAGTGAGTTGCTAGATTATTTTCTAGTCATTGTTTTATTGGTCGAGATTACTTAGTAACTTGGATTCTACCTTGCTCGAATATTTTCCTATCTTGGTGGACAAGCCCAACATAACTACCAAATTCTTGTATAAACTTTTCCTAGTCATAAGCTTTCTAATACAAGATTTTAAAATGATATATATTAAAAGATAATAAACCAACTTTAACATTAAGGAGAGTATTTTTAATAAAAAAGCTAATTTTTTACCTCCCTAAAAAAGTGATCTTTAATCACATGGCTTTTTCCTTCTATCTATTGGTATAGTCAATAAAGATTTTCTTAGTTCACATCTTTTCAGATCTCAACTCAATAATTTCTGGTGTATGTGTTACCTTGTGTATGTACAACTGCATAAATGTGGTGAAGATAGCTTATAGGGATTGTAACTTCTCATGGGAGAGATTGACGAACCAATTGAATGAGGTTGGACTTAGTCATTTTTGAAAAATATAGATCTCTAATGGTCCATTGCCCCTATATACATGTACATCAAGAAGAAATTATGGAATATGGTGGTTAGGATCTCCTATTCTATTATAAAAATAATTTCGACACATTGAAGTCAATGAGGAAGCTAATAATAGTGACCCAAATATCAGTTACTACTGAGTAGCAACATACACAAATTTTTTCATGAGCAACTTTGTGAAAAGATGCGGTATCCGGTCCTCAGTAATCTATTTGGCAAATGTTACCTACTTTATGGGGCTATTGTATGTGTAAAGTTCATAGGACCAACATTGATTAAGGACACAAAATACGGCTCATCAACGACATGCTAAATCCTTATAACAAACTTGGCTAAGTTAACAAAATCCCTTTTTTAACTAACAAGATTCATATTTTCTAGAAAATTAAGAGCATATATATCAACCATGGTTGTCACAGAATTATTATCAATTTTAGAGTTCACATTGGAGTTATTAGTGTTTTGTAGAATGCTTGACACTTTACTATTTCTAGGCTTATATTCTACGATGTCCTCAAACTTTGGATTTAGATATTATCTATTCTAGAAAATTGTACAACTTGTCTGTGAGTTGTATTTCTAATGGTCACATTAGCCTTTTTTTTCATGAGCATCTTGCTTGTATAATTACATTCTTAGTCTGCATACACCCCTACACTAACAAAGGATTGTGAGAATATTCATTGAACTACTAGTTTCTTAGTCTACTAGTTAAGTCCAATGGGGATGCAATCACTTAGTTCTTTAAGAAAATTAAGACAAAATGATATAGGATAACTACATCTTTTTTACAATAAAATTAGAGATCCAGTCCAAGTTAAATTTCAACTCCAATTAGGATCCGTCAATATTTGTATAGTTATAGTACAAAGGCCATATCTTCTAAGATATTCATCCAAATCCAGCAAATAACTATCCGTTAGAAAGCTGAGATCGATTCTTACAAGTTTTTTATTTTGAATAATTCAGACTTTGTATTAACCAAAATTAGGATTTATTTATCAGTCCGAGTCAATAACAGTCCTAGCCTAATAAAGAATAGGATTTAGATATTTTTATCTAAGATATGTTAAGTAGAATTCTTAGTGGAGTTTAAGTCCTATTTTTAGTTTATATCAAGTAGGACTCTAAGTTTATTAGAGTACTATAAATACAGCCCAAGATTGTATTAAAGAAAGAAAGAAAAGCTTTTCTATTAATAATATTATCTTATTTTGATTTTAATTCCCTTTCTATCTTTCTTGTGAATTCAAGGATCTATTATGGTGAGAAGACAGTGATCTTCTTTCTATTCCTCGTACTCTTTTCCGCTGTATCAAGTGGATCTATCGTGGTGAGAAGACGGTGATCTTCTTCTTATCCCTTGTGCCCTCTCCCACTACATTAAGAGGATCTATTATTGTGAGAAGATGGTGATCTTCTCCTAATTCCTCATGCCTTCCTCCTGCTGCATGAAGTGAAAATGGTGATTTCTTCTTATCGCTCATGCCCTCTCTTTCTGTTGCATCAAGTGGTATCAGAGCGGTGAGAAGATGGTGATCTTCTTCCTCTCCCCCTCCTCACATGCTGCATCACAAAATTAGCTCGTTTTTTAGTTGTGAGTTATGAAGATCCAGCTAAATAATAGTTCACCAGGGTCTCATTCTATGTCTCGAATATCACTTCTAAATGAATTTAGTACTTATATATAAGGGACCCGAAAGGTCTCTATTTGACCAAAAGTTGCTTAAATTTAGATTTTCTCACAAATGACTTTGGCTCGATAAAGCAATAAGTAGAGAGAGTCACTCGGAAAATCATTTGACATTCAAAAATCCGAAAAATAAAATCTCTAGAATAAAGTCAATGCAAAAACTTCACCTAGAGAAAAAAAAGTTTTATTGTGATCACCATTTTGTAGGTCTTTTTAATAATTGGGGTTTGATCGTGTAATGCATTTATCTTGATTTGGTTTATTTTGGGGTTTAATAACACTTGCATGTACTTTGAGAGCTACACATCTAATTTTCAAAACACACAATCTATCTAAAAGCTTTTGTGGAGAGTCTCTTCACCAACCACGAGATACATTTATACCGCCTTCAATTCATTCTTATGTGTTTTTGTAAAATGAAGAAGGTCTTGTGAGATTTTGAGTATAAAATCACCCTCGTAAATAAAATAAAATAATAAAATAATTGGGAGAAGCTTATTTGTCATTTTGAAAGAGAGAGATCTTTGATTCTTGCCTAATTCTTTTTAGATTTTCTAAAAATTATAGTTCTATATGTAATAACTTTTAATTAATTTCTAAATTAGAGATTCTACTTTAAATATGAGAAGAAGAAAGGGAAAATTAATATTGATAATATTACGAAGAGAAAAAAAAGAGAGATAAAAAGTCATTCTGTTGATGCTTTATGTCATCCTTCACTTTTCCAAAATCAGGCATGTAACAACTCTTAGGATTTCTAATGATTGATTTTTTTGATGAGAAAACAATAGGTTTTTAGCTCCAAGTAATAAAATGCCATTAAAAAACTACCCCGTAAACTTTATTCAAATTCAGAAGAAAACTCGTGAGAATTCTTGGCAAAAATTGCAATGCAAGATAACTAGAATAGGGGTCTATTTATATGAGGAAAATTGGGCTAAACGCCCCATAGAAAATGTTTGAAAAAGACCAAAAACAAGCTAGTTGGCGTATGCCCAGGAGTAGACGTTAGTTGGCTGACGTCTGCCCAAGAGGAGGCGCAAGTTCATTGGACACCGTTTGATTCAGAATCAATACTAGGATTAGAATCAGGATCAGGATCAAGACTAGTGAACCACTTTTGTAAACTAATATTTTTTTATTAAAATTAACGCTTCAATAATTTAAAATTTGAAAAATTATTTACTTTTTTATAATAATTTAATTTAATAACAGTGTAAAATAAGTAATATTAATTTTACAAAAAAAATAATTCTAAAATGAGCTGATCCTGATTCTGATCCGAAACCAAACAAGACCTTGGTGTCCCTTCGGAGGCAGATGCCCTCGCATGGGTGTACAAACATACGAAAGCAACATGGCTAGTATCCAGACCCCAATTAAGTTTGAGGCCCATAATGACAAATTTTTCTAAATAAGTCCAATCATTTTTAAAATTACAAATTAGTACAAAATTCTTGATTGATGGTTGAGATTGATTTTCTCTCAATTAAAATTTTTTCAAATAAATCATCTCCAAAATTAGCTTTGATCAAATTCGAGATTTACTTAAATTCACCATGTGTAAATAAACCCTAAAATTTTAATATTTACAAATAGGTCTAATTTAACAGAATTTTAAATATTTTTAAAAAAGTTTTTAAAAATCAAATTCTAAATATTTTATGATGGAAAAAGTGTGGAATCCGACTCTTTTGCAAATATAATCCTAAAATACATAATTTTATGAATAAGTATTTGAAAACCATGAAATCCTGAATAAGTATTATAATATAATCATAAAATATATAATTTTATGAATAAGTATTTGAAAACCATAAAAACCTGAATAATTTGAAAACCATAAAATCCTGAATAAGTATGATTTAAAATATTAAAATATAATTTAATAAATAATATTCAGAAATCAGGAAATTACATAAAAATCTAAAATATAAAAACATGATAAATAGATCAGTTCAAAGCCACACAAGAGAATTTAGGGGCGTTTGGTTTGAAATGATATAGAATAATCCGATTAGGATAATGAAATACTTTTATAAGTTATATATTTTTTTATAAAAATTAACATTACAATAATTTAATATTAATAAAATAATTAATTTTTAATAATAATTTAATTTTTTAATAAAATTAAAAAAGGCGGATACATACGGTGATTAAATGAGATCATGAGTCGCAATAAAATGTTAACTAGATAGATGTTTACTTAATGGATATAGTTGTGTTTAGTTTGTATTAGGATTTTAAACGACATTTGAATAACTTACGTGTTGATCGAGGGCTGTTTCGGCGTCTGTCGTCTACCAGTCTAAACCAAGCTTCAGCCCAAATTTAACTAGACTTAAAGATTAACGAAAGAAAAGTTTAAATATAAGAAAATAAAACGAAGAAATGAAAAAGATCACCAAGTTGTAATGTACCGAGATCCAAAAATACTCACCTGCTTCGGCCCTTCATCGTTCTGAAATCCACCCGCACATGCGGCATTAGTTATTCAATTTCTTGCAGATAGTTGCCTGGTATGAAAGGATCAACAGTCTGGGGATTTATTAGCCCACCTCCGCTATTAGTATACCATCCACTACCAAAGCAACAGAGAAAGAAAGAAACAAAGAGTCGAAAAGACCAGTCCAATAGAGAATTCTACATGGCCTAAAAGCCCTCACAGCTTTTATATAAACCACTCCAGCCTTGTCAACAGCCATACTTGGATTTGCTTCCATTTTCCTGTTCCTCTCTCTAACGCAGATCTGTTACTTCCCACCTTTCCCCAAAATGGCAAGCTTCGCATACCTCCTTGACTCTGCTCTCCTCAATGGAGACATAGCTTCCCGTTCACCATCCTCATCTCAATGGAGAGATGAAAGCCAGTTGAACAGGTCTCATTCCTCCCACTCCGGGGAGAAGAAGAGAAAGGGTTGAGATGGCTCCTTCTTGAGCGATATCCAATCCAAGGTAGGAGGAGCTCATGACCTTCTCTAAATCAATAGAAAAAATGGGCTAATATGTGTTTACTGTTTTGGTGGTGTTAGGATACACAGGAAAGCAATAGGGGTGAGCAAAAAAAATCGGAAAACCGGTTAACCGAACCGTACCGGTTAGAACCGTACCGAAAAATCGGTTATCAGTGCAAACCGGTATGGTTCCGGTTCTGAAATTTCACAGAACCGGTTTTCCGGTTCTGGTTCCGGTTATTCGTTCTCTGAAAAACCGGTTAACCGGAACCGTACCGGTTTTCCTCTTTATATATAAAACCCTAACCCTAACCCCAACCCTAACCCTTGCGCCGCCTCCGCGCCTCGGCCTCGCCTCGCCCTCGCCTCGCCCCTGCGCTCGCAGCAACGCGCCGCTGCCGCCGTCTCGGCCTCGCCCTCGCCTCGACCCTGCGCTCGCAACAACGCGCCGCCGTCGCTGCCTCGGCCTCGGCCTCGCCTCGCCCCCGAGCTCGCAGCAACGCGCCGACGCCGCCTCACCTTCAGCCTCGCCCTCACCCCCGAGCTCGCAGCGACGCCGCCTCGCCTTCGCGCTCGCCCCCGCGCTCAGAGCGACGCCGCCTCGCCCTCGCCGGTCGTCGCGTCGCCGGAGATCCGGTTAACCGGTTTTAGAACCGGTTTAGAACCGGAATCGGAAAACCGGTTCTTCATCCAAACCGGTACGGTTCCGGTTCTCAATTTTTTGAGAACCGGAATCCGGTTCCAGTTCTCAAATGAGCAAAATCGGTCCGGTTAACCGGTTTTGCTCACCCCTAGAAAGCAGGGGCAGGAGCAAGAAGAAGCCATTAAAGGCAATGGTGGAGAAGAAGAGAAAAGGTGATGAGGATACTCCTCAAGGGCTCATTCATGTCAGAGCAAGGAGAGGCCAAGCAACAGATAGCCACAGCCTTGCAGAAAGAGTACTATTTTAAAATTTCCACCTCACTGCATACATTGGAGTTTTAAAACCCTAAACCTAATTTCTTCAATTGCACCTGTTTTCATGTTGTTATTTTCCAGGTGAGAAGAGAGAAGATTAGTGAGAGGATGAAGCTGCTGCAAGGCCTGGTTCCTGGCTGTGACAAGGTGAGAAGCTTTTGATAAACACCTTATAATGAGGATTGAATTTTTCAATGAAATACTAAAGCTTTGGTTTAGGTCACTGGGAAAGCTCTCATGTTAGATGAAATCATCAACTATGTGCAGTCATGTTGGAATTCATAACGGAATGTTCACAAATCACCTTATTCTCAAACAACATAAGAAATGAGAAATAATACAAAATAAAAGAAAATAACAAGATAAATCAGCGAAAGATCCGCTATTAAAAGAAAAGACTTTTACAAGAATCTAAAAGAAAGACTTCATTCTTTCTTACTCAATTAAACTCTTTCACTAAGTTTCGGCAACGCCTCCACCTTCAGAGAGAATATCTAAGAGAACACCACATTGAACCACCATGAGAGACCACCGAGAAGCACTAGAAAGACCCACACATGAGAGCCGACACTCTCTCTCTTTCTCTTCTCTCTATTATCTTTATTCTTCTCTATCTATTTCTCTCTAATTCAACCTCAATATTACACCACACCTAAACCCTATGTATTATAGTATATTCATAGACCTTTATTGAGTCCGAGTTTTACTCTAATTATAACCCCTAATATTACAAATCAATCATAAATCTAAATCCAACTTTGGATTCTTACTTTAATTCAAACTCTAATTCGAGTTTGAGACATTTAAAACTCAACAATCTTTACCTTGGTTTGAACTCGGGCGTGCCACCATTACGAATCTTCAGTCGTCATCTCTCATCCAGCCCCTGCCCCTAGGCTACTAACTTATTCAGTTAATCGCAAGACGCGAGCTCGAGCCAACCTCGAATTCGCTCTTCATGCATATAGTTTTGTACTTTTGGAAGTTTTCAGATGATTTGTCTATTGTTGTAGTAAAAGTAATTTGAGAAGAATATTTATCTCCCATCAAATTACTCCGAGTATCATGCCTCCTCTTCACTACTGTAGCCATCAGAACTCCACCTGTAATGGTGTTCCCTATTAATCGATAAATATTGTCGTACTTCTCACCTTTCATCAGAATTCTAATACCGCGTGTCACCTTCATGACTCCATCTCTTACTAATAATTACAGCCTTTTGAGTCCAGTACACCAAGTGAAATTAGATTCCTTTATATCTTGGGGACATGCCTCACTTCAATAAGAGTACGAATCGCTCTGTCAAACATCTAGATTTTGATTGTTCTCACACCGGCAATCTCATAGGATGAATTATCGCCCAACTAAATAGTACCTTTATTCTTATTCTCCTCATAAGAAGTAAACCAATTTTTTGGAGAAAATATGATAAGAACTACCAGAATCTAAAATTCACTTACCAGAAGTGCCAATTTCTGCAGATACTATAAGAATGTCTTCATCCGCACTATTCTCAGAAGTATCATCTACTATTGCAGTCGCCATATTGGAGGACTCTATCTTCCTACGTTTAGGGCAATACCGTCTAATGTGGCTTTACTTCTTACATGAATAACATTGTACTTTCTTCTTCAATTTTTGATTTAGACCGTTGTTTACTTTCTCCACGTTATTTTAATCTTCCTCTTTTGTGAGCCCCCAATTCTTCACCAAACTCCATATTAATATTGAAGTTTCTCCTTTTCTCATTAGAAAGAAGACTAGTTGTCACATCTTTCATCTTGAAAGTTTCTTTACCATAAAGAATTGTGATCACAATATGATCGTACGAAGCAGGAAGAAACATCAAGAGAATTAGCACCTTATCGTTATCTTCAAACTTCACATCAACTTTCAGCAAATCATTGATAATCTTATTGAAGGTATTTAGGTGATATAATATAGTTGTATCTTTACTCATACGTAGTCCGTACAACTATTGTTTCAGATAGAACTTATTCGTGAGGCTTTTTGACATGTAGAACTTCTTGAGTTTTATCCAGATGTCTATTGTTATCTTTTCGTCAATGACATTGTACAAAACCTCATCAGTCAGACTTAGAATAATTAAATTCAATGCCTTTTGATCTATCTCCTCCCAGTCTTCATCGCTTATCTTGGCCGGCCTCTTTTCTTTTCCCTCTAACGTCTTTTGCAAATCTTGATAAGTAAGAACCGCTTTCATCTTCTTCTGCTAGAAGATAAAATTTATCTTGCTGTTAAACTTTTCCACATCGAGTAAGGACTTTGCCATCTTGGTTATTTGCTTCTAAGCTCTGATACCAATTGTTGGTATTCGCAGCAGAAGGTTCACGAATCACCTTATTCTCAAACAACACAAGAAACGAGAAGTAGTATAAAATAAAAGAAAATAACAAGATAAGCTAGCGAGAGATCTACTATCAAAAGAAAAGGCTTTTATAAGAGTCTATAAGAAAGACTTCATTATTTCTTACTCAACTAAACTCTTTCATCAAGTCTCGGTAACATTTCCACTTTCAAAGAGAATCTCCAAGAGAACACCATGAAGAATCACCACAAGAGACCACCGAGAAGCACTAGAAAGACCTACACACGAGAGCTGACATACTCTCTCTTTCTCTCTAGTTCAACCTCAATACTACACCACACTTAATCCCTATATATTATAGTATATCTATAGATCCTTATTGAGTCTGAGTTTTACTCTAATTATAACTCCTAATATTACAAATCAATTATAAATTTAAATTCAACTTTGGATTTCTACTTTAACTCAAATTTTAATTCGAGTTCAAAATACTTAAAACTCAATACAGTCATTACATAATCAAGTTGAGGTAGTGCAAGCTAACCTTGAACTTATATCATGCTTTAAACCTTATCTATGATATAATTAACAATTTCTTTTTTTTTCTTGTGCATTTAGTTTTTGTCTATAAAGCTTGCCTCACTGAATCCAATGGTCTACAACTTTGGGGTTGATGAAGAGGTAAAGTGAGAAAAGACTAGAAAATTTCTAATCAAACTTGATTGTGGATTCCATGTTTGTCTCTATTCTTTTGGTGTCTAGTGCTTCATATTGATAGGACTTCTTGTGACATTGAATGCTAGATATTGAGGGCCAGTCAAGGCCATTGCCAGCTGTGTACCCTACCAATCGCTCTCAGGTCTCAGATTTTCAAGATACAAGATTCATGGACTCTTCTACACCTTTCTTAGTGGATTCCCAGGTTTGTATTTCTTCAATATTTGAACATCGTGCACCATTGTATTTCAGTATCATTGTGGAGTTTGGACATGAAATTCAGGAAGACACCAATGACAGCTCTCTCATGGAAATGGGCGCTCAAAGACAAGGGTATCTGAGCAGCTTTTGTTCAACATCATGTGCTTTTTATAGTGATTACATCTAAACTGTAACTTTTACAAGGATTAATTAAAGATTGGTTCGCTTTATTTTTGGTAATTCTTATATATATCTCACTTATGTTTCAGAATGCTACGAGGATGGGAATCAAAGATCTCATTGCCCCACAACAGGAGGACCAAGTGACTATCATATGGCGTGGGGATCCTTTGCTGCTTACCTGTTGGGACGCATCAATCTCCTGCACAAATTCCAAGGAATTGTCCGAGAAATGAGACATTGTAAAATAATGAATATGGTATTATGATATTAATAATATTTATTATCATTATCTTCTTTCTTTTCTAGAGAGAGAGAGAGATGAGGGGCTTGGTGTTGTCTCATGGGGAGCTGATATGACTAGCCAGTGCAGTATGTATTTTCTAATTCATTCTAGCGTATGAGATTTTAGGAAATCTTCAATATACTACTAAAAAGTGCATAAAATTACAAAAAATTTCTTGAAAGTCCAAAAAAGTATAAAAAATCTACTTAAAGTATAAAATATCATAAAAACTCTTTGGAAATACAAAAAATCATAAAAAAATTCTTCAAAGCATAAAAAATCATAGGAAATTGCTTGAAAGTATAGAAAATTGTAGAAAACTTCATGAAAATGCAGAAAATCCCCTAAAAGTTTAGGGAACCATAGAAAATCACTCGAAAAAGCAAAAAATTGCATACAATTTCCTAAAAGTACAAAACATCACAAAAAATTCTTAAAAGTACAAAAAATTATAGAAAATCTTCTAGAAGTTTAAAAAATAACCAAAAAACCCTCTAAAAATATATAAAATTATAAAAATCCTAAAAGTATAAAAAATTACAAAAAACATCCTGAGTTTTGGGAAAACTATAAAAATGTCCCAAAAATAGACATATATATATATAGAAAGAGAGAGAGAGAGAGAGAGTTAGAGTTTTAGAAGATAGAAAATTTCTAATATCAAAATTTTCAAAATTCCATCATATTTCCAATCAAAGATCAAATTTTAAATTTTAAAAACTTGACTCTAATAACCATTTTATTATAGAAAGCTCAATTCAAAGATTCAAAAGATTCAAAAATTTGACCTCATTTCGAATAAATCGTTATATATAGAGAAATTTTCCACTCAAAATATATTTAAAAAAATATTAAGATTGAAAAATAAGAAAAAAATAGTCAAGAAATTAGTTCAAAATAGCATGGCGGAGAGTTTGGATCAAACGACCACATAATGGAGGCTTCTTGATCCTTTGATCTAAACTCTCTATCATGATAGTTTAAATTAGTTTAAATTATTATTCGCGTGTTTTACTGTTACACTCGAGGCCCGAGAGTCCGACCAAAACATTTTGAATCTCGAAAAAATGGAATAAGTTTGGTCCGAAAGTCTGGTGGGCGAGCTTGGGATGGGAAGCTGGCCTTGTTGCCTCCAATACCCCACGTGTAGGCTGCCAATTCCCGGAGGAAGTCCTCGTGGTCGGACGGGCCCAAAAACTTTCATCTGATTGGGCCTGAAACTTTCTATTTTTGGCTGGGCTTCATGTATTCTGCACAGAAGAAGCTTAGGGTGAAGCAAAGGACACGATGAAAAAGCCACCACCAGGTGACCTCGTTACTTCCCCAATTTCCGTCAGTCGGGCAATTTTCAGCAGCAAAAATTCGAAGAGGGCTTTCAATCCGATTAATTTTTGCATGTCCATTGAGCCGATGGGGACGTTGTGGGCTGGGCCCAATATACAATCGAACGCCGACCAATAATAATAATTTATTTATTTCGGAGAAAGAGAGTATAAATCTTTCTTGAGAACGAAGGGAATTCCAATGCAGATTTTGATGCTTTTAAAATACAAAAATAAGCCGCCTCATTATGCGGTGTGTCACCGAGGCAAACAATGCAACGATTTCCGAGCTGACAGATACTAATTTGATGTACTTGTCTACCGATTCTTAGTTTATTTTTGGAATATAAAAAATAAAGGATGCCTGCAATGCTTCGATATTAATATACGACGCTCTGTATAGTTTAAGTTATAAAACTAGCGAATAGCGTCATGCGTGACGCATTTTGAGCCATTTTTTATTTTATTTTATTGGATAAAAGATGCGATGGTGGGCCTCGGACAGCATGCCATGTACTCGTCAACTCTTGTCTCAATACAAAAATATTTCGTCGATATGCTGACTCCGAGGAGGAACTTGTTAATTTGCTTATAATTATTACTTAATTTGTTTTTCCCAAACGGCTTCCCACCCTACTTCATTGCACAGCTTTTGCCCTCTCAAGAAGATGATTTTTACCTCATAACGTTTTATACCCCTCGATCAGACTTGTCATTCTTAAATAATGCGGGGATAAATTGATCCTTTTTACCTTCGTATTTGCACCAAGAAAATGCTTTGTTTTATTGCGTAGCACGATATTGAATAAGAAATTATCGTTAATATTTTTGGAGACTATATTTTGAAAAATTTGAGAAAGTCCCTCGAGAGATTTGAGTTTCGAAAACTTAGTTAGAATCTCGAGACTGTGAGGCACTCAGTGAGCAATGCAAATTAACTGGACCAAATTTCGAGAGAATGATTGGGCTCCTGTGATATCAAGCAGCGATTTAAGTTTTTTATTTTATTTTTTAAGAAACCGAAATTGGCTGGTATGATCCGAAGTCTCTTTGAGAATTTGTTTAAAGATTCAAGGTTGAAATTGCTCCCAAGCCCGAGTGATTCGAGGTTATTCGAAGAAAACTCTCTTTCTTTTTTTCTATTTTTAAATATTTTTTGATGTGAATATTTAAAAACAATTGAATTATATTTCACACGTTTCCCAGAATAAAAATAGAGCCAAGGGACACCGCACAACTTTTTCCTGGTCTACTTTCCATGGCCAAAGACGCGCTGGTCGGTGTAACTCCAACTGATCTCATTTTTCTTCATTTGGGTTCTATGTGGGTCCCCTAAATTGAAAGCAACGTATGTGTCACTGGTGGGCCACTGATGGGCCCTAGTAAGTTAATACAATAATATCTAAGACGGTGAACAAATCTAAAGCATTTGCCGGCAGCGGTATCAATTTAGTTCGACCCCGACCGACAGTAGCTCGAGCTCAGTTTATTTATTTAGAAATCAAGCTGAGCTTCAATTTGGGCCAACTCTTCAGTTAATTACAATTCGAAAACTCAACTCATTTTTATAATATATATACAATTAAAATATCCAACCATTTACATTAGTTTATTTGATTAAAAAAAAACCAGTTTTTAGGCAATTAGCACCAAAAATATACTTATTATTTTGATGTTAATTAACTGAGCTAATTATTAAAAATAAAAAATCTCAAAATTAATTATAAGTTCGAGCTAGCTCATGAAATCAAACCTTAAATCAACTGAACCAAGGCTACCTTGCGTTTGCTTGAGCCTGGGTGAAATAGTCTATCGGGATTCAAGCTTTACCGCATGGTGTCTGATGACTATACTGCATGTGCTTGACCCAAGCTGCTACAAGTACAGTTATGAGATTTGTATTTAATAGTTGGGTTAGTTGCACTTAAAATTAGGTTTGAATTTAACGGATTATTTTTATAAATTAATTTTTTTAATTAAAATTAATCCCTACACTAATTTGAAATTTAAAAAATTAATTAATTTTTAATAATAATGTAAAATAATAACTATTAATTTTTTTAAAAAAATAAAATCAAGGTTACTCCTGACCTTCACCGGTTACCAAATGAGATGTAAGGACCCGTTTGAAACGGGTCAAGGTCAAGGTAAAGGTCAAGGTCAAAGGAAGGGGTAAAGTGTAAAACGCTAATGCGATCAAGTAAATCTTGTTTGGTTATTGATCTGGCTAGCAGATGGTTAAAATTTTTTGTGGACAAAAATACCCTCCGATGAGTATTATTCACGTACTACTATTCATCTTCTTCACGAGATCCACAACGTTGCCGGCCGAGCTCGCAGGGGCAGTGATGGGCGGTGGCGTCGGGGGGTTTTTGGGGGGAGAGAAAGAGAGAGAGAGGAGGAGAAGTATATGGTTAGGGTTTCGGCTGAGGCGATCTGAGCCGTTTGATCGAGATCCGACGGTTCAGATGAACCGAGAGCATTTTAGTCAAATCTTTATTATAATTTAAATGAATTAAATAATATTAGTGCGGTTAAATTTTTGGTGTTTGAAAGATAGTCTGGTCAGGGTGAGATCACTTTAGCCTTGATCCCGTTCCAAACGATCCCTAAGAGTCGAAAAAGTTTTTAAATTTTAAATTTGATTTTTAATTAGTTTATAATTTTTTAGAAAATTTAGAATAAATAACTATTTTATTATTAGCAAAAACGCCACCATACGTTAACAGACAAATCATGACTTGATTTTCTTGCAAAAATTAATGATTCCCTGCTATCAAATTTGAAATTCTTCGCCCTCGTCGTAAAGGGATCGTGCAATTGGATCTCGTTATGAAATTCAAAAGTCGCTTGGTCAGCCATCCGATGTTCCGTTGAATTCCATCTTGCTACGTCGGAACAATGGTTAATTTTGCGCTCGCCTTATGAGGAAAATAAATAATAAAATCAAAATTTGGCTTGATTATTCAAACTAAAAGCTTGGTCAAACCATGACATTCAAATTAGTCAATGGGATTTGCCGACTTAATAGAAAAAGATTGCTAAAGATAATAATAATCCAATTAATAAGGTGGAAATTGGTTCGGACTAGATCAAATTTGTAATCGAACCATGTCGAAAATGAATTTAAAGTGAATAATAAATAGAAATAAAGGTGAATAAATTAGACGGACCACTCGTGCTAGTGTGAGTGCGGTGAGACCACCGTTGGCAAATAAATTGGTAACATTATCTCGGACCGTCAAGATTGCAGTGAATGCAAAAAGCCATCCTTTCTTTCCATCACGTGCCTTCTATAGTTCTTTTGTTGTATCCTCCTATTCAGCATCTTCGACGTTGCCACACTCCACTTTCTACATTTTTTTTTCTTTCTTTTTTTTTTAAGGAAAATTTCTGATAAACCTCGTGCTAATTTTTCGATTTTGTGAAAATTTTCTCTAATTTTTCGAGTATCAATCAATCAGTTTCAAATACATTACACCATTTATTTTGTAATCTTTTTTTGTCAGTAACACCATTTGATTTTTTCCAAAAGAACTATTTTAGTTTTATGATTAGTTTCGTAAGCCGATTTTACCTCGTTTAATTCTTTTGATCGGATCCTCCAACCTTCCTCTTCGTTACTCGATCCTTTTCCATTGGCGATGGTAGCTCCAAATGGATTCTGGATCCTCCGCGCATCTGCTATCTGTCAGATACGAAGGCGTCTAATCTGTTCCTAGGCTTGATATCTCTGGATTGATCGCGCCAGTGATCAACGTCGCATGTTCGATCTCCGGCTCGAAAAAGTGTTGACCTTGTTCTCGCTTTTCTTTGCATGAAAATTTTGGATATATTTGTATTTTTTTTAAATGTGTGTCAGTGTTATTTTAGAAATTTCGAATGGAACAAAATTGATGTCGGTGGTTTAGGAAAAAAGTTGTGAGAGAGTTGTAAGAATTGGAAGCAATGTGCTGAAAGAATTTGGCTTTTTCGTTCGTTTCATTCCAGAATTTTTGATGCGTATATGCAAAAACTAAGGTGATTGTTAAATTTCTATGAACAAATAGTGTGTTTTCAAAAAAATAAACAAATACTATCAAGTATAATCAATAATCACATATTACAAATAATATTCACATAATACAATCATTAAACGCATAATATAAATAGAATTTAAGAAACATGGCCATAAAATTAATCAAATATATAAAGATAATAGATAATATATGTCAAATGTATATAATATTTAAGATTATAAGCACATAAGTGCTAATAAATTCTATACCTAAAATAATGAGAAATGCAAGATAACAAATATGCAATGAAACATCCAAATAAACCAAACCCTCACCTACTAGCTACCACCAAATATTTCAAAATTACCCATCACAATTTTCACCCATTATTATTCTCTCTATCTTCTCTTTGGGAACTTCGAGTGAAACTTTTTTGTTCTTCGACTGTGGCTCGATTTTGTCTTCTTGATCTTCTCGGGACGTATGATTTGGTATAATAAAAATTCACGAATATGGATAATTATTATACAATTAAAAATATAAAATAAGATATAAGATTAGAAAAGACGAATTAAAAAAAAAATCTTTCTCTAAGATAGTATTTTCTCTACATTATTGTAGAGTGATCTACACGAAGTTATCCCAGAGATACAATGCCTAATGCAAATAGGTGGTTCGGTTAACACTTTAAGTCTCTTTGAAAATCTGAATCGTTCAAGATCAGTATTGAGAGCATAAGAGAGAAATTTGTTCGAATGCCAACTATTATTTTGTTGTAATTTTTGTTTGTTTTCTATTCTATCAAGGTTTGTAATATCTTATAGCTTTCATAATCTTAAAACTATTGCGTAAGCATGATACACAAGGAATTGTATCAGTTGAGAAAGAAGAAAAAA
>RXID01014774.1:0-499503 GCA_005019695.1 Trichopus zeylanicus subsp. travancoricus | reverse complement strand
GGTCGCCAGCCACTTTCAATGCGCAGCTCTGTCGAATGTGAACATCAGCTCTGTAGGATTTTTCACGTAACAGCTGATTCCTCTTGGAAAAAACCAACCAAAAAATTCCTTCTGTTTTCTGAGTGTGTTTTATGAAGACGGATTATTTTTCATTTTAATTTTTTCCGAATTTGATTATTATTATTATTATTATTCAAGATGAACTACCACTCGCTAGTCTGTCGGTTGTAGCAACTAGGTAAGTGGTCTACGAGAAGTTAATTTAGCTGAAGAACGGACTCTGTCATGGGCTTGGCCACTCGAAAAGGCACCCCCGACAGCTGAGTCCATCCACTGCGCTCTTCCCACATGGTATAATTTCCATATCTCAAGGCCATTGCATCTGCTGCTGCCGCCAACTCCGGCGCATCACACACTTTAAGACACTGTCTGATCATTGAAGCTAAGAAGAGGTAAGCCCCTCTGTGGCCCATGGTGAGCTGGGTATATCTTCATGGGCGCAGCTACAGGCAAATGGGCCCATGCGCATGCATGTTTCCCGTGCTTTTGAGTCCAGAACAGAACTAGTCGACAGACAAAAATTCTCAGTTTGGAACCTCAGCAAGCTTCGTCGTGGTCTTCATTCGTCATGTAATGTAAAGCCACCAGGTTTATTAGATGCTCCGAAAACGTAATGACTGCACCAGCCTGGTGGCAAAACCCAAATCTTAAAAATAAAGGATAATTCGATCAGAAAGCTTGGATGCACCTTCGTTTGACTGAAAGAATTCAACTGCTACAAATCTGGAGGCCATCTTCGCTTGTCTATTATGGCAAATGTTCAATGCAGCTCCCAGTTCCATTCTCCGGTCAAATAATTGCAATGTCAATTGCTGCAATATACCAAAAAGGGCAAAAAAACGCTTTTCGAGTTCACATTGACGTACATGCATTTGTCTGATCCTTGGATCGCCAGCATACGATCATGCAACGGATCATATAACTGAAATCTTCATCCAGATATTATGCTTTTGGGCTATCCAACACAGCAAAGTTAAGAATGCATATCACAAAGGAAATCACACAAAGCCGACCACCAGTTGCAACCAATCACACTAGGAAATAAAAACTCTGGCCATCAAATGAGCAATGATTAAGGATTGAAGTGCATCTGCTGGTACAGACCTTGTGAAAACTATCAACCCTGTTAATCCTAGGTAAATCACCATTCCCAACTCCACTGCACCTACTCAAATGCATCATCATCATCATCTGGAAGAGGTTGTGCAGCTGCTGCAGCTATCTCAGCCTCGTACCTAGAAAAGCAGTGCACCAGCATTAGGAACTGGAAGGAACAATAGTACCTCAATTAGAATTAGAAAAATATCAAGAACTAAAACCCTTCATTGCTGGGGTTAAGTGCATGAGAACCCATATTGCACCTTTTCTTTGGTTTTTGCTTATTGCACTTTAGTAAAGTGTATATTTGCACTCAAGCCACTATGATCTATTTGAACTTACTGTTGTTGAGCAACAATATCTATTTGAACTTCAGGAGGAGCAAGTGCTGGTGACTCAACAAAATGCAGGTTTTGATCCCTAAAGCAAAAGACAGAAATCTATTATAAGAAGATTTGGCCATGTTAAAGAATCGAAAAAAAATGTGACAGTAAATGGCCTCTCACCCAGCAAGCTTTCTAGCCAAATAGAGGAATGGCTTCTCAAAATTGTAGTTACTCTTAGCAGAGATCTCATAGTACTGCAAATTCTTCTTTCTGTGGAATGTGACCATCTTAGCTTTCACCTGCCTGTTTTTGACATCGATCTTGTTGCCACACAGAACAATGGGAATATTCTCACAGACTCTGATGCCCACAGACAAAGTAAGTCACAAATGTCTTCAACAAAATAGAAAATTCTCTCAAAGGAAGGTCTAAAAGCACAAGCAATTCACCTGCATAGATCCCGGTGCCATGTAGGAACATTCTTGTATGTAAGCCGTGCAGTGACATCAAACATAATGATTGCACATTGCCCATGGATGCTGCCACAACAGTAAAAGATCAGCTTAGTACAGCAAAATAAATACTGATGAACAGACGTCATGCTGATGTGAGCAAATAAAACATATTAATTAGATATCCACCAAAGTTTGGACAATACAATCATCGTCTGATCATCCAAAGGACCAAAACTGACAAGATCTGTTTTAGCAGGAAATACCCAAATGGTGATTTGATTTTTATGAGTGATTATTGATCATCAGGCATGGGAACAATCAGGGAAGCCTTTTGCAACTTCAAGGGTAAAACTTATCAACTTTCACAAAAAACTAGTAATATGCTCGTCTTAAAACTTCAAAATATGATAAAAGATTATAAGAACAGTAAAATTGAAAGAACATAGGAGTCTCTGCCCATGAAGTGAAGGATATATTCTGTTGTTCATTGAGTTAGACCAAAGATTTGCAAGACACTAATGTAGTTCTAACTGGAGTATCTCCAGCCAAATGTAAGGATGTAATTGATTGAGCCAGTCTCATCACACTAATGTCTCTGTTCATCTCATATTATTGAAAGGAATAAAACTTGAGAACATAATAATCCATGCTATTTATTTTTTTGTATTTCCTAAGTAAAAGGGCCCGTTTGGTTGCTTAGGGAAAAAATTCTAATAGATTTTCTTCCATAGAATTTCTTTTCATAAGATTTGGGGTCACATGCAACCCCATTTCATATAAAAAATCCTAAAGATTAGTAGGCAGTGTCATACTTTTGTTCTCTTGGTAAGTTTTAAGGTTATATAATAGCCCCAACTACCAAATATTGTTTGCATGACAACTGCCATAGATTTTCTCAAATATATCTATGCTATCATAGCCTTTTGTTATATATAACCTATCTCATCTTTACAGAATTGTCCCAAAAATGAGCCAGGGCACAAAGTTATACAGACAATTCAAATTGAGTTAACCAAATATTGCAATTAATCATCCTTCAAACACATAATATCGTTCATTGATATTGCAATTAATCATCCTTCAAACACATTATATCGTTCATTGCATTTTTTTAGCAACACATCATCATTATTTTAATTATAACGCATTATCAGTCATAAAATGTCTATCCATGCGTTATTATGAGTAAACAGATACGGCACTAGATAGCAATAACAAAAGAATACATATGGCCGAGAGAGAATTGCGCGGAACTCACTAGTATCCATCTCTTAGGCCACCAAACTTCTCCTGGCCAGCAGTATCCCAGCAGTAGAACCGGATCTTCCCGCAATTTGTGAAGAAGTCCAACGGATGGACTTCAACACCAATAGTAGCTGGATAGAATCATCAAAGCAACATTAACAACGCAAGATCGAAGGGGGAAATGAACAAAATAGAGAAGCAAAGCTGATCAGACGCGTACGTTCATATTTCTTCTCGAATTCACCAGTGAGATGCCGCTTCACGAAGGTAGTCTTCCCTGAAATAGATCAATCAAGAGCATTCGTCGTAAGAAAAAACCTATTTCTTGGATCCGAGTTATAATTTGAAAAAAGAAATCTAAATAATAACCAGACCAGCCAATACAACAAATACTAGAGATTCAGGCAGAAATTTAAACGTAAAAACGGAGAAAAGATGCCCTCGATCACCTGTGCCGCCATCGCCAACGATTACCAGCTTGAAGCTGGGATAATCTACGGTCTGCTGGTTGGGGAGAGCCTGCGATCGAGATCAAACGAGGAACCATTAATCTAGGGTGAAGCAACTGATAAACAAAAATCAGAGACGGCAATCGGAGGCGAAAAACCCCAGAAAAAAAATTTTAGGGAAAACCAGAGAAGTTGAAAGAATACCATCGGGGAAGAAGAAGTGACCGAGCAGCAGGAGTTGTCGACGGATTCCTGAAGCGGAAAATGGGTAGCTGAAGGGGGATATAAATACGAGGGGGCTTGGCTTTCATCTGACGCGACTATCCCAACCGTTGGATCAGATAGCGCTCGATTCGACTATTTCAATTTGGATCGTACACGTGTCAGCCGCATCCGCCGTTCCTCGATCGTCGACGCAATCATGCTAACAACGGACTCTCGGATATGATTCACGTTATTGCTGCATCCAACCAGAAGCAACATTTCAATCCACAGCCAGCAGTGGCTCTAGCAGGCGACAATCCAAAGATACCATGTGAAACCTCTGCCAGGTCTCTGGCTTCAGAACACTGGAGGACACAAAAGTTGTCCTGCCATCTCAACAGTAAAATACATACATACCTTCCACTTCGTATACAACATAAATTTTCGGACATTTTCTTTTCTATATTTGGCATTCAACAGTGCAACATACAACATAACATTTCTGACATCTTCTTCGAACACAACATTCCAGAACCAGCTTGAACCAAAAAAAATGTGAGAAAGCAGAACATAGCCTAGCCAACTGGTCCTAATTGGCAGCCATGCCTCTTACAAAAACTTATGTACTGCATAATTTAATAGTGAACACTGAAGGAGACACTGACGAAGCTCTCATTCAAATAGTTCATCCTCATCGGGAAGTGGTTGAACAGCAGCCGCAGCAAGTTCAGCTTCATGTCTGAATAAAGAGAAGACATACCGAATTAGAGGCACCAAATGCAGCAAGTTTATCAGGTTGGTTTCACAGGCACATCAATACGGCCGGTAAGAGTTTTGAAAGTCAATAAGTACGACTAGAACTCGCAAGACATCTGTGGAACAAAGAATGGAGAGAACAACACTCACTGTTGCTGTGCAGCTAAGTCAATAAGCACCTCAGGAGGAGCAAGGGCAGGCGATTCAACAAAGTGTAGGTTTGAATCTCTGCAATGTCATTCTCATGTCAGCACAATTATAAGCAAGCTCTAACTGTTATACCACCTAAATAAAATGCAACAGTGAGACTTATTTACCCTGCTAGCTTTCTAGCTAGATAGAGGAAGGGTTTTTCAAAGTTGTAATTGCTCTTAGCTGAAATCTCATAATATTGAAGATTCTTCTTCCTGTGAAATGTAACTTGTTTGGCTTTGACTTGCCTGTTCTTCACATCAACCTTGTTACCACAAAGAACAATGGGGATATTCTCACAGACCCTGATGAGACGCAGAACAAAGAATTATCCTTTGCTAAAAGACTCACTTGACATTTGCAAACTCGTTATTGATGGGAAGATAAAAATCAAACCTGCACAGATCACGATGCCAAGTTGGAACATTTTTGTACGTTAACCGAGCAGTAACATCAAACATGATGATTGCACACTTCCCATGGATACTGCAAAGGATGGAAAAAATTGTTCAGAACATTGAAGGATAAATCAATAAAATGCAATATGGAAAATTTTTTTTTTTGAAAAGCTTAGGTACTATTAAGGCTTATTATCTAATTACACAAGTTGACAGTTGACAATGTCTTGGAAGATAATAAGCTTCCAAATTGACCCGAGAAGTTAGATTACAAAAAATATGAAATAACAAGGGGCAGGTATAGTAGTAAGACTCTCTGCATTCTAGATAACCCTTGAGTAAATTATTGTCATTTTCTTCTTTACAAGAGGATACATTTCGTTATTTATAGAACAGAATGCAAAGAAATTGTCAACACTAGGTTAGTTGGAGAGTTTATAAAAGTCGATTCTCATCTTAGGTGAACTTCATTTGGTAGTGATTGAAATCATTAAATCAAATAAATAAAACGTAATCCATCTTGATATAGGCAAATTCAAAAGGCAAAATTGTGCACTTGGGAATCAGTATAGTAACACTTGAGGGTCCTAGTTCACCATGACATTCATACAGCTTCAAAGAAACTGAAAGGAAATTAGCAGCTTTCCCCGTCATATTTCATGAGGAAAGAACTACAGGGTAGGGAAATGATTATCCAATGTTCACATCAAGTAAACATACTTTAAGAGAGAAAAGGTCAAACACCAAGAAATGAAGAAAATAGAAGGGGGCAAAAGAGAGAGGAGAGATTGCATGACGAAAGTAATGATGGCAATTATGAATGAAACATATATGATATGCGAAAGTTTACAGTTATGCTATAGACCAGGATTTGCAAACTCCCTTCCTAAACTTGGAATGAACAAGCTCAAGCTTGATGAGATGAGCTTTGGTCTTTTTTTTTTTGGCAACATATGAAATGAATTGCTGCAGAAGAATAAACCAGAAGCACAGACTGTGTACCCTAATGCATCCCCTTGTCCAGTTTATAAAATAGTGAGTCTAGTTCCTTGAGTATTTTTAGGTATAAGAGATCATTATAACAGCTTAAGCTTGATTCAGATCATATAACAGTTAGCAAAAGTAGACCTAGTCTGGTAATCAATTGGGTTGGTTGTCGCAAAAGTAGCACTTACTAACTGTTAAGTCCTCATTTCTTTATGTATTCATCCACAAACGCCAAGAAAATGTAGCAACGAAAAAAAGTAAATGTTTTCACTTGGCAATGCAACAACTTACTAGTATCCATCTCGAAGACCACCAAACTTCTCCTGACCAGCCGTATCCCAACAATAGAATCTGATCTTTCCACAGTTTGTGAAGAAATCCAACGGATGTACTTCGACACCAATTGTCGCTGCGTAGAAAACACCAATTTAGGCATGGGAAACAAATTGCTAGGGCATCCATCTAAAAGAGAAGGATGAAATTTTCAACAGCGGCAATCAAATACTCACGCTCGTATTTCTTCTCAAATTCACCAGTGAGATGCCTCTTCACAAACGTGGTCTTTCCTGCATGTCCAGAAAAGAAAAATGGCGTCGATAACGAATAAATGCACAAAATCCAGTAAAGAGTGGGAAGAAGAAAACTTTTTGCGATTTCAACGAAAGAAGGTTTTGCAACAATTGCACAAAAACGGTCGACAAATAGAATTAAAAGAAGAAAGATGAGAAAAATCACCGGTTCCTCCGTCTCCGACGAGGACGAGCTTGAAGCTCGGATGATCCACCGTTTGTTGATGAAGCAACGCCTGCAGACGGGAAAAGAAATGGAAAAATTGAGGAACAAATCAACAAAGATTAAAGAAAAAGGGAAGCGAGCGAGCGGAAGATCGATATGATTTACCATCTGCCTGTTTGTTTGATTGTTTGTTTTGCGGAGCTTCGATCAACCAACGTTGAAAATAATTGCCACCATCTACTTATAAATCTCGGGGACGATAAGGTTTGGGGGCCTCGGCCGAAGGACCGAGAAGAGCATTTGGCTTCCTATCGCAGCTTCGAGGCTACGCAGGAGTCCTGGCCGTCCGATTGAAGCAATCTCGACCGTCCATCAAGTTGATTTTTTTTGGGGCCACGCCACTGATTTATATGTGGTGGCGTAGTTCTGCTGCGTGATATTTTTGGGAAATTTACCGACATTCCTTATCGATCTGGTTCTTATCAGCCACCCTGCTCGGCAGGAACCTTGCAATCTGATGAGTTGTGGAGACCCAGTCCACTGTGATGTGGATGATACCAGACAGAGTGGAGCGCGCGTCTGGATGGCTGGTTACATTTTTTGTTATTCGACAGTGGTTTCTGTTTCTTGCTGCTGATTGTAGGAGGACGGATGAAACAAATTTCTCCCTTGTTTTTTAAGTTGTACTTCTAATTTGGATACCAAACTTAACCTGCCCATCAACTGTTTGATGAAATTCCCATTTGTTTTCTCTGACAGAGTATTTTTCTTCTGTTTCCTTGTAGTAATGCGCTCTCCGTTGTTTCCCTAATAGCTTTGATTGGCTTTATGCCGACGTCGAACTCTCTTCACAAAGGCATTTTGTTGTTTGAAGATGTTGAAATCAAGCAAAGCATATTTATACACGTGTACCTGAGATTTTTTTTTTTTGTCCTCGTAATAATGCTGTTATTGTTTATTCTTGTGTCGTGTTATACATAGAACTAGCAATATTGGGGGAGAAGGGTACTACTATATGATGTTTGGTTCGGAATAATAATGGCGAGAGCTATGAATTAGTATCTAAGCTTGATTCAGTGAATGATAATCATGCAGGTTAGTAATCAAGTATGACCATGTTTTATTCTAGTTTTTTGACAGTAAAAGTTGTAACCTGGATGTATAAAGATTTCAAAGCAAAACTCTGGATCGAAAAAAAAAACTATAAACCAAAACTATCTGTGAAAAAGCAAGTTCATGAAACAGGGGTAGAAGAAGAGAAGTCCTCGATATATAACATATTCTATCTTAGTTTACTATATTCTAATTCTGAGTTTAATGCTATTTGATCCCCCTTGTTCAATAACATGATATTGTACCATTATATTAGATAGTTATGAATTGTTTGCTATTGATATCATGATCGAGACCTTATTATCAACCACATGATTTAGATCTTATTATCAAGCTATCTTGCTTTTATCTTTCCTTGGAATACTAAATTGATCATTTGTGTTTTTACTATATTTGCTGGTTTATTTCTATTCTCTGACATTTGGTCCTGTTGCATGCATAAATCATGACACGAGTTTTTCAGTTGTATCGCCTGAAATTATTTATGCAAGTAATGCCAATTATCATTAAGAACTCTGCTACCTCACGCCACGTGACTTTGCGATCACCCCTTGGCACGGATCTTGCAGTTCTAAATTCCCTAGAGGGGAATGCTCCATATGCCATTGATCTCTTTCTTCAGAATAATCTAAGGCTTTTGGTATATTTTCATCGAGTTCCTTTCATTGAGGTATGGTTGCTCTTGTTTCATTTTCTTGATTTTTTCCCTGATATTGAAATATAAGTTCCTTTCATTTTTTTATCAGAGCCCTAGATCCCTTGATTTTTCTGTATTTTTTCCTTGATATTGACCAACTTTTTGAGACAATTTTCAACAAGCTATAATGCAAGGGGAGTCTGATCTACTGAAGAAACTGAAGGACCTTCCCCATGAGCACTTGAATGCAACTAAAGACAATGAGATAGAGACAGTTCCCGAAGTTTGTTGCCGCATTTGCGTTGACCATGATTCTGAGACAGGTAATCTCTGACTGCCAAGCAAAAATATTATTGATGGGTTCAACATATTATAAATATGCAAAAAAAATTTCCAAAACGGCATGAAATAGATTCACAAAAACAGCATGCAAATAAAGGATTTTACACTTAATTTCTCATGACATAAATCTTGGACTAGGAACTATGTGTTGACAGCATGAACAATAAAAAATTATCAAAGTAATATATATTGATTGCGGAATAAGACAAGTTAGAGAAGATGAGCCACACATCAGGGGACTCACACATGAAGTTGATTACCAGTTTACTAGAAAATAATGCTCTTTTAGGAAAAATATAGGCCCATATTTAAAAGAAAAACTTCTTACTGAAAGAAGTTAGGATAAGAGTCTAAAATTATGTAATATGAAATACCAGAGGAAAGCCCCTAATAATTGTTTGTGTATCTCAAGGCAGACATTGAAAGACTATCATTAGAATTATTACACATAAATATGGGATACCACTTAAGTAGAAAATACAGAGGTGAAGGATTTGGCAGCCAACATATCATCAATCCAAGTGAAATCGAGCAGCCACATTTACTCCTATTGGAAAGATTGAAGAATAAGTGAAATAGTTAGGTGCGCTTTATCTGCAAGAGAGAGAAGAGGGAACTAAAAATAGATAAATTGTAGCAATCTTATAAATTATTTTGAATCAAAAGTGGGTGCAGTAAAATATCTTGTCTTTTTAACCTCCATTCTGCATGCACTTATCACATGCTTTATAATTCCTGAGTCTTGAGAAACCCCTAAGGGTTAATAATTTCTTGATTCAGATTACATATTTGCACGCTGTGACTAAAAATCATTTCATTCTGTACACCATAGCATGGTGTTGAAAGGCATGGCTTCCTATAACTGTCCAAATTATGTTGATAATATTAGTTAATTATGTTAATATTTTCATCTTATCAATGTTTCTAGTGTTCCCTTGGTCAATTTCATAGGCTGCTTATGGTAGCTGTGAAGTTCAGTATCCGTATATGATTTGTAGGACGATAACTTTCTAGAATCATCCGACAAACTTAGAAACTTGTGGCAGGAAAAAATGAGAAGAGGTTTACCATGAGTAAATGTCTGTTTTCTTTTGCTTATCCTAATTTCTAATTGTCCTGTGAAAATGTCATATTCCGAAATAACTGTACTATTGTCAACACACTTTATGTTCTCATGTGTGTTAATTGACCATTATTTTTATGGCCTTTTATCAAGGCGATGAGTTGATATCACCATGCATGTGTAGAGGAACACAAGAGTTTGTTCATCGATCTTGCCTTGATAGTTGGCGCACTTTTAAGGTAATTTATTCCTTTGAAAACCTCTGGTGGCAAATTATGGTGTCGAAAATCTCAAAAGATAATTAAATAAAGAAAGAAAAAGTTAAATAGTTTGATGCAAGATCCAGATAAATCTGGCTGGCTACTTACTTTCAATGGTTCAATGCTGCCAACTGTTGTTTCCAGTGCATCAGTGTAGATTCTCTTAGTGAGGTCCAAATTGCTAAAATGGACAAGGAGTATTTCTTTTTGCTTGCTAGGCTGAAGAACTATATATTTGTTGTTGAATAAACATTAAAGCACTGAGGCACTTGATGAAGGAAATAAATACTAGAATTGAAAAGTGCACATGGTAGCCCTGCTGCATAATGGTAGGAATTAATAAAGAAACAAGTGATTACACCCTAAAGGAGAAATGTATCTTGGGTCTCAGACAAACATAATGTGAAAGTTAACTTTTCTAGGGCAACTTAGCTTTTAGATTTTTAAGCACTCGAATTCAAAAAAGTTCCGTCAGACGTATTGTAACATATATAGTCATTAGCAATTCACCATTCATAGAATACAAGCATTAACCTGTTGGATTTTATGTTGAAAATTCGTTTGGACCAAGGGTATTTTTTATTCTTTCATTTAAGTAGCTATATTCTGTAGGGAGTTAAATCCTTTTATCATGTATATAGAGCAAATTACCAAATACCAACTTTTATATGCCAAACACTATTTTCACTGACAAATTAAAATCTTTTTATTCACTTTTCCTATCTTTGGAATATTAATCTCCTACTGATTAAGATCTCTCCACAATTTTTAGGCTGGGCATGCTTTCTATTATTGCACAACTTGCAATGCGAAATTCCATCTTCAGCCAAAACTGAAGAGAAGAGGCACATTGCGCAAAGTGACCTTCTACTTTCGCATGGCCAGAGATATCCTTATGTTATTCCTTTCTCTACAAGTTGTAAGTGAACAAATATCACTGTACAATTTTCTATGGTGTATGTTTGTGTGTTAACTTTGTAGACAAATTGCAAGCTCATTGTACTGGGTTTGTAACCACCAGGCATGGCCTTCCTCATAGTATGTTTGTTTCATTTTCAGATGATTGCTATTGTCAGCACTCTTGCAGCTATGGTGGACAGAGAGCAGAAGTCTAACATGTTTCCGATGCACCCAGTGATTTTCTACTACTGCTTAGGTAGCTCTACCTAATTCATGATTTATCTGTAAATATGATATGCTCTAACTAAAGTCAAATTGGGAGTTGTATTTGATACATGGCAATCTGACAGATCTTAGTGTTCAAAGAAGCTTGGATTATATGTTTGATTTTTTAGGATTCAATATTTATTATTTCATTAAGTTTAATTCGATTTTCAGCTTTTAATTTCAGGCCAACTCCTAATAAGCTTTTTGCACTCCTATCAATAAAAAAAAAAGCTTATGCCATGATTGAAATGGTTTCCCATTTCAGAAAGGGACTTAGATTGAAAGATTTCCTTTGATAATGCAGGTTTGTACTTTAAAGAGGTTTCTTGCTCTGCCAAGTTTCTCTATTTTGGAGAGAATTCTTGAATTTGGAGTCTTTCTACTTTGGATTTGTTATAAATTGGACATATGCTTACAGTCCAAGGCTTGATCATCTTGCTATTAAATTTGAACTTTTTATTTCTGTATTCAATCAAGAAATCCCTTCTTTCGTCATTAGTGAAACCAACATGTTCTGTTTCTTCCCCAGCGTCGATTTTACTTCTTTTTGCGCAACTTGTTTATATGCTGATCAATGCAAAGTCACCTTTGCAAAGTAAAATGGTGTAAGAAATTTCTTTTCATTCATCTATTAATAGGAATTAGTGGGACTCATACTAAACCATGTGCAATCATAGAAGATGCTACTTCCACACATTTATTAGCTTTGGGATAGAGGTGTAGCCTGCTTTCTTGGGCCAGTGACCTTTTTCTCTTATTTTGCACTGATATGAAGTGTGCTGGGTTCCCTGATGATTTCTTGTCAATTTGTAACAAAATCAAATATGAGGAATTGTTTCTTTCATTGACATCCTATTTAAGCTTACAGGCTTGTTGCTATGTTCTGTGCTGGTGGGGCTCACAACGATATTAGAATATGGCTTCGTTGGCTGTGAGATTCAGAACCAAATTATCATGGCCAGAGTCCGTTACTGCTGCTATTGCTGGGGCATCCTTGTCTGTATCCCTGCTTTGCGAGTGGCTTGCTTGGCTATCTTTGTCCTTGTAACTTGTATCACTGGGGTAGCCACTGTGGTGATCGTATCAGCTGCTGCAATCCAGGTCTTATGGGACCGACACCGAGACACTTTCTATCAGGAGCAATATAAAGAGGCAAAGCTTGTTCCTGAAATACAGTTTAGTTTTGTTAATTTGCTTTATTTTTCCTATCTTTATTAGTTCTGAGCCTGTAATGGATGCAGGAATATGTGGTTGAGGATCTCCGTGGGCGCTATACTCCAGTGCCTTAGCTGGTCGTAGGTGCGGAAGACTTATGAAGAGAGTGTATAGTCTGTTATTGTGGTCTTGTAACTGTGCAGAAGAAAATCATAGACTGTTCTTGTGCTATTTGTTTGCTTCTTATATAGCATCTGTAAAGTGATGGTTGTCTCCAAGGCCATCAACTCAAATAACCGTTGAGGCTTCTTTTTTCCTATGCACGTTTTGCTATCTGTAAGTTGCTGTTTGGTATAGTTTTCAAGGATACATAAACTATGACTCTTCTTTCGTTTTAATAATATACTTATGATCTTTATTTTAACTAAAAAAACATAATTTACGTGCGGAAGATCATGCTTAAAACTTTAATCAATGCATTTCAACGAAAAATTAAAATCTTGGTTTCTAACTCTTGCCATTATTTCACTGGATCTAATCAGGCTTTAAAGAAATGTTTATTGCCTTTTGCTTTCTGTTTTTTGTTTTTAAATAATTATGAATTATATTTAAACAACAATAATCTCTAAAAAATAAGTATTTTGAAAAATTTAATTCATTAGATCTAAATAACAACAATCTTGTAACAATTCTCTGAATTGTGGAATGAATTCAACTACCAGTGCCAAAGCACTATTCAAAAATGAATTGTTGATTAAACTTATAAATGTTAATATTTAAAAAAGTATACTTTAATCCACGATTTAATAAAAGAAGGTTAACGACATCATATAGAATTAATGTTAATCACCATCTAGGCAATATTAATGATGCATAGAATAATTGTGCCCTAAATAGATTCCAAAATTAAGTTAATTGGGTTTGAAAATGATGAAAATAAGACACTTTTTGGTTTACATCGAGATTAAAGTCAAATTTAAGATTAAAATTAAAGTATAAAGAGATAATTTAATCAAATTTTTTGTATTTAAATATTAATTTGACTAGAGAATTGTATAAATTTTTGTAGACTATTATTCCTTTAAATATATTATTTAAAAAGATTAGAATAAATAAATATAATAATAATATAATAATTTATTTTTTAAAAAATAAAAAATAAGTCTAATTATTTTTTTAGTATTTGAATATTTAGCTGATCTAATTTTAATTTTGATTCCGAAGCGAAGGAGGTCTACATGGCGGGGTTTCCATGCAAAACATTTGCAATTAAATATTTTTTGGAGGTCCTTACGTAAAATGCTTTTTTTTTATTTTTATGTTGTTGTTGTCTTTAGAATTTTGTGTGCTTTTTCTCATGTTTTTATTTTGGAGAGCTCGGTTGGAGCAATAGGAGCTCTATACAGATCGGGGCCAGGTCTCCGTCTGGCGTCCCAGAATCCAGTCTCCGGAGATAATATCTAGGGCTAGGGTTTTTTTATCTCGCCTTCGATTCTGGAATCCATGGACAAGAAGAAGGTGGCTGTGCCTCTTGTCTGCCACGGCCACTCGCGCCCGGTCGTGGATTTGTTCTACAGCTCCGTCACCCCGGACGGCTTCTTTCTCATCAGTGCTAGCAAAGGTACGACAATTTCTCTCATCGGCCCCAAAAAAACTATCTTTTTCGATCATTGAGATGCTCGTGCGATTGCTTTTTGATTGTTCATCCTCGTGAAACCATCGGATGGTTTTTTTTTTTTTTGTATTATGCGACATTCCTTGTGCATTTTTTCTATACTGACATAAATTCTCGATCTACCGGATTTGCGTTCTGTGTTCTTTTTTTTTCTTGTAAACCTAGCACGAACGATTGGCATCAATCACAAGAACCGGCGGTCTAAATGCATAATTTTGATACTCATTTTCGTTAGGTCGAATTATGTTATATTGAAAACTGCAAAATTGTTATTTTACTTCTCTGGTATCTATAATATTTGAAAGATCAAACGATTCTGCCATCAATTTCTAGGGTACCTCTAGAAGGCCCGAGTTTGTCACATGTACTGTTCTGCTTTTTTTTTTTTTGGATAAATGAATTATTAGGTCATTTTCCCATTGCCAGGAATAATTTTGAAGTTGGCATTTTTTTTTTCAGATTCTAGTCCCATGTTAAGAAATGGCGAGACAGGAGATTGGATTGGGACATTTGAAGGGCATAAGGGTGCAGTTTGGAGCTGTTGCCTTGATACCAATGCTTTGCGTGCTGCTTCAGGTTCAGCTGATTTTTCAGCGTACGTGTTTTTTCCTGTTACGAAATAATTTCTATCAAGTCGAAGACGACAAAAACAAGATCTCGAAAACACATGCACTATCTTGTTTGTGTAAACCAAAAAAGAGAAAAAGAGACATGGGCACTATCTTGTTTTCTCAAGAAAAAAAACATGCACTATCTTGATCTTGAAATTGCAACCATAAAATTCTTTTTTCTTGGTTGTGAAACAAGGTCTCATAGTTTATTTCGTAACCATCCAAATTTCTCTCATCAAATTGTATCTGTACCATCTAATTTGTAAACTCATTAATTTTTCTTAGACTATTCTTTTTGTGAAGTTTGTAATTCTTTGCTGTTGTGAATAAAATCAATCATTAATTTACTTTCTAGATTAAGGTTCTGTTGCGAACTTTAAATTGCACAGGCATATTCAACTGATCTTGATATTTGCTAATGGCAATTATATTTCTAGGCTGTTTTAGAAATGTCTAAATGTTGTATGCCCTTAATTTCTGCAGCAAAATATGGGATGCCTTAACTGGAGATGAATTGCATTCTTTTGAACACAAGCACATTGTCCGTGCTTGCACCTTTTCTGAGGTATATGATATCCTTTATATTCATGCGATTCACTATTTGAATATTCTTCACCTTTTGAAGCAAACTCTTCAGGGTTTATGTAGTGTGTGTCAACATAATTTGTGTATTTCATCCTTAAATGTTTATTGAATACTTTCCTATAGTCACCCATGGGTTCTTAAGGTTACTTATACGTTGCTCTTTCTGATCAAATATTTTATTATGAGCAAAGTATCTAAGTAGGGGTGTTATTCCCCTCCTCTCTCTTCTAATGTTCACGAAAGATCCTAAAGTAATCTTGAAATTGCCTGTATATATTCAAATAAATTAGGGCACAAGGATAACAGATTGGATATTTAGATGTTTTGACCAGATTAAGTCACATCTTTTTTTCTGAACCCATTTGAATAATTTTTATCTGCTAAGTTAAAATGGTTTGGATTGGATCAGACCAGGTCATTTTTGGAATGGTTGCCAATTGTTCTAATCAGCCTGCAGTCCCAAAAAAAATCAAGTTTCTAATGTGAACATACTGCTTTGCCATGTCGTATTTTAATTTGATTTACATCTCTATAGGTGGCTTGCTCCTCTACATGCTGTTTTGTTATTGCTGCTTGCTAGAGCTCTAGGCCCTGTTTGTTTTGGGATCAGGATCGGGATCAACTCATTTCAGAAAATTTTTTTTCTTGTAAAATTAATATTCATTATTTTATACTATTATTAAATTAAATTATTATAAAAAATTAAATATTTTTTTGAGCTTTAAATTATTGAAGCCTTAATTTTGATAAAAAGATATTAGTTTATAAAAGTGGTTCGCTAGTTTTGACCTTGATCTTTACCCCCAACCAAACGGCCCCCTAAGCTCTTAAGTATTGTTTGATTGTTGTGGACATTATAGTCCAAACATTCATCTGCGGTTGATCTGACTTGCATGCCAGAACTTGATGGTGCATTGTGTTTTGAGTTTTTTAGTGCCTTCTCACTAGTGCCTGTCAACCTCTTATGTGAATCATCTGGTAGTACAGGAAATAGATAAGTTCTTACTGTCAGCTATTCCCAACATCTGTAATTTATTGTTTCTGATCCTGTACATTTTGAAAAGCATATATCTTGTTATAGGAAGATGCCTTTATTGATATGCCTGCCTGAACGTCATGTATTCCTTTAGAAATTGGAATTTACTCCTATTTAAACTGGATACAGTGCTGGTAGTGCACCAAACTTTTTGTGACATAACATTATGCATTTATGTTGGTCTAAGTCAGTTTTTAGCTTGTTGGCTGTGTAGCTCCTTTTTTTTTTTCACTTACCATCCTTTTTCTAATTCTTTCTGCAGGACACGCGCCTGCTCCTCACCGGTGGTCTTGAAAAAATTTTACGTATATTTGATTTGAATAAGCCAGAAGCTCCTCCCAGAGAAATTGACAAGTCACCTGGTTCAATACGTGCCGTGGCTTGGCTTCATAGTGACCAGACAATATTAAGTTCTTGCACTGACATGGGTGGTGTGAGGTTTGTCTCTATCACCTGAAAAATAGCCCTTTCTTTCTTCCTTTTATGTGTAGTGGATTTCTTTTTCACCATATTATTTTTTGTTCACAAATGTATATGCTTGGAGAAATTGTTTGACTATTCCTTTGATTTTATTGAGAATTTCATCTTATTGCCTGATCTTGTTTGGTATCCTGAATCTTGTGAGGATTATGCTTTGTATCTGAAACTATACATGGCTGATTTATATAAATCATGTATGAAATAGGATAAATTTCTTTTATATGTTTGTTTTTCAGTTCATCTTTGGGTTCTGTGTCTGCTGCTGGGAATTCAACATGAGCTGTCTAGAAAATTTAGTTCAAAGCTAGTTGAGTTCTTAAATTTCTACAATTTCATTGGGATATGCAGGTTGTGGGATGTAAGAAGTGGCAAAATTGTCCATACTCTAGAGACCAAATCACCAGTCACTAGTGCTGAAGTTAGTCAGGATGGTCGGTACATCACAACTGCTGATGGCTCAAGTGTTAAATTCTGGGATGCAAATCAGTAAGCTTTTCTTCTACCTCACAGCCTTTAAATTATTCAGTTCCTCCTTTTATTGATTTGAGAAGTCGTCTTGTTTGTTACCTTCCAGTTTTGGTCTTGTGAAAAGCTATGATATGCCATGCATTGTGGAGTCAGCCTCACTTGAACCCCAGTCTGGCAATAAATTTATTGCTGGAGGAGAAGACATGTGGGTGCATGTCTTTGATTTCTTTTCTGGTGAAGAGATAGGTGATTCAACAAACCATAACCCTCTAAATTAGAAGTTTTTGAGTTCGTAGACCATTTTTTAAACTTGTACAGTAGTGTGATATTGTCGCTTAGGTTTGTTGGTGTTTTGAGTGCAGCATGCAACAAAGGTCACCATGGGCCCGTGCACTGTGTGCGCTTTTCTCCTGGAGGGGAATCTTATGCCTCTGGATCTGAGGATGGCACCATCAGAATATGGCAGACGGTCCCTGCCACACTTGATGAGAGTGAGACGCTCAATGCAAACAGGGCCAGTGCCAAGGTTAAGGTAGGAGTGAACGATGTGGTTCGGAAGATTGAGGGTTTCCACATTTCCAAAGATGGACAGACCGAAGAAAAGGAAGATGCCTCTGCAGACAGCTGATGCTTTTAAATGTAATAAGCTCTAAAAGGTGGTGGTTTCGAGTGAAAAAAATAGCCTGAAGGTGGCAGTTTCTTCATTTGTCATTCCTCTTCTCCCTGGTCTCCTATTGGTCTTCGGTGATAATGGTGGGGTTTATTTGTGATGTGATCGAGTGAGGGGGAATCTGCTTCAACATTGTGTAGAACTTGTGCTGGAAGGTTGTGGTAAGATATTTTGAATATAAATTTTAGTTCAGACTCTAGTTATGATGACATAGTCCATATCTGGTTATTTTTGTGGGACTAAACTGCAATGGAAGCTCAGAGATCTTTGAACGGCCTGGTCTTGGGCTAGTGGCTCTAGTGGATACTACAATTGCTACTGCTAGGTCTGTCCTGTCGGGCTTATTTTAGAAATTAATAAAAATTCAGCTGCTTCGCGCATTTGAGAACGATTTTGTAATAGAATTTGGATTGTTAGGTTTTTTTATTTATTTAAAATTCAGCTGCTACAAGCTGAGTCGTGGTTGAGATGATTATAGATTGTATCAGTCTAATTTGATTGTCCATCATACATTGACCAAGATCTCTGATTTTCGTCGGCCTGTTGCTCTATAAGTTTAAGATTAAAAAGGATTTCAGTTCCAACCGCTGCTCTGTAGGGGACATGGGGGTGCCATGAATGGGGCCACAAAGCTGGAAGGTGGATCCAAATAGAAACAAGTGCAATTCTTGAGCATTCAAATCCGTGTAGTAGAGGCAGACACTAGTAGTGTTACTATCCTTAACAAGGGACAAACCCTACATGTTGATTCTGATCAATTCAGCTCCTGCACCTACAAATCAAATAAACCAACAAGAACAATGCTACTAGCCTACTTAGGTATCACTGCAATACTACTACCACCACCACAATACATCAAGTATACATACATATATACATACGTACATATCTACCAATATATATGTACGTATCAGCAATTCAGATAGCGCCAATAATTTTCCATTTCGAACCAAATTTCCAAGAAGGTCTTTTTTCATTTCGATCCCTCTAATTTGTAGATTTGCATTTGCCTTACAGTCAGGCCCAGCCCAAAATCGGCCCGATGCGTCCAGACTATAACCCATCCGAAGACGTGCCTCGTACGGACGATAAGCCCTGGCTCGTTGCCTAGGGATCGGCTTCGATCGGAAAACTCTTTTCGCTCGAGCCGGCGCTGCTGCTGCTCCTGGTTCCAGATAATTGGAGCCGCCACCGCCGAAACCCATTCTCGCCGGCGCTGCATCCCGAGAACGATGCTTCTCGTCTACTCCTTCGCTCCTTTCCAACTCTGAGACTAAAAAAGGACATGCGATCTGGAGATCATCCTCTTCAATCCATCGCGCTGCCATGTCCTCCTTCCGCAACAACGTGCGATCTTCAGCGACGTCGCCTATGCCGCATGCTCTACGTCCAGCTCTAACTTCTGCTTGGTTTTTGTGTGCAGCGACGAGGCCGCAATCCGTGGCGCCGGGGCTACTGCGACTGGAGGCAGCCGCCGGACGGCCACGGCTCCTCCAGCTTTGTCAGCGGCGATTCGCATCTCAGGGCCGTAACCGACGCCAATAGTGGGCATCGCCAAGGTTATATGGGGAATACTTGGGCCCCTCGATCCCCCACGCAGTCTCCCTTCCGCCCGCGCAACCCCGAGTTCCGGCCGCCGCCTTACTACCAGCCGTCACCGCCAGCCTTCAATCAGCCTCCCGTCCGACCACGCCACTCCGGCTTCCGGCCGTCACTGCATTTCCAGCCGTCACCGCCACCCTCCAGTCGGGCCCCCCCAGGCTTCCGACCGTATCCTCCGCCATTCAGGTCACCGGGGCCGCCACCAAGACCGGCTGATTATCGGAATTGGGTTTTCTCGGATTCGCAGCCACCTCCTCAGTGTGGTAATTTTCGTTTCTTTTTACTAGTGTCTTTGTTGATAAAATTCTCATTCTCCAGTGTGATTTTGTTTAAAATACATTATAAAGAAGGAAACAGGATAGGATGTCGTTTCTTTTCTGATAGAGATGAGTAGAAGTTGCTTCTATGGCCCCATATCTGCAATTGTCCAACTTTATTGGAACCTTAACTTTGTGACTCAGTTTAAGTTATTTTGCATTCTATTTCATTGTTGCAACAACAGTGGCAGCTTCAAATTTTACATACATTGATGGAACTCCTGGTCAATCCAATAACAGCGTGAAACATGCTAGCTCTAGGCGCGCTGGAGTTGGAATCATTTTAAGGTTTTTGATCATAGGATAAACTTAGCGTGAGGCTGACCTTAGTTTGACCATGAACTCCTTATGTTTGTTGATGCACACCTGGAATATTTGTTTCTTCTGGGCAAAATGATATAGTTGCCAACGGTTAGTTTAAGACTTAGCATATGGCTCAATAGCCTAAATCAGTACTTAATCACTTATATACAAATATTAGAGAACTTATTCAAAAACTTGATGGCACCTATCAGTTTGTTGACACTGCACATCATGAGTCTGTTAGATGTTTGGCTTTATGAAAATGGTGGAATTCACATAAGTGAGATAACATGCATCTTACATGGTCAAGCATAAATCAACATTTCATTTCAACCTATTTATTATTTCTTCATACTCATTTCTTGCTATTTCCCTTGGTGGGTACCTCTGCACTGACCTCATCCTGTTTTTTTTTTTGTCAAAATTAAGACTGATTTATGTCTGTGATTTCCAGAGAAATTTACAGTGCTGTCATACAATGTTCTTGCGGACTATCTTGCTATAGAGCATCGACCCAAACTCTATTTTCACATTCCTCGTCACATTTTGGACTGGGAATGGAGAAGGAGAAGATTGTTGCTAGAATTTGGCTTGTGGGCTCCTGATATCATGTGTCTTCAGGTAATTTTCATCATTTCAATTTATCAAATAATTTTGGACTGTTCAAGATTTGGCTATATGCTCTATATAGGCTAGATGCATTTTTATTTATGTTCCTTTTCTTAAATTTGCTAATGCTATCTCTGGACATGCTCATTTAAAAAGCTTTCTTTGTATGATTTGGATGTTTATACCAATGAATTTTTTCTGTACTGGTTTCAGGAGGTTGACCACTTTCATGACTTGGATCAGGAACTTGCATCTCAAGGCTATACTGGTATTTGGAAGGTTGTTATGGTGGATAAAGATTGTTTTTGTCTGTTTATTTCATCTTTTATACATAATCTGATTGTATCAGACTATATATAGCTTTGCGCTTTAAAAAAGTTGCCTTGTAACTGCAGCTTTTGCCATTCTTAATTGGCATTTAATTCATTACGTATATGTGTCTTCCTAAAAGGTGTGTCATCTGTCATGTGCTGTTTTAAGCCTCTCAAATTGTTTCAACTATTATCCTGCTCTGGCTAATTACAGAAATTGGACGGCAGGTTGGCTTTTGATAAATTTGTAATAGTGACTTGACCTTGTTTTAATCACGCAGATGCGAACAGGAAATGCGGTTGATGGATGTGCAATATTCTGGAAAACAAATAGGTATATGTTACCAACTGTCTGATATTTAGAATTCTAAGGGCTTGCACAAAATATTCCATTTGAAATGTTGTGTAAATCTCAGTATATATGTGATGGGCTTTAAGTGACATGTCAGATGTCATTTGTACTATCTGTTGTTCTATACCACATATTGAAGGCCAATTTGGATGCTTTCAGTGGCTTGTGCTCTTGAGAATCAAAGCAATTTGTAGCTTAAATAAACTGACCATTGGCAGTAGTTCTTCTATTTGTTTCTTTTTTGCCATTGTATACTTTTGCTTGTTTTGGTTATACATAGCACATGCTGCCCTAGGGTAATTTGTTTTTTGGTACTTCTCCCCTGTTCATTGTTCAGATTCCAATTGCGGCACGAGGAGAACATTGAGTATAACAAGATTGGACTTCGAGATAATGTTGCACAGATTGTTGTGTTGGAGGTATACCTTGCTTGTTGCTATATTGACAACCATTTTAGTTTAGGTTCTTATTTATTTGCTTTGTAGAGCTTTCCTTGGATGACATTATTTTATTGCATTTAAATATAGTGGCATTGTTTTTATTGGCCAGTCAAGGACTCAAAATTTGGCTGAAACTTCGTCAGAATCTTTCCCTGGAAGGTACTCATTAAATATTGAAAATAGTTTTATGTTCTTCTAGTACATATTATTGAGTTGCATGGTCTAAAATTATGGTTTTGTGTACATTGTTTATGGAAGATAAATTCTTTCCTTGTTGTGACATGTTTTCTGAAATATTCATCATCGTTGAACATCTCAATAAAATGTGTCTTCCATATACTACACATGTTTGCTGAGTTTGATTTTATCAAAACATTCAAGATTCAGAACTGCACTTTGTAATTTTCTTTTTTTCCTGGGGCTTGCAGATTTAGTTTCATATCATGTTATTCTAGTAGTAATTCAAAAATCATTGTAACTAAGTCCCTAATCATGAGTCATATATGTAGCTCTGATCAACTAAGGGGAGTTAATCAGATCGTCGTATGTAACATCCATGTGCTTTACAATCCTAAAAGGGGTGAAATTAAGCTTGGACAGGTATGTTCCTCCTTAAAAATTCCAAACATTCTCCAACATGTCATTCTTTTTCTTTTTGCCCCCAGTTATTTCATAAGGGAAAACTAGGATAGTTCTCTCACTTTTGTATCATTCTAGTATATGGTAAGCAACAAAAGAGGTCTAACATGTAGTTATCTCATGATGTAAGTTCTTCTAGTGAATCAAGTCATTCTTGAGTGCAAAACCTTGTTTTGTTACTTTCCGTTTCTATATTTGTTCACCTTTGTACAAAAACTATCTCAGTTCACCTTGGTATTGAACTTCAGAGCATTTATCAGAACGGCATGCTTTCTGTTGCCCTTGTACCTTCTTTTTGGATTTTGGCATATCTTTTGGTATATATATTTGGAGAATCTATCAGGATAGCACCCATTTTTTTGCATATTAAAACTGAAAGGGGATGATTTCATTAATCCAATAGTTTATTTAGATGCAAAAAATAAACTTCATTTACATCTCAAATGGCACATTTTTTCACTTGTACTTTGTGCATTTTGTTTATTTGTTGGTTTGCCGGGACATGAATGATCCAGTTTTTGCTGCTACTTACTAATTTCAGCTTGAAAACAGGTTAGAGTACTCCTTGATAGAGCTTGTGCTGTTTCTAGATATTGGGGTAATGCTCCAGTTGTTATCTGTGGCGACTTCAATTGTACACCAGAGGTTGGTTTCTCCCTCCTTACTGAGACCTCTGTTTCAACTGGATGATTGGACACCACTTATTGTCCAGTTAATGTGATGACCTACTTTAAGTATTACTGCACCATAAGACAGACACTATGCATCTTTTGTGATATTTCATAACATGAGACTTGGATGTAAATTGTTGTTTTTCTGTCACTTCTGATCACTCCTATTCATCTTAGTGACGCATTTAATTTTGTTTTTTTTTTTTTCTGAACAGAGCCCGCTTTACAATTATTTATCAGAACAGAAGGTACAGTATTTTATGCTTGAAATATCTTTGGACAAAGTTCATTGTGGTGTTTGACAATGTATCGACCTATATCTTCTATTTAAATTTTGCAGCTGTGTTTGTCCAGACTTGCAAGGAATCAGGTGTCAGGCCAGTATTCTGGAAGCCTGAATATTCCACAACCATATGCTGGTTCTGGCATTTATAGGTAATATCTTTATCTCATTGAGGTATTCTATGTTTTTTTTTTTGAGACAAGACATCTTTGTATGAAGCAAGAGATGAAAGAAAATTTATAACAACATTCCAGGGGTCAGCCTCCCCTGAAGAACTCAAGTGTTGTGGCAACTAGAGGAGACAATGGCAGAGATTATCTGAACATTGATCACAATAATCAGAACTGTATGAGAGACATATCTTTAGCAGAATCACCTCTCCCTGCTCAGGTTTCGACTGAGGTGCTAGACGTGTCTAGCAGGCATTTACCTGATGATCGGCATAAAAATGAGTTTGACAAGGTATGCAATTCTGTGGTAAACGAAAGGAGTGAAGAAGAACCATCGAACATCAATTCTGGGAAGTTTCCTGAGCAGAGTTTTCTTGAGGAATCCAATGAAACTGTTGAAGGGTCCAACCAGCCATACGGGACCACTTTAAATGCTGAAAATAATGAACAGGATGAATATAGTCAGGTGATTTCTAGTTACAGTGAACACTCTTCTGTAGGATCTCCTTCTAATCCAAGTACATTGGATGAACATTTGCCTCAATCAAATTCTAATGCGAATGACAAACTCATAGGGAGTCTTGACTTGGGTTCGTCCTGTAGAAAACCTGATGTATCTCAGAAGTTTTCGGATTCACCAGCTGAGTTGAGGGAACTATCTGATTTCCATGTAAACATCTCAAATACATCAGCGTACCATGGGAGTACTATTGGTTCTGAAGTTAGGGAGGAGGGCATGGAGAGAAAGCTCCGATCCTTTGAGGGTAGCACCCAGAATTCTAAAGCTGATACTACTTTGGATCAGAATCTAGTTGCTGGATCTGTTGGTAAAAGTATGCTTGATGTTATGGAGTTGTCTTCCATGGAGATGAGTTCTTCGGCAAGAATGTTTGTTTCATATAGTACAGATGATTCTTCTGCTGATTTGACTGCAGAGAAGAATACCAGCCCTAATTTTTCTTCTCAGAAGGATTATGGAAGCAATCTGTTAGCTGTATCAACTAGTGTTTCTTCAACAAGCTTCAACCTGGAGAATCCTTCTTTAAAGGAAGTTGGAGAGATCAAAGAAAGTGGTGAAATTTCTGAGGAAAAGAATGGGATTATTAGCATGTCAGGGGAAAGCTCAACATGTATTCCAGCGCAATTTACTTCTAACAAGGGCAATGTGCATCAGGATTCTTCTCAACCAGTTGCTCAAGAAGGAAGTCAGGCATTTGATGGACACAGGAGGGAGGAAGCTGATGATCATTCTGATGTTAAGCAGAAGGATGGGTTGAATAACGATATTTGCACTTCAGAGGAATCCTCTGACCCTAATTTCTTTAAGGAGCTCCTTGGGGAGGAGGATGATTCTCCCGTAAACGATAGTATAATATCCATGGCATTCCCAGAACCAAAACAGGCACCACAAACAATTTTCTACGACCCCTATGTATGGACTCCAATGGAAATTGAGGTGGCATCGGGAAATGCTGACTGCAATGTAGTTGAACATAATCTGAGACTAAAGAGTGCTTATAGAGATGTCAAGGTACAGTATTCTGTGTTTTCTGTGTCTGTTCACTTTTGTTTTGTGAGATTATTTTATTTTCTTGATTTTTGTATTGCAAAAAGTCAACAACCAAAAGCAAGGCTATAATGGTAAATCTTGGTTGTTCAGAAAAAAGGTGAACGACTAGGCATATTTTCCATATTTGATTTTGCCGTATTTGCTTATAACAGGATTTTTTTGGTTCTTATTCTTATGCTAGTCTGATTATGATAAAATTCGGTGCGTTTTCCTGCATCTAAACTCTTTCCTACCCAAATGATTGGATTCGCCATTGTTTTATGTTTCACTTTCTTGTTGATTAGAGACTACAAGTCTGAGCCAAACTATGCTTCTTATTTAAATCCTTTTCTGCAGGACTTTACTGGAACAAAAGACACAAGTGGTGAACCTCAAGTCACCAGTTACAATCGACAATTTATGGGCACAGTCGACTATATATGGTTAGTCTTGCAATTCTCAATATTAGCCTTTATTATGTACAGCTAAATAAGGCACCTGGTTTCTTCACATTCTGTTTGTAGATTCTTGTACCATTTCACAAGTTTAAACGCCTCACAAGACCACAAGCAGACATCTATGCAAACTACTAAAAGCATTGACAAGTTGACACTTTCTTGTTTACCAATTGACAGTTCATATTTCCCTGTGAGTAAGCCCATCAGGGAAATGCTGTGATGATTTTTATCTGCCTGATTGTGTCAATAATCGATTTCATATTTTGTTGAGAATTGAGGATGGACTGGCTTGGCTGTGATGTATATGAAACCACACTGCTTAATTTTTTAGCTGACAATACAGTATTCATCATATTTCAGTTAATATGAATTGCTGTTGTGGTCTAAGTCTTTCCATCATTTCTCGTCATATTGCTATAAATTTCACGCTACAGCACTAGTGTCGAGATCTAAATTACTCAGTAACATATTCCAGGGTTAGCTGTGGGGAGAAAATACTTTTCCATGTAATCTGCAATATTGAAAAACTGTAGATATGATCTTCTCAAAACTTAATGTGCCTTTTTCTGGAAATCTAGGTATTCTGAAGGTCTCCAAACTGTGAAAGTTCTCGATACAATCCCAACACATGTTTTGCATCGGACTCCTGGTTTTCCAACACAGGTATCTGGATTTTTCACAAATTACATTCATTGTCCACCACGAGTATTGTATGTTTTATCTAATTGTGGAGTTCAATAGTTGTTAAGATGATTTTTTTTTTGTAATAATTAAGATGATTTCTACTTTGTCTTGCAGAAATGGGGAAGCGACCATCTTGCGTTGGTCTGTCAAATGGCATTTACAAAAGGCTTCACAAGCAAATAGATTGTGTATTGTTAGATTAGAAGCCACACCCTAAATCTTTTGCAGTGGCCTATGTTAGTGAGGTGTATATGCTGTTGGTTGGTTTACTGCAATCTCTAGTGCCGATTTCTCTAGTTTGTTGGTGAAAGTTGTCACAGTTGATGTGATTTTTTTTAAATAACTAGCAGAGTGGAACTTTCCCCATGTAATATTTTTGTTGTAATGGACTTGGAGAATCACTTTTTATTAGCTATGTTAATTTCAGTAAACTCGGAAATTATGGGTTGTGGCAGGATGGTCCGTCCATCCACACTCTGCTACCATATGAGATGAGCACTTTCAGCTGCAAACTATGCTTTCAGCATTAGAGAGCATCTGAGTTTTCCGTCTTCTCACTTTCTTCAGGCTATACCTGAGTTTTCATCATTGTTGTCATACTTCGCAGCAGCTTGCTGGGAAATTGTCTGTATGATCAGCTGTGTCATGTTCTCATAGGACGAGCCCCCTTCTTCCATTGCCATCCTTGCCTTCTCCGCAAGCTTCTTGGCTCGTTCCCTTCTCTCCGTCCCCTCCTCTCCTTTGTCCATCAAGCTCCTCACAGCCTTCTCCACGTCATCTCCGGTCTTAAACACGTGCGCTTTGCTTACGTCCCTCCAGATGGCCGGATCCTTCACCCCGACTGAAACTCCAATCCTCAACACATCCACGATGAACCTCTCATTGAGAAACTGGTCTGCAAAGTGCGGCCATGTAATCATCGGCAAGCCCATGGACAATCCCTCCATCGATGAATTCCACCCGCAATGCGTAACAAATCCCCCTGTGGCCGGGTGGGACAGTATCATCGCCTGTGGCGCCCACCCCTTTATTATAAGACCCTTGCCTTTCACCCTCTCCTCGAACCCCTCCGCCAGCCACTTTTCCATCTCCGGGCACACCTCCGCCTCTTTGATCACCCAGATGAACGGCTGGTCGGACGCCTCCAAGCCCAACCCCACATCCATGAGCTGCGCAAGCGACGTGAATGTCAAGCTCCCGAAACAGACGTACACCACCGAGCTCGGCTTCTTCGGGTCTAGCCATGCCAAGCAGCTATCCTTATCAATTGTAGAGTTGTTCCCTCTCATCGCCGCGTGATCGACGTTCTTGTTGCAAAGCGAGAAGGGTCCTAGCGTCCAAACCTTGTAGCCCAAGGCCTTCTGGTAGCTCTCCACGTACCACGGCTCCAGCTCCTCGAAGCTGTTCACCACCATACCTTGGGCCGCTTCATCGGCGGCTGTGATCTCCTCTCGGAGTGCACGCCACTGCTCCCCAACAAAAAACCCCGGTGCCTGCGCCTGCGTCACTTCGATCCGGTGTTGCAGGCCCGGCACCAAGAACGGCTCAGTCTCGCTCGTTATGGTGTCGAAGACGTTGTGATGGGCGATATTGTGGGTGCACAGCAGCGAGAAGCAGCATATGCCGAAGAAAGTGAGCCGCGGGATTTCGAGCTCTCGGGCGACGTCGTGCGTCCAAGGATGGCATGAGTCGGAGATGATGCAGCTCGGGTACGGCTTTTGATCTCGCAGATACGTCTCCAGTGGTTTCTTCAGTAGGCTGGTGGCTTTGAAGAAGTTGACTGCGAGCTCGGCGGAGGGCAGCACGTCGATGTTCTCGCAGCCGTCGGGGAGGCCCGTCTCCTTGCACGGAAACGTAAGCGAGACGAACCGGATCGGGAGGCCGGACCGGTTTAAGCGGTCGATCGTGGCCTTGAAGCGGGCGGCGTTGAAGGGAGTAGTGATGACGGTGGTGAGCACGCCGCGCTCGGCGATCAGCTGTGCCAGGTCGACCATGGGGATCGTGTGCCCCTGTGCCATTAGTGGCACCAAGACGAAATGTGCATTGGCATCGTTGCTAATCATCACCTGGTTGGTCATTTCTTTTTCTTGTTTTTTGAATGGGAAGATGTGCAGCAACTAGCTAGCAATGCATTGTTATATAAAGAAGAAGAAGAGTATCTTTCGATTTTTTCCAAGAAATAAAAGCCCTGACACGAAAGCAAGGACCAATAATGTTACTTTGTTTCAATGGGTCCAATGGCATCCGCCGCGGCCGGCATGCTAAGGTTCTTGTGCTGTGCGTTGTTATTTTTGTGTACCTGATGGAACAAGAGTTAACTGAATTCAGGGCTTCTTATCTTTGTTCTCTGGCTAAAATAAAATCATAGGGCTATATATACGAGGTCCAAGTTGCGTTGGACGAGAGACTTCTTTTTTCAACTTTGGATTTTTGCTACAAGCTGCGTGGCCCGAGTTGAGTGAGATCCTGTTATTCTCTGTCTGGATTAGGGCGAAACCAGTTTGCTTAATTTTTCTTCGTTTTATTTTGTTTGTTTTTCTTTTCGATCATGGACAAGATGGCAAACGCAGTGAATCTCTTCCCTCTCTTCAGATCGGCCGGGGTTCAACAACGGCACCCGGCACTCACCGCCTCCGACACCGAATCTGCTGCTATCTGCCAGTGGCGGGCGGAAGGAGTGAAGGATTGCTGTCCTGTGGAATCCTGCTGATCTGCCGCCGAACATTTATTCCGCCAGCCGGCGAAATATACGGACGAGTGCGGCTAACGAAGCCGACATGTTGGCGTTTATTTATTTATTTATTTATTTGTAGAAAGATACGTTGACACTTGACACCTTGAAAAAACAGTTTTTTGCATCATAATCCGGTATTAATCACATATTTGCCGCGTAAATCAATTTTTTGTTTTGTTTTTTTCCCCTCAAATCGGCCTCAATTGTTGCCAAATCAAATTAATTTAAGAACGGCTCGTTTTTTTTTATCGTGATGATTTGAAAATATTTTGGACAATGAAATTTGTCAATTTTATGTTCAAATGAATATTTTTTTATATATGAGAAATATATACAAACTTAAATTAATATTTGAAATATTAAACAACAAATATTAAATAGACAAGAAGATTGATTGATTGATTGGATTCTTGCTCTTCAAGATTCGTAGCCATTTGTTTTCGGAAGGCGTCTTCATAAGCGAAAATGCAAATATAGGAGGAGTTTTTTGTAAACCAACATAACGGGTTCCCGGTGTGGTCGGGCTTGGGCTGCGCATGGCTCGCTTCCTTGGTCGAGTGCTTATTACAGTGAACAACGGTCAGGGTATCGTTTCGCGGTCGCACTCCTCCCGGCAGCTCCCGTTGAAGCTCCGTCCTCTCCAGTCTCGCACTGCATAGTATCCCCCGCCTCTGCTACCCGTGTCTCCCAATTTTTCTCTCGGTCATCTTCCCGCCAATTCGCATTCCTCCTCGCCCACAGCTCCAGAGCGATTCTTAGGCTTTGTCTTCCACCTTCTTCCTCCGTCCATCATCTTCGGCTAGGGTTTCTTCGCCTCGATCAACTGACTACTATCATCTTCTTCCTCCGATCAAGTGAATTGCCAAGGGTTCTCCCTCGGAGGTCGGCGGTTCTGTCCCGGGACATCTCCCTGCCGGCGAGGTAACCTTGCGTTCCCAGATCTATCTATTCTCTAACGGTGTTTTCTTAGTCCGGAAACCCTAATTTAAGAATCAGGGTTTTAGCATCCGAGAACATTCATTTCTTCGTGACCTATTATGTTCGACGGATTTGATCAATTTGTGTTTGTATGTTTCTGATGCTTTTCTTCCTATGTTTTTTAGGCAATTGATGGTGTTATCTTGCATTTTCTACTATGCATATCAAGAAGGTAGTCCACGTGACTATGGGTTTCTGTTTTGTCAGATTCTTTCCCGTTATCCACATCTTGTTATTGTTCTATTGGTTGTTGATCAGGTCATCATCGAAGGGTTCAAGAGCTACAAAGAGGTAGTCTCCACTGATCCTTTCAGTCCTAAAGTAAACTGTATTGGTAATGTGACTCTTCTCATCTGCATTTCAGCTTATTGTGACTTTTGGTTTATTGAAGCCAAATTGGGTTTGGTTTTCTTTTGTATTGAGCTACAAGGAATTTGGAAGACTCTGTTTTTCCTTGAATCATTCTATTTTGAGTGTCAAAATTTAATGCGTATTCAGACACCCATCATACCCTACCTGTATGCGGCTTTCAAGAAGAAAATTAGACACACATATGACGTGGAAACAGATCTAGGATAACAGCAATATCCAAACTTGCAATATATCTGAATGGGCTTTTTGAGGATCTGCCTTTTTATGCCTGAAAATGCTTTACTCAAGGATGAAGGCTATCTCTTTGAAATCCTAGCAAGTTTCATACTACCCCCTTATGTCTTTATATCTTCATGCAGCCACACTTGGATTCTTCTGGCCTAATTTATATCTTTGTTTATTAAATGCCATTATTGACTGCAATGGCATATTCTTGGACTTGAATTTAGACTAAAATTAGAAAAATATCATGTTAGAGTTTAGTATCTGCAATGACTGACTGCTGCATAATTTGAAGCTAATTTTATTCCTTTTCAGTTGGTGCCAATGGATCTGGGAAGACAAATTTTTTCCATGGTAATACTTTCTGAGCTGCAAACTGACCCTAATGTTCTTGGAATTTGGTTTTCATGTTTTTCTAGTGTTTCGTTCTTCAGCATGCTTACTCTCTTTTTCTCCATGAAAATGGAAATATTCTTGCAATATGCTTTGTCCTCAGTGATCTCTTCCAGAATCTGTGGAGTGAAGATAGACATGCTCTTCTCCATGTACGTTTTGTTTATCTTATTTTGCATTCTTACTTTCCAGTTAGTTTTTCCAAAGATTTTTCATCTTGTTGGTTGTCAAATGGCAGGAAGGTGCTGGCCATCAAGTTGTTTCAGCTTTTGTGGAAATAGTGTTCGACAACTCAGACAACCGAATTCCTGTATGGCTTCCTTCCTTTTCCACATGTGGCTACCACCACCCTAGATTTTAAGGCATTAATAACTCTTTTCAGGTCTTGACTTACCAAAACCAGTGATTTGTCATAAAGAGCTATCCAATTGCCTTTTGTTTGTTTTTTATAATGCTAAATAACTCCTAGTTTTATGAACATTTTCATCTGTTATGATTCTAAGTAAACTGCAGAAAAACTAATTGGCTACTTATTTTTGCCAAGTGAATGCCCCATGATTTCAGCTTTAGTTTTGTGGATCCCTGTCCAAAACATTTTGCATCTGTATGGACTGTATTTATCAGCAATATTCCTTTGGTTAAGTTCGTCAAAAATTTTTGACCAATGTTAAATTAAGATACATCTATTTGTATATCATAAAGTATAGAGTCATAAACAGATTTCTTACTGATAGGATTTGCCATTCTTGAATTCTAGCACTTTATTTCTTAAATATACACATTTAAAATTGAAAACTCTGTGCAACTCCACTTGATCTACATATATGAGATGCGATGGGACAATCGTTACCAGGATATGTTGCCCACCTTGTTTTATACACGATGGATTCTCAGACACTTGCAAAGTTCAAGATCACTTTCTCAGTAGATCACATTCACACAGTCTTGACTTATCATCTGTTGATGATTCTAGCAATACATATCTCCTTTTGGAACATGTTGAGTAAAAATTTTCTGTGTTTCTTTAAGGTTGGTTAACTATTTCAGCATTTGTAATTTAGATTTGCAGTAGTAAAAGAAAATCTAATTTTGAAATGTATGGACATTCTAAATCTTTTTAAGATGGTTTGATACTTGAGGACACTTGTGCACTTGGAACCCATTTGTCTCCTGCAATACTCTTTGAACTGAACTACCTTATCTTTTAGTACTTCCTTTGGTATCAATCAAGTAGCATTGTTAAAATAATAAATGATCATAGGCATTCCTGAAACTTCATGCCAATGATCTTTGTGTACACTTTCAACATTATGTATGGATAAAAATTCAAATGACTTGAATCACATGGTGACTACCAACCAATGTATAACTTTTTAATTATGGTGTACCAACCTTTAACTAAAACCAGGTAAGGTTTAATTCTAGATCTTATGTATTCACTATTAGTTTTGTTGTATGTGGTTATCCATATACATGTATTGATGCATTCCAGCCTGCTTTTACTCATAGTCATCAACCCATATTAATCTGAAAGCTAGGTGGACTGAGTTTGTAGCATTGTTTATTCCTATCAAATGTGGCCATGGATGTGACATAATCAGCCAATGATGGCATGTAGGATTGTTTGGAGGCAATGTAACTTATTTAATTTGTAATAGATTTCAATGTTGTAAGTTTCTGCTGCATCATGGTGCCATCTTATGGCATGGTAATCTTTCCTCTGTTGAAATTAAACCTGACAATATATGATTTGATTTGTAAACTCGATCCGAATTAGATGAGTTCGGATTTTTTATAATCAGGTTCGGGTTGTTATCGGGTCAACCCGCGTAACTTGTTTGTGACCCGGTTGACCCAGTTATTTGTCGAGTCATAAGTGAGTCGAATCAAGTTAGGTTAACCCATTTACTAATTAAATTCAATTAAAATTATTTAATATTTTATTTTATAATATAATTTTAGTAAATTTTTAAATTATTATTTATAAATTATGTATTTTATTATTATAATTAGTTTTTTATAATAATATTATTTTAATTATTAAAAATATGTTAAAATTATTATTATTAATTAAACATGTCGGATCAATTTGGATCAATTTAGGTCAATTCGAGTTGATTTGGGTCAATTGGATCAATTCATATCGAGTCAAATTATAATCCATTTAATTAAATAGGTTAATTCAGGTTAAATCAGGTCATGATCCGAGTTTAATCCGTTTAATAAATTGGTCAATTCAGATCGAGTCAGGTTACCTATTTGAAGATTGCGTTGGGTTCTAGTTCAAAAAATTGATCTGTTTAATAAACGGATTGGGTTTGGGTTGATCCATTTAGTATAATATTATAGGTTTGACTCAATCGGAACCCAACCCATGAATCTAAATTATCAGGTCTAGTTGAAGTATTATCTAGGTCATTTAGAAGCAGAATCTTCTGTATCAGCATACCGAAACACTACAGCTGACACTCTAAATATGGCCTTTGGATTTTCAATTAGTGGATCCAAATTTCTTGCCAGTTGTATGTCTAAACTATTTGAAGGCCACAAATGATTTCTTTCTGCATTTGAGATGCAATTTACCAATATAGGAGTGAGAGACAAATAGACTCTTTAAGGGACTTAATGCATCAATATTCGTTCTTGCATTATGACTATTGGTTTCTAGTCACAAGCTACCCTGGCTTTGGCTTGTCACCGGATACTGATGTTTGACATTTAGAGCAATACACATTATAGCGATTGCAAATAAGTTATAATGGACTATGTGGTGAAAAGGTTTAAAAGCGGTAAACATATAAGGGTAGATAGGGAACCACATAATGCCTAGGTGATATGTGGGCACATAGACAGATGCCTAGGTGGTTTGAATAATATATTTAAAAACTAAATATGCACATATATAATTAATGATATATATATCATTATATGTCACATCATATGTCATAATGTATTCTTGCTATATCTTTGAAACATGTTCAACATCATGTTATTGTTTTTTGAAACATCATACATGATGTGGTATGTGATCTCAAAACATTGTATATGATATGGTTTTAACATTGATATAACCTAATAATGTAACATGGTTCATGTTTAGTTCAGCATGTAGATGCCTTTTATAGTTAGTTGGCGCACACAACTTAATTAGCCAACAATAAGTGGTTCAAACCACATAAGGGGTACTGCTTAGAGCTTTTCAGAGCAGTCAAGGGGCTGCCACTGCCTAGGCAGTCTAAGCAACCAATTTTCAAAATATTGTGTACTAAGGATGTGGTGGAAGGAAGAACCAAATTTTTGCAATCTATACTTAATGCAGTGCATGAAAATGTCCATTTGATGTTTGAATCCAAATCTATTGCAGATTTTGTTTAGCCATTTATGTGGGTTATTTTGAGTATAACAAGGGAGAATGCTTTAATAGAACATGTTGAAATCAGATAACGATTGAGCATGGGATTCTTAACTTGTTGCAACAATAACTCTTTCTTGGTTCTCCTTTCTCAGCTTTTATCACTTCTCACGTTCATTGGCGAACATTTTATTGTACTGAATGTATCTCTCACAATTTGGTGCTGCTAAACTCAAATTGGAACAATAGAAAGTTTCAGTTAACCAATTGAAAGGGACATGGATTCATTTGATTAGTCCCTATTAGATCGATGCAGCAACACTTGTTTGGTTTGCACATATATCTTGTTTGACAGAAACATCTTTTAGCTTGTAAACCAACATGATTTGGATTTATTGTGCAGTAAAAAAAACAGAGTCTTGAACATGTTATATTTAAGGATGTTGATTGTGACTTATGTTCAATTGCTCAAATCTGCATACTGCCACATGATATCTCACAAGCAGTCTATCAATCTAGATTAGTTTAAGTTTGTTCAAGCATTTGGTGTGATATTTATAATTTCAGGTTGATGAGGAGGTGAGGTTGCGCTGCACCATTGGGTTGAAAAAGGATGAATATTTCTTAGATGCCAAGCATGTCATGGAAGATGTTACTCTTATTTTGCAAGATTATCCTACCCAATATTTGTTATCTCTTTGATATGATTAAACTAAAATTTGCAACATATATCCATAGCAAAACAGAAGCGATGAATTTGCTTGAGAGTGCTGGTTTCTCCATTCTAATCCGTACTATGTTGTTCAGCAAGGCAAGGTATGATGCTGGCACTGTAGCTTTGGACATGCTTTCTCTCTCTTGTGGTGGTGGCTATTTATATAGTATTTTAGTACATTGACGTGCGAGATGACATGTAAGCTGGGAGCTTGGAACAACTGGTAAAATAGTGCCTCTGATTGGGAAGCGGAAAGTTTTGTTTGAAATTCCCGGGAACACACCATGGATTAATATTGGAAATACAATAGACCTGTCAAAGTCATCTAGGCCATCTATGTTTTATGTTTTCCCATAGAGCAGCTCTACACCTAACAGGCATTTCCTTCAGTTTTATCTGGCTATTAGGAATTCAAATTAAATTGTTGCCACATATTGTGTTCTGGAAATCAACATCACAACCTTGGTGAATGATGGATGCCAAAATTTTCTTTGTCATGTTATGCAGATAGCATCACTTACCTTAATGAAAGACTTTGTACGTCTGTATCTGCTGAAGGAGATTGGTGGTACATGCGTGTAAGAGGAGAGGCGTCATGAGAGCTTGACAATAATGCAGGAAACAGGCTAGTTTACCTTTGTAGGTTGACCTGCTGCTTTATCTTGCTATCTCTCTTAAGTTGTATTATTATTTTCTTGTTAGGTAATGAGAGAAAGCAGATTGATCAGGTTGTGCATTATCTGGAGGAGAGGCTTCGAGAACTAGATGAAGAAAAAGAAGAGTTGAAACAATACCAGCAGCTTGACGAGCAGCAAGTCTCTGGAGCATACGATTTTTGATAAGGAACTCCAAGATGCTAGACAGAAGTTAGAAGAGGTTAGTTATGTCAATAGTAATTATTTGAAGATATCTCTTTGTTTTGTAGCTATAAGAGAGGAAATGACTGCCAAATTTATGTGCCATGTGAGTAGTCAGATTTGTTTTGGGAATTGTTCATTCTGTAACATTTTCTGACAATTGTTTTTTAAACCAAGAGCCAGAAGCAAATTGTATTCTCAGATCTAATCCAGTGTGTCCCAACCCTTTTCAAACCAGAGATGGTGTATGTATGCTTCTTTTCCCTAAAAAGAGTCTTTTTATTTTTTAATTTGCTATTAGATATGAACTGTAGTAACAGTTTCCATAATGAGCCAAAGAGCTAATAGGCCTTGCTCCTGCAACATACAAATCTGGTGGGAAAAGCTGAGAGAGGTCTCCACTTATACTTATTTTCCAATTTTTTTATGTATATTATTCTTCCTTTATCTCAAAAAAATGGTATATTAAATTATATGAAATTTGAGTTTGAACAATGCAATTTATGTGAACATAAAATGTGCTAAAATAGGTATTGATTATACTGAAATCAGTTAGTGTATTATAGAAATTTAGACTTTGATCAGTTACTGTCTTCTCCATCAGGTTCTTAAAGACATTTATACTTTGACCAGTTTATGTGAATCCAGATGCTATTTCTCCATTTTCATCTTTGAGTAGTTCTAGTTACAGGCACAAACCACCAGATGACTGGTTTAAGCTCAGTAACTAGTGAACGGCCTTCTACCAGCTCTTCAGGATAAGGTTTCAGTCAAGGATCATAATACTTGTGATCTACTGCTGTTGATCAAACCATCTATGGGCTTTGTGTATATATACTTGTTCTTTCTATTTATCAAGTTTGTCTTCAGGTTTTTGCTTTGATGAGCAAAAAGTATTTCTCTTTATGTACTTGCTTGTACTATCTACAAATTATAGTTATATTTTTGCATGTATATTTAGCATTTTCTCTGGAAATGTCTTGACTTGTTGAATTTCCTGACTGCCTTCACTTTTATGAGTTCTGCAATGAAAATGCTATTCAAAATGTGCTTCTCTCAAGTGGTTAAAAGTCTGCTTCACAGTCATGCCTGCTGTGTCCGATCATCTAAAGCATATCTCCCCCAAAGTGGTTGTGATTAGCTTTCTTGTGGAGTTGTTTTTTTGGGCCCACTGCATGTGGATTTTAGGATTCTATTTTCGTGCTCGTAACCAATAAATCAGAACTTTGGTAGTTGAAAATGGATTGACTAAAAACTTTTCTTTTGGTTTGGCAAAGCATAAAAACTTTCCTTTTGGTTTGGCAAAGCAAGATATTTTAATACTATTGCTTATTTATCATGTGGTGTGGAAAGTTGTCAAGTACTGCAGATCTAAGGTTGTTTAGCAATTAGTGCTGCAATGTATCTTCAGTCTGTTATAGTCCTGCAAAGCACCCATCAATATTCCTGACAAAAAGGAAAGGCAAACATTATTTAGAAATTGTTATCATTGCTCACTTTCATAAATCCTGATTGCAATTAACAAAAGGCTTCTCAATGCTGCTGTGATGGCTAGTAAAAGTATCTATTCCAAGTTTTCTTTTAAGTATGTACCTATGAAGGATAATAAGCTTATGATCAATGGGCTCTTATTCTCAACATATTTGTTTGGTGAAATCTTCTTCCTGCAGTTGCCATATAGCAGTCTGGTTTTATTCTGGCCTCATGCTAAGACTATCTTTTGTCTATTTAAATTATGATTTGTAGATGTGCACTATGGACTCTAGTTTAGCAAAGCTTTCTTGAATTTTTTATTTGTTTTTAGCATTACCTTATATTGCGTTCGTTAGTGCTAATATAATTGTCATATTCACGTCACTGTTTTTTATGGGGCATTATCTTATTACAATGGTATTTTCTTTTGAAGGATGGTGTGCCAGGTGATGATGATCATGATGAGGATACGCCTCGTGATCTAGACCCTGAGGGTTGAGTTGAAAAGTACGTTGGTGTCAAAGTGAAGGCATGTTCTACTTACCCACATTACGGTATATACTAACAGATCATGTATGTATTTTTAGAGTCTTCAGCTTGCCTTTCAAGAGCTTCATGGGTTCTTGTATTCTGTTATTTTTTATTTTCAATGTTAGGACGCATTCTTCAATTTCATAATATTTTTGCATGGTCTAGTATTGATAGGATTTATATTTGGTTACTATTGATATTTCAACCTGGTTTACTTGTGAATCTTTCACATCAAACGTGACAGACTGTCATGTCTATTACAAATTGGAATGCCTTAATTGGTGGAGTTTATGAAAGGTATATTGATAATTTAAGGCCTTCAAAAGAACCAGGGGGTTTGGAAGCTGGTGTGGTAGCATATTTTCAGCGAAATAAGGAAAATTTTCTATGGAAAAGTTTATGGATTTGCCTTTTTTTTTTAAGTTTGCAGCTTATTATTTCCAGCATTCTTCTTCTATTAGGTTTCTTTCACTGGACAAGGAGAAACTCAAGCAATAAAACAGCTCTCGGGTGGTCAGAAAACTGTCGTGGCATTGACGCTTATTTTTGCCATCCAGCAATGTGATTCCACACCATTTTATGTTTTTGATGAGATTGATGCTACACTAGACCCACAGTACAGAACTGCTGTTGGAAGTATCCCTTCATTTTTGCGCGCTGGTTGCATTTGCAGGAACAGCAATCCTATTTAAACCCTGAATTAGATGTTGGACTGCTTTTCTTATAATATTTCTGATTTCATTGTTATGAGCTTAAAAATGTAGAAATATACCTTTTGGCATTTATTTAAGAAGAAAACATAGACATGTGCCTTTTAGCATTTTTTTTTGGTATTTGCCTATTGACTTTCATTCAAGAAGAAAATATAGAAATGTGCCTATTAGCATTTATTATGAAGAAAAGTTTTGCTGAATCTGTAAACCCATTCTCTTGTCCTGCCAGTTGCTTTCCTCAGGAATAAGAAATAATTTCTTATCCATGTATTAATAATTTCTGGTATGATGTAATTTTATTTCATTTGATGTACTTCAACTGCTTACCTCAATTTTAAGATATGATTCGCTGACATGGTGAACACTCAGTTCATAACTACCACATTTAGACCTGAGCTAGTGAAAGATGCAGACAAGATATATGGTGTAATGCACAAAAATAGAGTTAGCCATGTCAATGTTGTCTTGAAGGAGGCCCTAGATTTTATTGAGCATGACCAGACACACAACACAGAGGATATAACAGACATGACTTGCTATTTGCAGGAGATATCCATGTATGTCTTTTCCTACTAAACTTAAATTTGCTCTTCATTTATGATCACTTGCATATTTTTTATATAATTTGCTAAGAATTTGTTGCTTTAGCAATTGTTCCAGGATCAAGATTTGGCTTCTCCAACAAAATGGTGGCAAAATGGTCACCATACATGGCTGACCTGTATTTTATGTTCGATAAGATGCTGGTAACTGTTAGGTTCACTAACAATAGTTTCCCTTTAGAGAGTTGTTGCTTGTATATTTGATTTGACTATGCCCTCACAAAAGAACAGGTTGTATAGCACGCAGCCCACTTGGACCTATTGTTATGTACTTGTTCCTTGAAACACCTATGCATCGTCTTAATTCTAGCTCTACAGATTGATTATGGGCAAGTTAAATTTGCCCATCATCCCTCTCGTTTACAAGCTTTTCAAAATCTACAGCTCAATCATGTATACTTTAGCAATGTCCCTGGTTCCCTTGTGTGCAGCCACACTTGTTCTATACTCAAGTTGACTGCAGGTGTCTACTTTTGCACATAATCTTGGATTGCCCTTTCCTGACTTCCGACAGGTTGATTTTTTCTATTGTTTTTCGTCTCTGTCAGCCTGGAGAGTGCTTTTGGATAAGTGTGGTGGTTCACTTGCACTCGCAGATTGGAAGCTGCTTGATACCAGCTCAGAAGCTCAACGCTAGGATGTAAGTTTGGTTTCCAAATGAGAAATGAACTGAATTTTGCTGTGATCTTCTCTTATGGTTGTAGTTCGATAGCTCGAAAATGTAAATAGATAAAGAACTCCATGCTACAAGCTAAGCGGCCTGCGGACTATAATTCATGTCTCACTGATATGAAAATGCTAGACCTCAATTAGTCATTGGCTAATACCTTAAATTGGTGCTGTTGCATGCCTTTGTTTATGACGCAGACCAACATGTAAGCTTGCTCGAGCTGAACTTGGTTATGGGCTTGGTCTGAGCCTTGGGCCATAGTACTCGGTTTGTCGGCTTACGGGCCCGCATCCTTTTGGTATTGGCCCGCAGCCCCAATGAGCTCTCAGAGACTGGTGAGTCGAGCGCAACCAGAATGTCCGGATCGAAATCCAACGGCCTATACGCGCTGAAATGAATTGGGGGCCAACCTGAGCTGATAATCAAAAACCAGAAAATATAATTCATTCGTCGGAATCCGATCAATCGAAACCCTCGTGGCTGGATCTTTCGCGCATTCATCTCCGTCGACGATGGCGGGATCGAGCTCTTGGACGCTGGCGCTGATGCGGATCTCTCCCTACACCTTCGCTTCCGTCGGGATCGCCATCTCCATCGGCGTCTCCGTCCTCGGCGCAGCCTGGTAATTATCTTCCTTTTTCTCTGAACTCATCTTCGCGCTATCTGTGTTTCTTTTTTGAATCATGCTTTGATGTTTCGGTTTCAGGGGGATTTTTATCACTGGGAGCAGCTTGATCAGTGCAGCTATCAAAGCCCCGAGGATCACCTCAAAAAATCTAATCAGGCATGTCCTTTCCCTTTCCCCTCGCAATTTTCATGTTGTCAATGGATTCAACTGTTTAACTGTGTTTTTAGCTGTAGAGCTTTGCTGCCTGCCGATTTGATACTTGGAAATTGTTGGTATATATGATTCCTGATATGAAGGGGCTAAATCTTTGTGTGTTTCGCTTCATGTTGGTTTAGATCAAGGTTTGCTGTTTCGGTATCGGTTTCGGTTTCGGAATCGAGCGAAACCCATAAGTTTCGGACGTTTCAGTTTTAGTTTCCGCCGTTTCGGTTTCAGCCGAAAAAATTTTTTAAATTATTAATTGGGTGTTGACCAAAGTTTGACTATACTTTGACTGTACTTTGACTTTAAATTAAAAATACGATAAAATATTGAAAAAAATTTGGAAAATTTTGAAAAATTAAGAATGAATTTATACTTAATTTTACCATAATATTAAATATTATTTTAGTTAATTAATATTAATTTTGATAGTTAGTAACTAATATAGTCTATTTTTAATATATATTAGTGTATTAAAAAAACATATAAGAAATAATATGAATATGATTAAAAGTTAAAAATTAATATAAGCACATTTAACTTTTCATTAAAATGTACTTCATATATACATAATTTATAAATTCTAAAATAATACAACTAATCATCATAATCATCATCAGTTGAGTTTGAAACATCTGGGTGTGAAATTACAAATTCAGTACCTATTTGATCCGGACGAGCATTTGTGGGCATATGAATCAGAACATCAGCTCTGCGCGATCTCATGGCAGCGGTTCTGAAGTATAACCATATATCGAAGGTCCAAAATGAAAATTATGTTTTGACTAAAATTTAACTTTATTTCAATTATTTTTTAACTTCAAATTAAAAAATTATAATATATTTAAAATTTTTTAAAAATAATGAATAATTATGTGAATAATATTATGTACGTAAACAGTATCCGACAGAAAACGATAAGGACGTTGAAATCAAATTGGCGATACACTGGTCCCAGTGTAAGGCCAGCCTCATCTTGCGGGAGTACGGGCCAGGTCAGTGAGGGCACGAGATAGATGAGAGAGTGGCGGTAGACTAGCGAGTGCGCAGAGTCGCTCGGACACGAAGCCGATGCGAGGTCCTCCACACACACACACCCCAACCCGAACCTGCGCGAGCTCGGCTCCCGCCCGCCCGCCCGGGAGCTCCCGCCTACCCGAGCCCGGCAAGCTCCCGCCCCGCCCGCCCGCACGCCGCCGCCCGCCGCCAGCGCTCGAGCCCGGCGAGCTCCCGCCCGCCCACGCTCAAGCCCGGCGAGCTCCCAGCCCAGCGCGCGACCTCCTGCCGCGCGCGCGATTCCCGCCCGCCGCTCTCATCCCGGCGAGCTCCCGCCCGCCCGCTGCCCGGCGAGCTCCCGCCCGCCTGCGTGCGATCCGAGCTCCCGCCCGAGCCCGGCGAGCTCCCGCCCGCCCGCGCCCGAGCCCGGCGAGCTCCCGCTCCCGCCTCCCGCCTGCGTTCGTTGGTGATGAACAGTAATGAACGGTAAACCCTAACCGATCCGAAACCTGCGGTTTCATTGCGGTTCCGGCCGAAACTGTAAACCTTGGTTTAGATAGTTTCGATTCATAGGTGTTAAGTCCGGTGGCCTCGGTGGGTGGGCCAGTGCGTCAGCAGGCAGGCAGTGCGATATGTAATTGGTAAGAGTTGTCTTTGGTCCATATCCATATAAAGTGTTAGAGTTAAAATTGAATTAAATATGATGACTACGACCTAACAACAGGGTCTTCCAAAAACGTGGGAAAAACAAAACCCTAGAATTAAATGGACCGCAAATGCCCAAAAACAATATCGTGCTGGGTTTGGAAGAATAATCAGAAGCTTTTTGGGCTCCCATGTCCATAATTGGACGACAACCATGTGTGTTTGTTTGTTTTTCTTTCTGTTCAATGCATGTTTGATTGTTTTGGGAATGTAGTTTTTCTTGCTTTGCAAAATGAATTAGTGACATAAAATGATGAACACTGTCTAATTCAAAGTTGGTTGAAGAAGGTTTCGAGTGATACAAGTGTATGATTTTTGTGCTCCCTTCTGAAAATGTATTCCCAGCCTCTAAGGCTTCTGTTTTAAACGGTAGGATTACTGTTATTGGTGCGCTGATAGTTTGCAGATACTAATTTGGTGACTCTTGGCATAACCTTTTGATAGTTGTGGGTTGAAAGCCTCAACCATGATTGTTATTGTAGAAAATAAATATATGGAAGCCAAAAGTTGGGAACATGTTTTTTTTTATAGCATAGCTGACTAGGAATTTTATCCTCATACTACCTAAGTGCATTTAGTTCCTGCTCAGTAGGTTAAAAAGAAGGGGTTGTAGTAATGGAGGCATTTCATCCTCATCCCCCTTTCAACAAATGACAGCCAAAGTTAGAGTCTCTATGCTCTTGGTTCAGCTTTTTGATGGACTGATTGTTTTTTCAGTGCTAATTGCGGGTTCCTAACCAACGGTGAGTAATTATGAATTTCACACTTCAATCCTGATTGCTGTTTGGAGGGAGTAAAGTGCATGGAGAATTTGAATTTTTCAGCTTAGCATCTGCTTTTGGGATGATTCCCTGAGTAAGCTTTAGTTTTTCAAAACTGTTCTTCCTGTAGTTGAAGAGTGCATTCTGGTCCTGCTGTCAAGTTTTAATCTTGCTTAATTACTGTTTGGGCTTCAGCAATATCCAGCCCTTAGTTCTTCCTTACTTTCTTCCAATATGTTATTCTTGGTTTTACATTGTAATTAACATAAAGGGTAAAGAACTATGTCTCAGGTCACTCACAAACTTTCCTTGGTGAAATTTCTTCATTTGTTCTAACCTTAAGAGAAAATTCTGACTAGAAGTTTTGTAGTTTACTGCAAGAAAAGATGAATGACCTATCACCTGCCTGTCTTTTTTCAGGTGATTAGGCTAGTTAGTTGCATATCCTCTGTTTGATAAGAGACTTGCATTTGTTCTAGGAACATCAAGGTCTTTCTTTTAATTGCATGTAGTTACAAAGGCATCAGTTTTCTAATTTCTTTGTCATCTCTCTTTTTTTCTCTGACAACTTTTTTCATAATGATTGTTTTCTCTTGGATTCTGCAGTGTTATCTTCTGTGAGGCTGTTGCCATATATGGAGTCATTGTTGCGATCATTCTACAGACTAAGCTGGAAAGTGTGCCAGCTTCTCAGATGTATGAACCAGAGTCTCTTAGAGCTGGTTATGCAATCTTCGCTTCTGGAATCATTGTGGGCTTTGCAAATCTAGTTTGTGGGTACGTGGCTATTCTCCTTGATTTATGTTCAGCAAATGCAATTTGGAAACAGTTAAAGAAACCTGACTGGGTCACTGTTGCGATTGGTAGCTGCCAATCCGGACTATTAGATTCAGATGCAAGGGCCCAGATCCATTGCAATTTGTTGGATGTGGACCTTTGGATCTGAGTCCAAGGGTCCAGATTGGTTACTAACATCGCAATAAGCAGTGACTGAATCCATTTTCACAGTTAGAACTACAGATTTTAGTGGTTTCAGTACTCTAATGCTTGAACAATGTCTGTTGTGAACAGTGTTTGTGTGGGAATTATTGGTAGCAGCTGTGCGTTGTCTGATGCCCAGAACTCTTCCCTCTTTGTTAAGATTTTGGTCATTGAAATCTTTGGCAGTGCTCTTGGTTTGTTTGGAGTGATCGTAGGCATAATCATGTCATCCCAGGCAACATGGCCTGCGAAGGCCTGATTTTTGTTCATACCCCCTCAAAACAGTACATGTAGTGTATCCGAGTTTCCTTCAAAGTCTTGTGTGTTTCTTTTCTTGAGACCATGCTACGTATTTTGTTGTACTAAATTGATGGAACTTCCCTGCAGGTAATATTTTTGCCTTTGCTCGTTTTATAAATGGTGCCCAGTTTAGATGTTATAATTATTTTTGGTCGTAATAAACTGCAATGGATATTCTCTGGAAAGTTTCTCTATGACTGAATTTTGATTTGATGTTATTTTTTTGGTCATAGCGATAGCGAAGAACCAGCACGGTCCTTGAGTTGTCCTGAGATGCTGCTGCAAGCAACTTTCTCAACAGTTGATTTCAATCACAACTCAGATGCCAAATAAGAAAAAAGAAATATATAATTGAAGAAGTCAGAATGTGTGGTTATCGGTAACACCTAGAAATTATTATGTACTTAATAATAGGATTGGATGCGGCTGTGGTCCCATGGAATTGCATTTTAAAGTGGGCTCGCTGGTTCTTTCTGGCCGAAAGTTAAGTTCAGTTGTCTCCTACCCTTCCAGTCTGAAACTTCTTGTCATCTTTGGCGTGGAATCAGGCAATCGGCTCTGAATTTGGATCTGCTGCTGACGACTACTTGTTGATTCCGCCGTTTTTAAATGAGAAGAGCTGGTGAAGCTTAAAAATCATAAGGGATTAATGGATTCAATTAAAGTGCTGTGCCCAAGCTCCTATGGACGGTTTTTAATTAATTAGTTAATTAATGATTGAGAATGAAATGTGAGTGAACAACACTCAACGAGGGACTGTCGTTTCTCTCAAGTTGCTCTTTGTCATCCAACTCTGTATGACTTAATTGATAGAGTCTAATTCACTATCGATTTTAGTTTGTAAGATTTTTTAAAATTTTGATTTGTTAGGTTGTTTTTCCTTTGATTTGCATAGAGGAGAACCTTAAAAAAAATTGTCAAAAATTTTTCAATGGCGGTCGCTTCCCCCTTAAGAATGGACAGAGAACGAGAAATTTGGTATTGATTTCTTATCTCTCCAATTATCTTATTATTTATAGTGCTCATGGTGATTCAACATAGTCATCGTAATCTCAAGTAATTATTTCGCTAATTTTCTTACAAATAGAATATTAATTTTGTATTTTTCGGGATTAATTTTTGAAGAAGCAACAGATTAGCCAGTTGGTATATTGGCATTATCAAATTGAATATAGTGAATTGGATTTAAGCCAAATTTTGAGACATGTTGACTCTTACTGTAAACTCATTCTTATTCGAAATCAACTAGCTCACAATGGTCCAATGTTTTAACGAATCCTTATTTTGGATCCTTCTGTTCATGGCTGATCCTTTGATTTCAATTTTACCAACTTTTCTAACTATAAGGTTTGACTCGGAACTCACCCTTTAGTTGCCTCAACTAGCGATTTTGTTTTCATTTGATATATCTCCGGCTTTACCAAGCCGCCACTTAAGCATTTGATGTATCATTAGTATTCCTCAACTCTAGGCCTCATACTATGGGTTTAGAGAATTGAGTTTTCGAAATTTTTTCTTCTTTCAACCTTCTAATTATCTCAATTTAAGTGACTCAATGTTTTAGTTTTTCCTTTTGGGGAATGAAGTGTCGGCCACTATGAGGTTTGGAGAGTTGAACCCTCATTTGATTCGACATCCTCAGATGCGAAGTGCCAATCGTTGTAATGCTTGGGGAGATGTGTCATCTCCTTGTTGTATTTTGCACAATCATTTAGGGTTTTGCTATAATAAACCCTTGAATCATTTCAGTCAACCTAAAATTAAATTTAGAAAGAATCTCTCATAAGAAAGTAAATATATTTCAGAAAGGTAATTATGCTAAATTTTCTCTCAGTCCCTTAATTTTATGATCCTTTTCTCTTCTAATTATTATTATTATTATTCTTTAAAAATGGTATTGATTTGAGCATCAAAAGGGTCGTCGCACTCTAGCAATCTTGCTCACAACATCTTTATCTTGCAGATGGCATGACGTGGACCAGCCTAGTGAATCTGATTTCAAGAAGTCTCATGATTTAAAACTAATGGCGAATTTAACCGTATCAACAATAATACTTTCATTGATATTTACTCTATCGCTTCATCACAAATCCGAAAAATTGTATGCATCGATAAACTTTGGGGGTTCTCTACAGATCTACTCTAAATAAAAGTAAGAAGGCCTCCAAAGTTTGGCCACCAAGACTAGCAACGAGATCCTAGACCTCATGTAGCTCGGCCTACAGGGCGAATAACAAAATCCTAAGTACGATCTCCTATAGCTAGGTCTCTAGGATAAGCAACCCAATTTTAGGCACGGTCTCCTGCAGATTGGCCTCTAAGACAAACAACGTCTCCTCGGCACAACATCCTGCAATACAGTCTCCAATACAAGCGATATTATCTTGGTTCGGCCTCTTGCACACCATTGTCCTATAGCTTAGGCTGTCAAAATTTAGTGTCCCATTAAAAGCCCAATTAAAGGTTATAGACTTGACTGGAATGTACAAAACAACTCTGTGAATGTTGATTTAAGGAGATAGTTACAGAAGAATATGGAATTAACTCTACTCATCGAGTTACGAGAACTCGATACCTAGAGTTAAGAGACTTGATGATATAATGAATTCTCAAATCAGTTCAGTTATAATTTAATAAGCCGACTTGAAATCAAATTCAGAAAAATCCCTCATAAGGAGGAAAATAAATTTCAGAGAAATAATCATATCAAATCTCCTAAAAATCAAAATAGTATTCTTGATAAATATACCCCATTATAGTATAAAAATAAGGTATCTTTATCTCTTTTAAACAAGATAACAAGCTCTTACACTCTAAATTTTATAATTTTTTTCTCTTCTAATTTTCATTATTATTATTCTTTCCAAGCTCATGGACCCTAAAATTTATAATCTTTTTCTTTTTTGATTTCCATTATTATTATTTTTTTTCAAATAATGATACTGATTTAGTTATTGAATGGGCGGTTGAACTCTTATGATCTCCTTCACGATATTTTATCTTTTAGATTGTACTGGCATAGCAAATCCGATGTTAAGAAATCTCTCAATTCGAATCCGATGATGAATTTGATTTTATCAACATAATTTGTGTACAAACATCTTGATAAACTCCTAACTTATTTTTATTCTAAACTCTTTTTAGTTTTTTTTACACGTCTTTTAAAGTAGTTTTTAAACGGATGACAAAAGAGTTTCATCACAAAAAGTGTGTACCCAGCCGACCAAAAAAATAACATCTGAAATCATTTTCACCATCAAATTGAATTAACCATATTAGTGCATGTCCCACAAAGTCTGCGCATGCTTGCTTACTCAACATCCTTTACAATAATAATAATAATAATAATAAATAATTATTATTATTATTATTTAATTTTTTTGACTCCGTGTTTTTGCATATATTGGATTATCCATCCATCCATCCATCCACGCATAAAGACGGCTTCGTCGACTTTGCTGTACTATACTGAAAAAGAAAAATAGTCCACATTAGCAGATAAAGCTGTTTGCTGATTTGAGCAACACAGCAGATCCAGAAGCACCCGTTTCTCCAACTATAACCGACGGGTCCAATGACAGTTCGGACACCGCTTTTGGAAAGCAGCAGCATCGAAGAGGAGAAATGGAGAGCGATCGGGGCAGCCCGGCTGCGACGAGCGCCGTGGGTTTGTGCCTGCTGCCGTCGGAGTTGATCCACGAGATCCTCCTCCGCCTCTCTCTCCCGGATCTCCTTCTCGTCCGCTCCGTCTCCCGCACCCTCTCCGCCCTCCTCGTCTCCCCCGATTTCCGCCAGCTCTACTCCCCTCGCTACGCCGGCCCTTGTCTCTTCGTCCTCAGCAAGCGCTTCCCCCGCGATCCCCTCGTCCGCGCGTTCCATCGCTGCTCCCCTCGCTGGCTCCGCCTCCCTCTCCCCTACGCCGCCGCCTCCGAGGACCCATACCTCCTCGCCGCCACCGGCGACCACCTCGTCTTCGCCTCCAACACTCGCCGCGGCCTTCTCGCCCTCAACCTGGCCGCCCGATCCCTCGCCGTCGTCCCCCCTTCCCCGCTCGGCCCGCGCCGCACCTCCTCCTGGCGCCGATCCAGCCTCAAGCTCGTCTCCGAGGCTGGCCGCTTCCGCTTCCTCTTCGCCGAGCTTGTCCACGATCGTCCCTTCTTGTTCGAATACCTCTCCGACACAGGCACCTGGCGCTCATCATTGGGGGCTATGTCCATCTCCTCCTCCTCCTCTTCCTCTCCCTCGGAACAGAGTCAACATCAGACACCTGGGATTTGGCTCCATTTGGTTCAATCCGGGAGCGAGAGCGTGATTCTCCGCGCGGGCGGGTCTGGAGAGGAACCGACGGTCCTCCGGACACGATTCAGGGAGGGGATGACCGCGAGGGATGGGCTGCTGCAGGTGCACGGGGACGGGAACGTGGCGGTGGTGAGATCGACTGCGGTAGAGGACGGGGCGAGGGCGGTGATCGGGGTGGAGGTGTGGGGGGTGGCAGCGGGTGGTGAAGAGTGGGAGTTGGTGTCTAGGGTGCCAGAGGCGGTGATCGAGGGGATCCGTCAGAGGCCATACGGGGCGATGATGGGGTGTTTAGAGGAGAGCGAGGGGGTGATCAGGGTGGTGCTGGTGGCAAATTTGAAGGGGAACTGGGACATCACTTGGTTGGTCTACGACAGGCTTCTGGCCCGCTGGGTTTTGGTCCCGGTGCCGGAGGAGCCTACTGCCTCCAAAGGCTTGTTGAATATGGCCGGCCTCGCCGTCTCTTCTTCCTTCTCCGCCCTCAGATTGCTCCTTTAGTCAGCAGCTCATGTTTCTCTCTGGCAGCTGGCGATGTATCGCGTAATGCATCCTCTGTTTGAAAAAAATAAAAAACAAAACAAAACAGAGAATTGGAATATCGGAGGAAGACGAGACGGATGATGAAAATGCTGCTGTGACTGTGAGAAGAAATAAGACGAATAAATGAGAAGCAAACTCGGTTGTGCTGCTCTCGATAGAATGTATGGTGTCTTTCACTACATAATAAGAATTAATTAAAGAAGAGTTTCACTACTGCAACAAAAAATCTCAAAATAATTCCGGGATTAGTTTCGTGTTTCAGGTATCGGCAGCACAGCTGGGGTAGTATTTCCATCCACCCACACTCTAAAACCTCCCCTAAACCTCAATGTCCAATCCCATCCAGCCATTCTTCTTGCTCTCCCCACCTCCAACAGCAGCAGCGTCTGCCAGAGCCTCCTCAACGACGCGCGTCCTTCACCGACTTAGACCAAGCCCTCCTTCTTTTGCCTTCCTTCCCAGTCTACTCCCACATCTCTGCTTCCAATGTTCAGCGCATCCGCAGTTGAGCATGTTTGTGAGGTTCGCCAGCCTGCTCGACGGAATGGTCGACAGAGATGTCTTCTCTTGGAACGTCGGCGGCGGCGGCGGCTGCGCAAAGGCGGGGTTTTTCGACGAGGCTCGGCATTTGTACCAGAGGATGACTTGACCGGATGTCTACACTTTTCCTTGCGTTCTCAGGACTTGCAGCCGCGTGGCGGATTTGATTGGAGGGAAGGAGGTCCATGCTCATGTTGTCAGGTTTGGTTTCGTGTCGGAGGTTTAATGTATGCGAAATGCGGGGAGATTCTTGCTGCTCGCAAGGTGTTCGATACAATGCCCAGGAGGGCTTGCATATCGTGGAATGCAATGATTGCCGGCTATTTTGAAAAAGATGAGTTCTTCAACGCTCTGGGGTTGTTTTTAACAATGATGGATCTCACTGTGGAGCCAGATTTAATGATGATGACGAGTGCGGTCTCTGATTCCGGGTGGTTGTGTGATAGTACATTAGGGACGGAGATTCGTGGTTATGTATGTATTGAAAGCAGGATGTATGCCAGTTTTGGGGACTTCAAAGAAGCAGAGAAAGTTTTACTCAGAATGGAATCTAAGGATGTCGTCTCCTGGACACTGTTTGATTTCAGGATATGAGAAAAATGGATACCCCGTGAAATCCCTTGAAACCTTCAATCAGATGAAAGGAGCCATGACTGTCCTGATGAAGTCACTTTAGCCAGTGTTCTATCTGCATGTGCTTTGTTTGGGACGATTGGATATAGGCATTGGGTTGCATGAATTTGCAAAGGAGAGAGGGCTTATGCCACACACTATAGTTGCAAACTTGCCCCTTCTTATATATTCAAAGTCCATGTGTGTGGATAAAACTATGGAAGTCTTTAGGTGCATGGATGAGAGGAATATGATTTCTTGGAGTTCTATTATCTCAGGCTTTCGAATTAACCATGGAAGTCTTGAAGCTTTGAATTACTTCTGCCATATGCAAGCTAATGTGCAGCCCAACTCCGCTACATTGATCGCTGCATTCTGTGCTTGTGCAGCTGTGGGAGCTCTTATGTGCGGCAAAGAGATACATGCCCAAGCTTTGAGAGAGGATTTGGCTGCGAGGGATTTGTGCCAAATACAGTTCTGAACTTGTATGTCAAGTGTGGGAGGACAGATTATACTTGGAGACAGTTCAAGACACATGAAGCAAAAACTGTAGTTTCTTGGAATATCATGCTGACGGGCTATGCTGTGGACATGGAGATCTTGCAATAGCACTGTTCAAACAGATGGAAGAAGAGAATGTGGATTCTAATGAAGTCACATTCCTTGCCCTCTTCTGTGCTTGTAGTAGTTCTGGTATGGTAAGCCATGGCTGGGAGTATTTCAAGAGTATGAAGCAAACGCACTCCATTGTTCCCAATCTTCAGCAATATGCTTGCACGGTAGACCTACTAAGTCGTGCAGGGCTCTTGAAGGAAGCCCAACAATTCATAGAAGACATGCCAATTAAGCCGTTTGGGGAGCCCTATTGAATGGATGCAGGATCCACCATCAAGTCGATCATGGTGAACATGCTGTAGGTTTTCTCTTTTAATTGGACTCAGAGAGTGCTGGCTACTATGTGCTTGTGTAACCTGTATGCTGATGCTGGGAGATAGGACCAGGTCGCTAGAGTGAGAAAGGTAATGCAGGAGAAGGGACTAACCGTTGACCCTGGATGCACTTGGGTGGAGGCTAAGGAAATGCTTCGTGCTTGTCTTAGTGGTGATGATTCCTCACATCTGCAGAGCAAGGAGATTAAAGGCATCCTGAATGGATTGTATGAAAGAATCAGTAGTTCGGGATTTAATGTGCCCAAGAATGGAATTCAAGATGAGGTTGAAACAGCAAAACACTAAATTTTTTGTGGCCACAGTGAAAGATCAGCTATTGCTTTTGGACTCATCAACACTGCTCCAGGGACAACTATTCAGGTTACTAAAAACTTGTAAATGAGCCAAGCAACCATACTGTTGTTAAGTTGATCTCAGAGATTGTCCGTCAGGATATTACAGTTAGGGACGCTGAACAACTTCACCATTTTGAAGAAGGAAGATGCTCCTGTGGGGATGAAGGATACTGGGAGAGAAACAGTGAACCAAAGGCCTAGCTAGTTTAATTCTGCATGTATCCTTCTTCTTATAGGATACTGCAGATTCCTAAAATTTCAGGTGCTTGTTTGAAGGTGCAGTTTAAAGTTATTACATTGTGATTTCTGGAAGAGGTGATATGAGTTGGATATGTTCCCTAAACTGAAAGTTAGCAGATTTCGATTGAACACTTCCAACATCTGGCGAAAACGTGAGATTAGTGTAATTTGAAATATATATGAAGCTATTGCAGCAAACTTACAACACTGATTTGTGATTAAACTCTGGATCATGTACTGTACCACCAGATATCTTTGCAAAGCAGTATATTGTTTGTATACTTATTATGCACTTGTCCTTTGAAACTTTATGGAGCATGGTCATGAATATTATTCATCAGCCTTCAACAACTTAGTTCAATATGCGACTTAAATGCCAACCCAATTTGATGAGGTATAGCATTATATGATTTTTGCAACTATTTTGCAAACCAAATAGTCTTCTTCTACTCTAGAGGTTATTTGTTTGCATAAAAAAGCACTTTTTGGAAATATTTGTCTCAATAGATGAAAACTTGAACGACATTAATCTAGGAGGTTTTTACAAGGAAAATGCAAACTAGAGCTGGGTCACAAAAATTCTCCTTCCCTAAGAAGAAGGGGGGAGAGAGAGAGAGAGAGATTGTCAAGTCCTCCTCCGCAAGGACATACAAAGCTTTTCAGAATAAAAGAATGCAAATGAGTTCACATATCCTGCCCTGTGCGGAGTTAGGCACTGACTAACAAGATATACATATATATTAACATAAACCTATGTAATTTTCTTCTAATATAATAATACACCCGTATGTTTAATTCATAATATCTCTAATTGACTAACAGCAACAGCACTATAGTCCTCGCCTTCTTCATTTGTTGCCTATTATTATATAATCTTTACCGCAACCATCTTGTACTGTACCAGAATGTAGCATGCCAGAAGACATCAAAAGGATTTCTTCTTCCTCTTCCTCTTCCTCTTCCTCTTGCATTCAGGTTTTTCAAGCAGTTTCTGATCATGTTCCTGATTAATCAAGTACCTGCTGGCTTCAATAGATTTCTTACTGCGGTAGCCCAAGAACCTGGTTTCATAGATCAACATATTTGTCTAATTTTCGCAGCAACCAGTGGAGCTGTTCTGCATGTTGATCCAGAGCATATTATACCCTATGGTTAAGCTGCCTTGGACAGCAGCCAAGTTCTTCTGGTATATATACTTGGCATACTTCATCTTGGTGTGCTCAACCTTTTATAGGTTCATGACGGCTGCCTGGACTCCAAATGAGAATTTCTACCAGATGTGGATGCTCTTCTCAAGGTTATTGATCCCTCGAAAAGTATGTTAACTCGTGGGAGCAAGACTTTGTTGCTAATGTACATGATGCTATCACGAAAGCAAGAGTGGTGTTGCAGTGTCTTCAGGGTTGGTGGATATGGGGGGTACTGACGTGTTCCGTGTTGTGATGCTTGTATGGGTTAGGAGCGTCACAGTTCGGGAACATGCATGACGTGCTTGACTCTGGTGAGACCGTGAAGGAGTTCATGTAGAGCTACTTTCGCTTCAGGCATGAATGGTTGAGAGAGGTTGCTGTTGCCGTCATCGGTTTTACCTTCTTCTTTGAGATCATGTTCACATCTGGACTTGAAGAGTGGTCATGTTCACATCTGGACTTGAAGAGTGGTCAACTTCCAAAAGAGATGATGGAATTTGCATCTTGCTATCTGTGCAGCTAAGCACAGCCTCAGAGAAAACCACATGATCAAATGCATCGTGCCAAGTTATGCTGAAAAAATAAATTGACTAACCTGAAAGAGATTATAGTTTTGTATTTCTCTCTAGTCTATTGCAAGACACGGAAATCGAGTGACCACCAATCAAAACAATTTCATCAAAATAAAAAGAAAAGAATTATGGAATCACTGATGAGCTGTTAGTTTTGTTGCAGATAAGCTACTTGCGTGTTACTTGAGTTGCTTGTAAAGATCTAAACCATGTGTAAAACTTTATGCAAACATACCCTTTTCTTGGCCATTTTATTCAAGGCGAAATTGGTAAGTTGCTGTCGATATTGTCTCAAAAAAATCAATCTCTTCTTGGTGTCCAATTGGATTAGAATATCATCTTAACAGTGTAGACACCAGATCTGCCCAAACAACTAATTTGAAAGAAGAAATCGAAATCGAGATCTGTAGTTAGATTCTCTGGCTGCGTGGACCATATTTTCATTATTATAGATTCTCTGGTTGCGTGGACCATATTTTCATTATTATGCATACTTTGATCCAGTGAATAATCATAACCACTGCTTTGAAATTAATCTCAATTTGTTTCAAATCCAATGATCAAAATTACCTTCGCCCAATCGCCCAGACTTGGACATATATAACTTCTCTCTACATATTCCATAGCTCCCTCTCTGAAGGCAAAGCAAGCAAAGAGAAAGTTATACAGTCTCACTGCTGCATTCAATTGAACTGCAAAGATATTGTTGGTGTTTTGCTTCGATGGACACAGAAAATGTCTATAGAATCAGCAACAACTCTATACGGAACAGAGGAGACAATTTGTTCTTGAGGTCCTCACGAGAGGAAGATGATGAAGAGGCTCTTAAATGGGCTGCTCTTGAGAAGCTGCCAACTTTTGCTCGAGTGAAGAAGGGTATTCTAATGACAGAGGAGGGTAAGCAAAAGGAAGTGGACATCAAGCACCTCAGGCCTCAAGAGAGTAGGGCCTTGGTGGAGAGATTGATTAGAGACAGCAAGGAGGATAACAAGAGCTTCTTGTTGAAGCTCAAGGAACGAATTGACAGGTCGGTATTTAATACACATTCCTTTTCTATTTAAGAGTTTATCCTTCACACTTCTGCTCCATCTTGTGCTCCATCACCACAGAGTAGGGATCAATCTTCCCACAATTGAGGTGCGATATGAGCAGCTAAACGTAATAGCAGAAGTTAATCTAGGCAAGAGAGGATTGCCAACAATCCTCAATGCCTCAATCAATGTCTTAGAGGTATTGTTAGATGTACCTAGATCTGTCTACTTATCAGATGCATCAAGCTAGTCAATGACTTCAATCCTAATGCTATTGAACTGATATGATGGCTTACCTGATCAAAGACAATTGGGAACAAGCTGCATATATTACCAAGTAGGAAGAAGCCACTGCCGATCCTTCATGATGTCAGCGGAATTATCAAGCCTCGCAGGTACATGCAGGAAGGTTTTATTTCCGACTTCTAGATGCAGCTGAAATGCCCTATTAAATATTTTTTGGATTTAACAATTTGATTTCTATTGTTCAAAATGTAACAATTTGGAATAAGATCAATCACTGAAACATTTGCAGGATGACTCTGCTGTTAGGGCCCCCATGTTCAGGCAAAAGTACTTTATTACTGGCTTTGGCTGGAAAACTAGATTCAGATCTAAAGGTCCCCTTTCATTTTAAATGAAACCCACCATAGTTTACCATATATCAAGAGTAACTAATGACTACATCTTGCTTTATTAAAAACAGGTTTCAGGAAGAGTGACTTACAATGGCCATGGAATGGAAGAGTTTGTTCCACACAGAACAGCAGCATATGTCAGCCAATATGATGTCCATAGTGGTGAGATGACAGTACGTGAAACATTAGCCTTCTCAGCAAGATGTCAAGGAGTAGGCACTCAACATGGTACATATTTACCTGCTTGATTTCAACAACCAAAATATTATCCCCACAGATTAATGAAATTTTAAGCTGTTTCTGACTTCATGAATACAGAAATGCTAATGGAGCTAGCAAGAAGAGAAAAGGAAGCAAATATTGTACCTGATTTTGATCATGATGTCTTCATAAAGGTAAATGTTACACTGGCCAAACTTCTACCCTGAAATTTCGCCCGTGATGGCGCCAAGGTTCGCCCACCTCAGTCCGCCAAACTCGCACAAGCCCACAAGAGCATAGAGGAGAAGAGAAGTACAACAACCTTGCTAACCTTTTATTACTCACATAAAAGGAAATACAACTCTTAATACGAAATGAAACTACAAGTCTCTCTACCTGTGTGTGTCTCCATCTCAATAGACCCCCTAGTCTATTTATAGTACACATATTTAGTTGTGACTAACTGCTGGAGATCATGGAGAACATGTTCCACAATGTTCTCCCTGCAGTTCAACTGCTGGAGGCCATGGAGAATATACTCCACAATATTCTCCTGGCAGTTAGTTGACTCTCTGAGCTGCTGTCACCTGTCCCACGAGCCCTCAATTGCCTCTTTGCTGGCCACGTGTTCCTTGACAATTGCAGCTATGGTTCTCCAGCCTACAACCACGTGTCTTCAGCCTGCGACGCCAAGTGTTCAGGCTGTTCACATGCTCCTGCATCTCACTTTAACCAACCTATCCCGCTGCTCGCTCTGCAGGACTATTTGGGTTGTTCGGGTCTCCATCCGAACATGTCGTGACTCCGTCACTTGCTGCTATGTGTGCTGCCCGAGCACACATATGTTGGAGGCAATCCGTCGTCTCACATGATCATGCGCTCCCTCGCATGATACTCCTCGTAGTGGCACCGACTACCACAGCAGGTTGTTTGCTCGTATGTGTGCATGAGCTGTCCATGCACACATACGTTGAAGGCAGTCCGTCGTCTCGCATGATCACGCACTCCCTCGCATGATCCTCCTCGTAGTGGCACCGACCACCACAGTTAGTTGTGTATGTGTACTGTCTGCACACACATACGTTGCAAGCAATCCGTCGCCTCGCACGATCATGCGCTCCCTTACATGATCCTCCTCGTAGTAGTACCGACCACCACAATTGGTTATATCCTCATATGTGTGCTGCCCATGCACACATACGTTGGAGACACTCCATTGCCTCCGAAATCATGAGGTCCGTTATATGATCTCGTTGTGGTGGCACCTACCACTCACAACGGGTGTGACAAGCCACCCCCACCAGGAAAGTCCGACGTCCTCGTCAGAGTAGAATCCATGTATTCTTTGATTTGTCTCTCAAACTGCTTTAATGTAGAGTCTCGCTCCCACGTGGCATCGGTCTCGTTGTCGCCTTTCCACTTTACAAGAAAATCAATCCATCGATCCTTCTTACTTTGCTCCATAGTCCGGTGTGTAAGGATCTTCTCGACCTCCTTATTGAACTTCTTTCGAACTACTGGTGGAGCTTTCTTGGCTTACTGTCTATCTCCAAGCAAGTCCCTGTTGAAAGATTTGAGAAAGCTTACATGGAATGTTAGGTGTACCTTCAGCCTGTCGAATAGCTTCAACCGGTAAGCAACCTACCCGACTTTCTTCATTACCTCGAAGGGGCCGTCATATCTTGGTACCAACTCACGATGTACGGTATTGCTGCTCAGCAACACCATGTCCCCAACCTGGAACTCTAATGAACGCCTTCGTTCATCCGCATATCTCTTCATGCGTTTTGCTGCCTTGCGCAAGCTGTCCGAGCTTGTTCTATCAGCTCCTCCTTCTCATTGGCGAAGCGATACGCAGCAGGGCACTTTCCTTGGTCTATCGATAGAGCCAACTCGAGAGGAGTGAGAGGCTACTGTCCCATGACAAGCTCCGCAAGACTCATTCCTGTAGCCGACGACCTATGGATGTTGTAAAAAAATTGGGCTGTGTCTAACAGCTACAACCAATTCTGCTTCCTCTCCGTCTTATCAAGCTGGCAGACAAAACAAGTCTTGACGTACATCTCGATGTCTTCCCCCATTTTTAGCCAATAGTATGACCTGGACAAGAGTGTCATCATCCTTTGTCCTTCAGGATGTCTTACCCATTGAGGATCATGAGTCTCTCGCAGCAGCTCAAGACTCAGCCCTCCCGCCTTCGGGATATATAACTTGTTGCCTTTAGTATATAACCAGTTATCTTCAAGCCAATAACGCTTAATTACCCCTTCACGTACCTCTCCCCTGAGTTGGACGTATGTTGGGTTCATATCGGCTTGCTCTTTAACCCTCTCCAGTAGGGTTGACTGCACTGTCCGCAGCGCAGCTACGTAGCGTTGCACCTCCGTTCGGCTCAATGTATCCGCTACTTGGTTCTATCGCTCCCGATAGAACTCACATTTCTCTTCCTCTATGAAGAGATTATATTCTCTAAACCGAGAGAACACGTTGTTTGGCGCTCGATAGTCTATGCACCCCTGAAATAAACCACCTTGTTTCCACTAAAACAACATCGGAGCGCCATATGGGGCTTTCGACAGTTGGATCAATCCCGTATCCAATAGTCCATTGAGCTGTTTCCTCAGCTCCAAAGGCTCTGGATTAGCCAATTGATAAAGGGGCCTGAGCAGGAGTTTTAGCACCTGGCTCCCACTCAATATTGTGATCAACTGCCCTCCGAGAGGGAAGTTCGCTGGGCAGTTTTGGTGGCATCACGTCCACGTAATCCACCAGAGTAGTTGCAGCATCATCAGGTACCTTTACGACCTGATCCGGTTGTATCTCGATTAGTACTGCAACGTAAGCGGTCTCGCCCCTCTTAAGACCCGCTTTCAGCTGTTGAGGAGACTGCATACCCGCTGCTGCAGTTTTTTCTCTATACGCTGCCTGTACAAAGTATGGTGATTCCTCCGCAGAAATCAACATACCTGATAAGTGAGGCACCAAGCTAGCCTTAGCTTGGACGAAGAAGTCTATCCCCAAGATAAACTCAAACTCATCAAGCGCCAAGACTGTCATACTGATCTCTCCCTCCCAAACTCCAACTTTGAGGGTTGCGCTGGCCATTCCATGAATCGGAATTGGCCCAGAGTTTACTGTCTTCACTTTTCATGAACTTGGTTGCACCTGTAAACCAAATTCACTTACCAATTTATGGGAGAAGAAGTTGTTGGTCGCCCCTGTGTCCAGCATAGCCAAAACAGGCCTCCCATTTAACAGCACCGATGCATACATCAACCCTTTGTAAGGCGGCAACCCTTCTGCCGTCATTGAGTTGAGTAGCTGCAATGGATTATGCGTGGTGTTGTCGCCACACCACATCCTTCTTTCTCAGATTCCCTGAGAGTTAGAGCAGATAGTTTTTCCCTCCTCAGACATTCTCTTACCCGATGAGGACCATTGCATATAAAATAGCCCTGCTCTCTGTTGGTGGGCTACAACTTGAACTGGCTCGGTTCCGTAACCTTCTTGCCCTTACCCTCGAGCTTCTTATCATCCTTATGTGCACGCCTCATCTTCCTTCCCTCCGTGGCCGCCTTGGTGGTTGTCGTCAACTTGAAATCCACCAAGCCTTCCGCAAAAGCAATGGCTGAAGAAAGATCCCTCACTCCTTGCCGTCGGAGTTCAGCTTGAGCTCACGGCTGCAAGTCAGAAAGAAAGTTGTACAACTTGTCCTCCTCGGACATATTGATGATGTCGAGCATGAGGGAGCTGAATTCCCTCACATACTCCCTTATGGTCCCCGAATGCCGCAGCTTCTTCAGGGATTCTCGCGTAACCCACCTTCTGTTGTACGGAAGGAACTGCTCCTTTAGTTCCTTCTTGAGGATCTCCCAATCCTCCAACTGAGCTCTCCCAGCACGAGCATTCTCCGATGCTCTGGTACGCCACCATAATTTGGCATCTTCACTCAAGTACATGCTGGTGATGGTGACTTTCTCCCGTTCCGGAATGTGAGCAGCCTTGAAGTACTGCTCCATATCCCATAAGAAGTTCTCCAACTCCTTTGCATTCTTGCAACCATTAAAGGAATGAGATTCTGAAACTCTTATCTTTGAAGGAGCTCCGCCTTCAACAATGGAGTTTGCCACCGCTCTCTTTACCACCATCAAGTCCTGCTCCACGGACTTTAGACTTGATCTCATGGAGTCCATGATCGCAGCATACCTTTCCTCCGCATTTTTCACCTCACTTGCAAGAGCCTCCTTGAGAGCAACATTTTGCCCTTCTTGCCAAGCCAACTGCGCCCATAAGCTGCCCACGTCTTCGGTTGGAGGATTCCCCAGCATCTCCTCGATGCGAATCAACCGATCCCGAAGCTCAACTTGCGTCACCATGGCTTTTGTTGATATTGGCTTCCGCTGAACCAGTTTCTCACCAAACCGGGCTCTGATACCACTTGTCACACCGGCCAAACTTCTACCCTGAAATTTCGCTCGTGATGGCGTCAAGGTTCACCCACCTCAGCCCGCCAAACTCGCACAAGCCCACAAGAGTATAGAGGAGAAGAGAAATACAGCAACCTTTCTAATCTTTTATTACTCACATGAAAGGAAATACAACCCTTAATGCGGAGTGACACTACAAGTCTCTATACCTGTGTGTGTCCCCAGCTCAATAGACCCCCTAATCTATTTATAGTACACATATTTGGCTGTGACCAACTGCTGAAGATCATGGAGAATATATTCCACAATGTTCTCCCTGCAGTTCAACTACTGGAAGCCATGGAGAACATACTCTACAATGTTCTCCTAGCAGTTAGTTGACTCTCTGAGCTGCTGCCATCTATCCCACGAGCCCTCAATTGCCTCTTTGCTGGCCACGTGTCCCTTGACAGTTGCAGCTCTGGTTCTCCAGCCTGCAGCCACGTGTCTTCAGCCTGCGACGCCAAGTGTTCAGGCTGTTCACATGCTCCTGCAGCTCACTTTAGCCAACTTGTCCCGTTGCTCGCTCTGCAGGACTATTTGGGTTGTTCGGGTCTCCATTCGAACATGTCGTGACTCCGTCACTTGCTGCTATGTGTGCTGCCCGCGCACACATATGTTGAAGGCAGTCCGTCGTCTCGCATGATCATACGCTCCCTCGCATGATACTCATCATAGTGGCACCGACCACCACAGCAGGTTGTTTACTCGTATGTGTACTGTCCGTGCACACATACGTTAGAGGCAGTCCGTCGCCTCGCATGATCACGCACTCCCTCGCATGATCCTCCTCGTAATGGCACCGACCACCACAGTTGGTTGTGTATGCGTGTTGTCCGCGCACACATACGTTGGAGGCAATCCGTCGTCTCGCACGATCATGCGCTCCCTTGCATGATCCTACTCGTAGTGGCACCGACCACCACAGTTGGTTATATCCTCATATGTGTGCTGCCCGTGCACACATACGTTGGAGGCACTCCATTGCCTCCAAGATCATGAGGTCCGTTACATGATCTCGTTGTAATGGTACCTACCACTCACAACGGGTGTGACAGTAAACCAAGATTACATGTAGAATGAGTTTTTTTGTTCAAGTTGTTACATTTCTTTGAATTTTTGGTCAACATTGAGATTAGCTGCTTTCATACCTTCAGGCACTAGGAACAGGAGGACAAGAGACGAGTGTGGTCACTGATTATATAATGAAGGTATATCCCCATTCTAAATATAAGATTGCAGTGTATAATGGCTGGACAAAATTTGTAGACATTTTCAGAAACATTGCCACAATAAATGGTGCAGATTTTGGGATTGGAGATTTGTGCTGATATCATGGTAGGAAATGAAATGTTGAGAGGAATCTCTGGAGGACAAAAGAAACGTCTCACTACAGGTGGATATGGACCCTCACTCTACAATGGGTTTCATCTCATTCTGTGTTTCTAGCACGCTGACAGGGTCGTCTTCAATTTCAATCCATATGGTCATAGGTGAGATGCTTGTTGGGCCAGCAAGAGTGCTGTTGATGGATGAGATATCAACAGGGCTTGACAGCTCCACAACTTTCCAGATTGTGAATTCACTCAGACAAAGCACTCACATTCTTGGTGGAACAACAGTTATCTCCTTGCTCCAACCGGCACCAGAGACATACAACCTTTTTGATGACATCATTCTACTATCAGAAGGGCAAGTTGTGTATCAAGGTCCCCATGAGAATGTCCTTGAATTCTTTGAATCCATGGGTTTCATGTGCCCTGAGAGGAAAGGCGTAGCTGACTTCTTGCAAGAAGTAGGTTTTATCCCTAATAAGCATATATACTCTGCATCAGTTGTTCTTACAGAATACTGCATGTAATCCATGATGCATTGTTGGGTCCCTAGGTGACATCAAGGAAAGATCAGCAGAAGTACTGGATACACCCTGCCAATTCATATAGGTATGTGCCTGTTAGGGAATTTGCAGCAGCATTCCAATTATTCCATATCGGCCAGAGCATAGGAAGTGAACTCTCAGTACCATATGACAAGAGCAAGAGCCACCCTGCTGCGCTTGCAACTTCAAAATTTGGTGTTAGCAAGAAGGAGTTACTGAAAGCTTGCATTTGGAGGGAACAATTGCTGATGAGAAGGAATTCATTCGTCTACATCTTCAGGGCAATTCAGGTAAAGTATTCTTCTTCAATAAGGAATAAGATCCAGTTTTCCAATTAAGTGTATTTCACCTCTCAAGTTATTCTGGTTCTTTCTTTTCAGCTAATGGTTGTGGCATTTATCACAATGACACTCTTTCTGCGGACAGAGATGCACCATGATTCAGAAACTGGTGGGACGATCTACATGGGTGCACTTTTCTTTGCAACCATGGCCGTCACCTTCAATGGGTTCTCAGAATTTCCCATGACTATTATGAAGCTTCCTGTATTTTTCAAGCAAAGAGATCATCTCTTTTATCCGGCATGGGCATATGCACTACCGGCATCGGTTTTCATGATCCCTGCAGTGCTTCTACAAGTTGCAGTTTTTGTGTCCATGACTTACTACGTCATAGGATTTGATCCAGACGGTGGAAGGTGAGAATTATTGGATTTGAGTACTCCTGCAATTTGTTGTAATATGTAGTCATGCCTTCAATTCTTGATTCTTTGATATGACAAAGTGGTTTCATTGCACAAAGGCTATTTAGGCAGTATCTCCTACTCGTGTGCACCCAGCAGGTGTCCTCTGGACTGTTCAGGTTAGTTGCTGTACTTTCCAGGACCATGGTTATAGCAAACATGTTTGGAGCTTTCGCACTCCTAGTGGCTTCAGGGCTGGGTGGTTTTGTTCTCTCAAGAGGTATATCTTGACAACCAAGTATCTGGATTATAAGATGGTCCTAGCTCTGCATTCAGGATGCCTTCTTTTATATCTTGCACCTTAAAAAGATTGCAAGAAGTTCTTCAGATATGATGTCTGACAGGGTGTTATCTATATTATAATATATACTTGGAACAGAGAGCATAAAGAAATGGTGGATATGGGGTTACTGGATTTCACCCTTGATGTACTCACAAAATGCACTATCAACAAATGAATTTCTTGGGAAAAGTTGGAGCCATGTAAGACTACTCATCATACTTATCTCTTAAAAGATAAAGAAAAATTATAATGATCATACTGAATAGGAAAAGAAAGACAGGAGAATTTAGAACATCTTACAGTTCAATTTTGCAATAGATTCTTCCTGGAACAATGGAGCCACTGGGAGTAACCATCTTGAAGTCACGCGGATTATTTCTAGAGGCAAAATGGTACTGGATAGGCGTGGGGATATTAATTGGATATTTTTTCCTATTCAACTTTCTTTTCGCAGTGGTCCTCTCCTATATCAAGCGTGAGTATCACTCTCTGCCATAACAAATATGAAGAAATGAAATAGTACTAAATATCTTTTCAAGCTGCGACCTTCAATTCTGAGAATTCTCTTTAACATTAATAGCATTTGGAAAATCACAACCAGCCATCTCCGAAGAAACCCTGAAAGAAAAAGAAGCAAATATGACAACAGGGGAGCCATTTGAACCATCATCTAGAGCAAGAAGCTTTCCCATTGGCATGACATCAAAAGGTATATAAGTATCTTAATTCAAAGGTAAGTTATCCCCATCTTGGGGGTTCTCTAACAGCAGTTCGCATAAATGCAGCAGGTAGGAGCAACACCTTATCAGATTCCATAGCTAGAAATGATTCTAATCAAGGCAGGAAGGGTATGGTCCTTCCGTGTACACCACTTACTGTCACTTTTGACAATATAAGATATTGGGTAGACATGCCACAGGTAACAAAATTTTGAAGAGATAATGCACATTTTAAGTTCTTTCAGAACTTGATGACAGCATATTTCCATTCTAAAAGCATAAGAATATCAACTTAACAAATTGACAGGAAATGAAAGCACAAGGTATTGAGGAAGACCGCATCGAGCTTCTCAGGGGAATGACCGGGGCGTTCAGGCCTGGAGTGCTTACTGCTCTCATGGGTGTTAGTGGAGCTGGTAAAACTACACTAATGGACGTACTAGCTGGAAGGAAAACAAGCGGATATATTGAAGGCAACATTACCATATCTGGCTACCCAAAAAAACAAGAAACTTTCACCCGTGTATCAGGCTACTGTGAACAGAATGACATCCACTCCCCTCATGTGACAGTTTATGAGTCTCTAGCATACTCTGCGTGGCTCAGGCTATCTCCTGAAGTTGATTTTAAGACAAAACAGGTTAGTCAAACTATTTGTACTATGTGTTCTTTCTTTGGTAGGTGCAATTTGGTTAACAATGCTACTCATATTAGCTACCTAAAAATGGCTTGGAATTTAGATGTTCATTGAAGAAGTCATGGAGCTTGTGGAGTTGACTTCATTGAGGGGAGCAATGGTTGGGCTACCTGGTGTGAATGGTTTATCAGTGGAGCAGCGCAAGAGGCTGACGATTGCTGTTGAGCTTGTTGCCAACCCCTCTATAATATTCATGGATGAGCCTACCTCAGGACTTGATGCAAGGGCTGCAGCAATCGTCATGAGAACAGTGAGGAACACAGTAGATACTGGGAGGACTGTGGTTTGCACTATCCACCAGCCTAGCATCGACATTTTCGAAGCTTTTGATGAGGTAAAAGAAATTTTAGATTTGTAAGACTCTCAAAGAGCGTTGCATGTTTGAAGAAGCTCACATCCTTGAGTGTCACATCTTCCCTATCAACTAGCAGCTCTTCCTTATGAAGCAGGGAGGAGAAGAGATATATGTAGGTCCATTGGGGCAACAATCTTGTCACTTGATCAACTATTTTGAGGTGAGCCAACTAAAAATAAAATAATTACTTATTTGCATTGAACACTGTGTGATGAATAGCATATTTCATTTTGCTTCCTAAGGGGATTGAAGGAATCAAAAGGATAAGAAATGGTCACAACCCAGCAACATGGATGTTGGAAGTGACTACATTGGAAGAGGAACAAAAATTGGGAGTCAATTTCAGTGAGATATACAAGAAGTCTGAATTGTTTCAGTGAGTAAACTATTTGATGCCGCTTATTTTATTTAAAATACCACCAGTATATCTAACACCTGGTACAAAACCGAAATACAGGAGGAACAGGAACCTGATTAGAGAGTTAAGCTCACCTCCTCCTGGTTCAAGTGATCTCTATTTTCCAACTCGATACTCGCAGAATTTCATTATTCAGTGCATTGCTTGTCTATGGAAACAACACTTGTCATATTGGAGGAATCCTCCGTACAATGCTGTCAGATTTTTCTTCACAACAATCATAGCCTTGTTGTGTGGTACGGTATTCTGGGATCTTGGTACAAAAAGGTAAACAAAAGAAGCAATCAATTAGAAAGAAAACTAAAGTGTTTTTTTCCTTTAATGTGAATTTTTACTAACTTCAGGTCTGACAAAGGAGTATCGATGAAATTAAATGATTGCAGGACAAAGCAACAAGATTTATTTAATGCAATAGGTTCGATGTATGTTGCACTTCTGTCCCTTGGTGTGCAAAATGCTGCATCTGTTCAACCAGTTGTGTCAATTGAAAGAACAGTCTACTACAGAGAGAGAGCAGCAGGATTGTATTCAGCTTTTCCCTATGCATTTGGACAGGTAACACATTCTCCACCTCCATAAGATAACCCCTATTAAAACAATAACAGCTAGACAGTAATCAGTCAAAAGGTTGAGTACATAGACCCCCTAAAACACGATAAACCCATTTCTTCCTCAAATGGAGAACAGAACTTAGCAAGAGTCTTCCATGTGCCTTATTACATCTATATTTTCTGCAGGTTGCAATTGAACTGCCATATATCTTGGTCCAGTCTTTTCTATATGGTGTTTTAGTATATGCAATGATAGGATTTGAATGGACAGCAGCAAAGTTCTTTTGGTACATGTTCTTCATGTACTTTGCACTGCTAAGCTACACATTTTATGGAATGATGGCAGTAGGCTTGACTCCAAACAGCAACATCTCTGCCATTCTTTCATCTATATTTTACAGCATATGGAATCTTTTCTCGGGATTTATCATCCCACAAACTGTATGTTCCCTATTCAGCCCATTTCACTTGTCTTCACTTCCTAATAATAACCACAGTCACTAAAATCATAGAAGTTTTTCCACAGCGGATCCCTGTTTGGTGGAGATGGTTCTACTGGATATGCCCCCTGTCATGGTCCTTGCATGGATTGGTTGGTTCACAATATGGTGACATAGATGATGAACTCGACACTGGAGAGACCGTTTCTGAATTTATCAGGAGCTACTTTGGATTTGAAAACAGCTTTTCGGGAGTGGTTGCAGTGGTCATTGTTGCGTTTCCAATACTTTTTGCCTCCTTGTTTGCCATTTCTATCAAAATGGTGACCTTCCAAAGAAGATGAAATGTTATGTGGCTTGACAAGGGACTTCAACAAGCCAATTTCTAATTAGCACTCCCCACATGAGTAGAAGTCTTTATCCTTAAAAATTCTCTAAGGAACTTTCTCTGTAATTTAATTAGAAAAGGAGAAACATGGCCTAAGTTTAGGTCATATCCGGCAATGTTATATATCTGATCTGTGTGCGTAATTGTTCTGAATTTTTGTTTCAAAATACTCAAGCATGAATCTCCGTATTGGACTCGTGTCTGTGTGGGCGAACCAATGCTAGGAACTTGCTATTAACATAAAGTTTAGGTCACAGAATAAGATTCATATGACCAAGTCTACATTTTTTGCGAAGATGAACAGCCAAAAAAAAATGATTGGGCAGAATGAATTGCTATGCCACAGAAGCCAGAAGTATACCTTCAAGGAAATAGCATCAAAACCTCCGGAGAGTCGATCGACCAGCAGGGTAGAACTGCAACGGAGTAGACAGATTTGTTGCCCTCGAAAATTTCAGAAATTCTGCAGAATATAAGATCGCGACACACAATTTATCAACAACGAATGTAGGAGACGACCCCTTACTTCAAAACCCAAGGTAAAATTAGAAAAGCGAGGAAGGTACCTAAAGTGTTCGACAGAATGCTTGCTTACGAGGTAACGATGAACGCCAAAACCATATCACTCGGGAGCGCGCGAGCGAGCACCCATCGCCTGACCGGATTTTGCGCAAGAACACCCCTATGTTTTTATGTTGGGTCAATTGTGTATAATTCTTTAAAATTTTATTATATTATTGTTTTAAAAAAAATTTAAAAATTTATATGTAATTCCTTAATATTTTTACAAATTACAGTTTTTTTAAAATTAATAATTCGTTTATATAATATCTATAAATCATCAATATAACAAACAGTAATGCAAATATAAAAAATAACATAATCAACACTCCAACAATCAAATATGAGAGTAATTCTCTGATTATAACATGCAAAAAAAATTTTAATTCATTTTTTTCATAGCAAAGATCTTTATTGCATCATTCTTATTTGTGTTCTTGGATATTTTCTGAAAGAGCTGATTTAATTCTTGAAATATCTCTTTCATTTTAAAATTCTCTGTAAAAGAAAATGGTTGTTCATATCAAATAATATATTTAACTAGTTTTTCTCTTATTTTTTCTTTTAAAAATTTATAAATGCCAAGTGAATCGGAAGAAGAATCATGTGTAAAAGAAAATTGGATTTGAGTTAAGTTATATTCTCTTTTTAAATGAGATTGTATGTGTCTTCGAAGATGACTAGTTGCATTTGTGCTTGTAGCATCTAGTTGATTCATGCATTTATTACAAAATAGTTTTTTTTCACCTTCAACCACTTATTATGTCATACTGTATCCAAACGTCACTAGTTCTTCTTTTTTCAAATTTTTTGTTACTTTGTCTTGAAGAAGGTTGACTAATATTGATCTTAATTTCTGGTTCAGAATCTGAAAATCGATATTTATCTTCAAAAGAAAAACGGGGATTAAAAGAAAAACATGTCATTATTAACAAAATTACGAGAAAAAATAAAAAAATTGATTTTAAGTATGCAAAATTGAAAAGCTGCAAAATTGAAAAGTCGAAAGCTGGACTGTCAAAACTTACAATCTAAATTGGAGATTAAAAACTTGAGAGTTAAAAGAATACATGAAAATAAAAAAATTATGAGTTGTGTGGAAAAATAGATTATATGAAAGATATTTATTGGAATTTTAAAACTGTAAAATATCCAAAATGCTTTTAAAAAAGAATTATTAGTAACGATATTTTTGTAAAATCATAAAAAAAGTTATTTTAGACTTTTTTTATATTTTTTTTATATTTTTTAAAATATTATACTATTATAATATTATATATATATATATATATATATATACAGCTCTCTAACTAATCTTTTAATTAGTCAAACATATTGAATTTGAATTACAATGGCTCTTTGCTTTGATTTATAAAAATTTTTTTTCCATGAACCGAGCCATACCGTATTCGCGCTAGTCTCGCCGTGAGCCGTGCTTAGTTTGTGGATCACGAATGAGGCATCAGACATTTGAATACTTTAAAATTTAGGGATAATTACGAATAATCTCCCGTAATTAGCCTTAATTATGTATAACCCCCCTAATTTCTGTAATTATTCACACCCCCTCCAAATTCGAAAATATTTACCCAGACCCCCCTATTGTTATTTAATCAAAATTTTATCAAAAAATTCCGATTTTACCCTCGGTTATTTTACACATACACCCCTAAAAACTTTTTTTTTAATATTTAATGCCCCGAAATTCGGTTTTTTTCAAATAAAACCCCAAAATAACTCAGATTTACAAAAAAATCTTCGAAATTCAAATTTTTGCAAATAAACCCCCGGAAATTATTTCGATTTACAGAAAAGTCCCCGAAATTTAGATTTTTGCAAATAACACCCCGGCGCGGGTGGGAGCGGAGGAGGAGGCCGACGGCAGGAGCGGAGGCGGAGGCCGGGCGGGCGGGAGCGGAAGCGGAGGCGGGGGCGCCGACAAGCCGGCAGCGAGAGCGGAGGCAGAGGCGGGGGCGCCGGCAAGCCGACGGCGGGAGCGGAGGCCGAGGCCGAGGCCGTTCTGCCCTTGCATGCCGGGGACGGAGGCCGAGGCCGGCACGCCCGCGTGCCGGGGACGGACGGCCTTGGCCTTGGCCATTCGCGCCCGCGTGCCGGCGTGCCGGCCTCGGCCTCCGTCCCCCGCACGCGGGGGCGGAACGGCCAAGGCCAAGGCCTCCGCTCCCGCCGCCGGCTCGCCGGCGCCCCGGCCTTGGCCTCAGTCCCCGGCGCGCGGGCGCGAATTTTTGCAAATAACTCCCCGAAATTATTCCAATTTACAGAAAAGTCCCCGAAATTCGGAGTTTTGCAAATAACACCCGAAATTATTTCGAATTACAAAAAAGTCCAGAATTTTCTTATAAAATCCTCTTCTTCCTGTCACTAGACGGCCTCTGACACTAGCCCCGCCCCTCCCCCTTTGCCTCTGACACTAACCCGACGGGACAGGAAGAAGAGGGTTTTATAAGAAAATTCTGGATTTTTTTGTAATTCGGAATAATTTCGGGGTGTTATTTGCAAAACTCCGAATTTTGGGGACTTTTCTGTAAATTTGAATAATTTCGGGGTGTTATTTGCAAAAATTCGCGCCCGTGCGTCGGGGACGGAGGCGGAGGCCGGGGCGCCGGCGAGCCGGCGGTAGGAGCGGAGGCCTTGGCCTTGGCCGTTCCGCCCCCGCGTGCCGGGGACGGAGGCCGAGGCCAACGCGCCGGCACGCGGGCGCGAACGTCCAAGGCCAAGGCCGTCCGTCCCCGGCACGCGGGGGCACCGGCCTCGGCCTCCATCCCCGGCACGCGGGGGCGGAACGGCATCGGCCTCCGCCTCCGCTCCCGCCACCGGCTTGCCAGCACCCCGACCTTCGCCTCCGCTCCCGCCCGCCCCGGCCTCCGCCTCCGCCTCCGCTCCCGCCCGCTCCGGCTCCCGCCCGCCTCCGCCTCCGCACCCGCCCGCCTGGCCTCCGCCTCCGCTCCCGCCGCCGGCCTCCTCCTCCGCTCCCGCCCGCACCTGGGTGTTATTTGCAAAAATCCAAATTTCAGGGACTTTTCTATAAATCAAAATAATTTCCGGGGGTTTATTTGCAAAAATTCAAATTTCGAGGGCTTTTTTGTAAATCTGAGTTATTTCAGGATTTTATTTGCAAAAAACCAAATTTTGGGGCGTTAAATATAAAAAAAAAAGTTTTTAGGGGTATATGTGTAAAATAACCGAGGGTAAAATTGAAATTTTTTGGCAAAATTTTGATTAAATAACTATCAAGGGCTGTGGGTAAATATTTTCGAATATGGAGGGGGCGTGGGTAATTACGGAAATTACGGGGGTTATGTATAATTAAAGCTAATTACGGAAGATTATCCGTAATTATCCCTAAATTTTAAAGTATTCAAATGTCTGATGCCTCATTCGTGATCCACAAACTAAGCACGGCTCACGGCGAGACTAGCCCGAATACGGTATGGCTCGGTTCATGAAAAAAAAAATTTTATAAATCAAAGCAAAGAGCCATTGTAATTCAAATTCAATATGTTTGACTAATTAAAAGATTAGTTAGAGAGCTGTTATAATTTTTTTAATATATAGCCATGTCAAACGAGGGTCATAACGGGCCTCGTCGGGCCGGCGGTCCAATTCTACACCTATAGCTCTCCCTCCACCACCGCTGCTCTAGTTTCAATTAAGGTTTAAAATCTTAGCCGAAACTGAAACATTTTGATCGGTGCCGTAATGTATCGACCAAAAATGTCAGAGTTAGGATTTTCAATGACGTCCAGTGTAGAGCGGACGAGGTGAGCACAGCGTGTAGAAAGATCGCAGGGCAAGCGTTGCAAGCGCAAACCGAGCAGGAGATCGTGCAGCACGCGGGGCGAGCGTAACGTGTGATGAGCGTAGAGTGAGCGGTAGATCGTGCAGCATGTGAGGAGATCACACGGCGAGCGCAAAGAGAATGGGAGATCACACCGTGCGGGGCGAGCACAGAGCGTGAAGTGAGTGTAGCGCGCGGGGAGATCGTGCTGGGAGATCGCACGGCGACGACGAGCATAGCGAGATTGCACAAAGGTAAAGCAGTGGAGCAGCAACAGTGGAGCAGTGAGCAACGTGGGGAGCAGCGTGCGAAGCACCAAGCAGAAGCGGCGACGAGCAGCATCAAAGCAGAAGGAACGACCAACGTACAGCGAGCATTGATAATTTTTCGGTACTGTCATCCTTCTCCTCTCCTTACAAGACTTGTAATACAAGAACAAAGGATTTCTCTTCTGCTTTTGTATTTTTTAGCAGTGGTGGAGTAGCGCGCAACAACGAAGCAGCCAACGGCAATGGAGTGGTACATCCTCTTGGAGGCAAATGACGAAGGTTGTATTTCAGACTAATGACGTCTCCACCATCGATATCGCAACGTACGGTGGAGCGCGTACATCCTCCGGGATGTCACAGCTCCATTGATGTCGGCGATCACCTCCTTGCCGATGAGACAACTTGTTTCTTTGGTTGCTAGCGAGTTAACTCGTTTCATGGATGTCATAGAAAATAGAGCTGCATGATATGTTACTGTTTACTGTTGTCGGTTTGTTCTATTCAATTGTTCATAGGTGTGATGGCTATGGAGCGGATTTGTTTATTACTATTCATTTGTTTTATTTAGTTGATTACGGGCGCAATGGCTATGGAGCGGATAGGATGCAACTTGGCAAAACTGTTCTTGTGGAGTCTACTGAATGCAAGTGGATGTGTGAATGCAACTTGTTATTTGTTTGTTAGCAGCAACATAGACTATTATATTAGGCTATTAGGCTACTCTATTATATTGGGCAAACTTGGCAGCAACTTGTATTATCGCTTATATATAGTCAGAGATGTTAGTGCAAAGTTTGCAAGCAATGTGGTTTGAGATTTTCAGGAATTGTAATATTATTGGTATTTCAATTACAGAATTTTGTGGGTCTATTGTCTTACTTATGTTTTAGATTACAATCATATTCAAGAAGGAGGTAAGGATTTTTTTTAAAAAAATTCTGAATTATTATACATGTCATATATAAAATTGTAATTGCGTAGTATATTACAGTTTGTAAGTTTATAAATTGATAATATTGAAATTAATATAAAAAATAGTTAGTAAATCAGAAAGTATAGAAATTATGTATAAATTAGTTATTACTTATTAATTTTTTTTGTAAAAATAGAGTTTATTATATTTATGTGTCGGTTATGTACCACAATATCCATATGTTTCACATGGTAGATAAGATATCAATCAAGATCTAATAGATAGTGCGAGCTTTAGTTACTATGACAGTTATCATAGCGAGATGTCTTCTTTTAATCCAGGATATCATCAGTCAATGTTGGACCATGCGACTTCGCATTATCCGCATGCTAATAATACTATCAATTACAACTCTATCGTACTGATGGGTATGGTGATCAAAAATACCAATCTCTTCAATATCCGCCTCAAAATAGCATGTGGTTATAACACATAGATTTATGCTATCTATAAAATGACGTTTTCATTATTGTATTAAATTGATATCTTATTATAATTTTATGATATTTAAATTTAATGTCTATATGGTTTATTTTATCGCATGATAATTTATTTATTTCATTATCACATTTTATTGTAATATTTTTCTTCTGACGCATTTTCTATTATCTACTTTATATTCCTAAGTCCTGACAATTATATGATATTTTTTTTTGGAAACAGATAATGACAAATCTTGATGATTATATTATAGTTCCAGACCAAGTTATACTGGAAGCAGAAAAAATAACTATATCCATTCTTCGCCAAAAACTTATATTTTATCGTAGAATTATTTCACCTTTGACTTATGATATATTTGGACAAGCTTTAATTGAGCAGATATTAAAAGAACATGGAAGAGTAAATAAACAAATTTATCGTGCCTCTCAACAAGATTCACTTAACCCTATAAATTAGTGTCTTGCCGTAATTTTCCCTCAATACTTTACACAGTGTAATATTTATTTCTCATGGGTTATTGAACCACTTTTATTATGTGTTGTCAATGAATATAGTTATTATTTTCATTTTGGACTTTTGATATATGGTTATACTTCAAAACTGTTGTCACAAGATCGTGCAAAGTTAGTTATTCTACCTCGTATGCCTATAAATGCTTGTCTGAATCGTCCATGTACTGAATTTGTAATTTCACACATAGATGTTCCAAACTCAACTGATGATGATTATGATGATGATGATAATTAGTTGTATTATATTATAATTAATAAATTATGTATGTGTGAAGTATATTTTAATATAAATTAAAATTTGCTTATGTCAAATTTTAATTTTTAATTATATTCATATTACTTCTTGTATGTTTTTTATAAGGGCTAATTACATACACCTCCCAAAATTTTCCTTAATTACGAAAACCCCTCTAAAATTTTTGTAATTACCTACACCCTCCTCCTTTTCAAAATATATACTTACACCCCTGATTGTTATTTAATCAAATTTTTTTAAAAAAATTCTCTTTTACCCTCTGTAATTTTATAATTAAACCCCTAAAAAATTTATTATTTATTATATATATAACTTTCGGATATTTACATATAACACCCTGAAATTAGTCATATTTACAAAAAACCTCCAATATTTACAGTTAAACCTTATCTCCTCTCTCGCTACCACGCTACCCAGCTCCGCACCGCTACTCAGCTGATCCCTAGCGCCGTCGCTCCCTCGCGCCACTGCTCTACCGGTCCCCCGCGCCGCTACTCTGCCAGTGCCCTACACCAGCGCTCCCCCGCGAGTAGATCAGCACCTCCTCCCCTGCCACGAGTAGATCTGCACCCCCCCCCCCTGCGAACAAATCGGCCTCTACCTGCCCCGCCGACAAGCAAATTCATGTTCCCATCTCTCCTGCAAGCTAATCCGCGTTTGCCTCTCCCACCACAAGCAAATCCGCGGACGCCAGAGGCAAGTGCAAGCGCGGGCCCTAGGCCAGCAAGGGTGGCGAGCGCGCGGGCACGAACGCCGGAGGTCGACACAAGAGCAGGCCCTAGGTCGGCGAGGGTACGGGCACGGCCGGTAAGGGATCTGTTCATAAAATTTAGTTTTAAAATAAATAAAATTTGGACTTATTTATAAATAAAAATATTCAAATGGTCTATTTCTAAATGTACAAATATTAAACTTATAATTTTAAATTTTAAGTTTCAAAACCTTTAATGTCTTTTTTGTAAAATTTTATTTAAAACATGATAAAAAATTTAGACTTATTTATAAATAAAAATATTCAATGGGTCCATTTGTAAATATATAACATAAAATTTGTAATTTTAAATTTTAACTTTTCAAACCTTCAATGACTCATTCGTAAAATTTAGTTTTAAAATAAATAAAATTTAGACTTATTTATAAATAAAAAATATTCAAGGGGTTTATTTTCAAATGTACAAATATTAAACTTGTAATTTCAAATTTTAAATTTTAAAACCTTCATATTTTTTTTGTAAAATTTTATTGAAAACATAATAAAAAATTTAAACTTATTTATAAATAAAAATATTCAAGGGTCTATTTGTAAATGTACAATATGAAACCATTTGTAAATATATAACATAAAATTTGTAATTTTAAATTTTAACTTTTCAAACCTTCAATGACTCATTCGTAAAATTTAGTTTTAAAATAAATAAAATTTAGACTTATTTATAAATAAAAAATATTCAAGGGGTTTATTTTCAAATGTACAAATATTAAACTTGTAATTTCAAATTTTAAATTTTAAAACCTTCATATTTTTTTTGTAAAATTTTATTGAAAACATAATAAAAAATTTAGACTTATTTATAAATAAAAATATTCAAGGGTCTATTTGTAAATGTACAATATGAAACTTGTAATTTTAAATTTTAAGTTTTCAATTCAATGACTTATTCGTAAAATTTAGTTTTAAAATAAATAAAATTGAGACTTATCTATAAATAAAAATATTCAATGGGTCTATTTTTAAATGTACAAATATTAAACTTGTAATTTTAAATTTCAAATTTTAAAATCTTCAATATCTTTTTTGTAAAATTTTATTTAAAACATGATAAAAAATTTAGACTTATTTATAAATAAAAATATTCAATGGGTCCATTTGTAAATATATAACATAAAATTTGTAATTTTAAATTTTAACTTTTCAAACCTTCAATGACTCATTCGTAAAATTTAGTTTTAAAATAAATAAAATTTAGACTTATTTATAAATAAAAAATATTCAAGGGGTTTATTTTCAAATGTACAAATATTAAACTTGTAATTTCAAATTTTAAATTTTAAAACCTTCATATTTTTTTTGTAAAATTTTATTGAAAACATAATAAAAAATTTAGACTTATTTATAAATAAAAATATTCAAGGGTCTATTTGTAAATGTACAATATGAAACTTGTAATTTTAAATTTTAAGTTTTCAATTCAATGACTTATTCGTAAAATTTAGTTTTAAAATAAATAAAATTGAGACTTATCTATAAATAAAAATATTCAATGGGTCTATTTTTAAATGTACAAATATTAAACTTGTAATTTTAAATTTCAAATTTTAAAATCTTCAATATCTTTTTTGTAAAATTTTATTTAAAACATGATAAAAAATTTAGACTTATTTATAAATAAAAATATTCAATGGGTCCATTTGTAAATATATAACATAAAATTTGTAATTTTAAATTTTAACTTTTCAAACCTTCAATGACTCATTCGTAAAATTTAGTTTTAAAATAAATAAAATTTAGACTTATTTATAAATAAAAAATATTCAAGGGGTTTATTTTCAAATGTACAAATATTAAACTTGTAATTTCAAATTTTAAATTTTAAAACCTTCATATTTTTTTTGTAAAATTTTATTGAAAACATAATAAAAAATTTAGACTTATTTATAAATAAAAATATTCAAGGGTCTATTTGTAAATGTACAATATGAAACTTGTAATTTTAAATTTTAAGTTTTCAATTCAATGACTTATTCGTAAAATTTAGTTTTAAAATAAATAAAATTGAGACTTATCTATAAATAAAAATATTCAATGGGTCTATTTTTAAATGTACAAATATTAAACTTGTAATTTTAAATTTCAAATTTTAAAATCTTCAATATCTTTTTTGTAAAATTTTATTTAAAACATGATAAAAAATTTAGACTTATTTATAAATAAAAATATTCAATGGGTCCATTTGTAAATATATAACATAAAATTTGTAATTTTAAATTTTAACTTTTCAAACCTTCAATGACTTATTCATAAAATTTAGTTTTCAAAAAAATAAAATTTAGACTTATTTATAAATAAAAATATTCAAGGGGTCTATTTGTAAATGTACAAATACTAAATTTTTAATTCAAAATTTTAATTTTTAAAACTTCAATATTGTAAAATTTTATTTAAAATTAATAAAAGTTGGGTTTATTTATAAATAAAAAATTTTGAGGGTTCTATTTGTAAATATACAAAATATTGAATTTATATTTTAAAATTTTAGGTTTTAATACCAAAGTTTGCCGTTTCGGTATCAGTTTTAGTTTCGAGACCTCGCGAAACTGATACGTTTCGGCCGTTTCGGCCATTTCGGTTTCGGCTGAAAGAATTTTTTAAATTATTAATTGGGCGTTGACCAAAGTTTGACTATATTTTGACTGTACTTTGACTTCAAATTTAAAATACGATAAAATATCGAAAAAAATTTGAAAAAATTTAAAAAATTAAGAATGAATTTATACTTAATTTTACCATAATATTAAATATTATTTAAGCTAATTAAAATTAATTTTGATAGTTAGTCACTGATATAGTCTACTTTTAATATATATTAGTGTATTAAAAAAATATACAAGAAATAATATGAATATGATTAAAATTTAAAAATTAACATAAGCACATTTAACTTTTCATTAAAATGTATTTCACACATATATAATTTATAAATTCTAAGATAATACAACTAATCATCATAATCATCATCAGTCAAGTTTGGAACATCTGAGTGTGGAATTACAAATTTAGTAACTAGATGATTCGGACGAGCATTTGTAGGCATACGAGCCAGAACAACTAGCTCTGCGTGATCTCGTGGCAGCGATTCTGAAGTATAACCATACATCGAAGGTCCAAAATGAAAATGATAACCATATTAATTAACAACACATAGTAAAAGTGATCCAATAACCCATGAGAAATAAATATCACACTGTGCAAAGTGTTCAGGGAAAATTATGGTAAGACGCTGATTGATAGCATTAAGTGAACCTTATTGAGAGACACGATAAATTTGATCATTGACTCTTCCACGGTCTTGTAATGTTTGCTCAATTTAGACTTGTTCAAGTAAATCATACGCCGAAGGTGGAATTTGTAATTTTAAATTTTAAGTCTATTTATAAATGTATAACATGAAATTTGTAATTTTAAATTTTACGTTTTCAAATCTTCAATGACTTATTCGTAAAATTTACTTTTAAAATAAATAAAATTTAGACTTATTTATAAATAAAAAAATATTCAAGAGGTTTATTTTCAAATGTACAAATATTAAACTTGTAATTTCAAATTTTAAATTTTAAAACCTTCATATTTTTTTTGTAAAATTTTATTGAAAACATAATAAAAAATTTAAACTTATTTATAAATAAAAATATTCAAGGGTCTATTTGTAAATGTACAATATGAAACTTGTAATTTTAAATTTTAAGTTTTCAATTCAATGACTTATTCATAAAATTTAGTTTTAAAATAAATAAAATTGAGACTTATGTATAAATAAAAATATTCAAGGGGTCTATTTTTAAATATACAAATATTAAACTTGTAATTTTAAATTTTAAATTTTAAAATCTTCAATAATGTCTTTTTTTTAAAATTTTATTTAAAACATGATAAAAAATTTAGACTTATTTATAAATAAAAATATTCAATGGGTCAATTTGTAAATGTACAAATACTAAATTTGTAATTCAAAATTTTAATTTTTAAAACTTCAATATTGTAAAATTTTATTAAAAATTAATAAAAGTTGGGTTTATTTATAAATAAAAAAAATTGAGGGATCTATTTGTAAATATACAAAATATTGAACTTATATTTTAAAATTTTAGGTTTTAATACCTTCAACTCTTTTTTGTAAAATTTTATTTTAAAACTTATAAATTTTGAACTTATTTATAAATAAAAAAATTGAAGGGACTCATTTGTAAATTTACAAATATAAAATTTATAATTAAATTTCTTATATATTTGTAAAATATTTAAAATATTTAAGGTCCTTTTTAAATAACTTTTTTATTTAAAAAAATATTAACATTTGGACTTTTTTATAAATAAAAAAATATAATGAGCTTATTTGTAAATATACAAATATTGGGATTTATTTATAAAATATTTAAAATAGTTCAGCTCCTTTATAAATATTTTGAAAAAAATATTAACATTTAGACTTTTTTATAAATAAAAATATTCAAAGGGCAGATATTGTAAATGTTTTCTTCGGAAAAAGAGTAGGAGAGTGAGAAAAATACATTTTTTAGGTATTTAATTGTACAATTAACAGTACCGGGATAAAAGTAAAATTGTTTGGAAAAAACATTGCTTCCAACTAGACTACCGGGATGTAGGTGCCAAATTTTCCCCGCCGGTGCCTGTAGCAAATTATAAATGTCGAGAGCTTGTTCATAATTCGAAAATTTCGGAGGAGTACATAATTAGCCCTCTTTGTAATACCGTCATATCTATTCACAAAACAATACGATTATCTCGTATTAACCTCACAATTAAATTCACCATTACCAATACAATCTTATAATCTTATCGTCCCTTCACATCCTTTTTTCACCCTACTTTTTTCCCTATGGTTTTTACAGCTATTTTTTTTTATAATGTTTCACTTTAACCATTTTTATTCAACCTCTACTTTCCCCTTCTGATTTAATGATTAAAAAAAAAATTTCTGTCAAAACTAAAACAGTCTAAACTGAAATTAAAATCATCAAAATGTATCAATTTCCGTTGTTGCAGAAATACAAACGGAAATCGAGATTGAAAACCTTCATTTTAATGCAGCAGCGCGACGCCGACCAAGGCGCGCATTTGCAACGGAGCATGTGGAGGAGCAGCGAGGAGGTCTTCTCGAACGCCTCGCCGGGCCCCGACGACGAAGAGACCCTCAAATGGGCAGCTCTCGAGAGGCTCCTCACCTACGATCGGGTGCGCCTCGGTATCTTGAGCTTGGCCGACGGCCAGCTCGGCGAAGTCGACGTCAAAAGCCTCGGCGCAGAGGAGAGGAGGAAGCTTTTGGAGAGATAATTTAGGGATCCGAGGAAAGACAACGAGAAGTTCTTGTTGAAGCTTAGGGAACGGATTGATCGGTAGCTACAATCTACTATTCTTCGGTTTTGGGGGAAATTTTCTCCTCTTTTATGTCTAACCTTCCCCTTTTTTGGTTTTCAAGTGTTGGAATTGAACTTCCGACGATCGAAGTGCGGTACGAGCATCTCAATGTCGAAGCGGAGATGTTTATGGGCAGCAGAGGGTTGGGCAGCAGAGGGTTGCCAACGCTGCTTAATTTCTACACGTACGCCATGGAGGTAATTCTCGTTGCTTGTTGATGGTTTGGTGTTTGCAATTCGCACCAACTCAGCTGTTTAATTTTATCGAAGACTATTGCCAACTACCTCCATATAGTACCGTGTAGGAAGAAAGCATTTTCGATTCTTCAAGATGTTAGCGGAATTGAAATCGGAAAAGCATTGAAATCGCATTGAAATCGGAAAAGCTCTAACTCGACAAACTTTCCATCAATCGATTGTTTACTGTTAAGCTTCACTCAGGATGACATTGCTGCTAGAACCCCCAGGGTCAGGCAAGAATACATTACTGAAGGCTTTAGCTGGAGAGCTAAGCTCCGAACTGAAGGTTTACGTTTCCCAATCTGCGTCTTTCTTCTAAACCAGGGAAGTTGGTTTGTTGTTGCTTTACCTCTGAAAACTGTTTAAAATGGATTTCAGGAAAATGGGAACAGGTCTCAGGGTGAGTGAACTACAATGGTCATGACATCGAGCAGTTTGTCCCACAGAGGACAGCTGCCTATATCAGTCAACATGATGTCCGTATCAGCGACATGACACTGCGTGAAACTTCAGCTTTCTCTGCCAGATGCCAGGGAGTAGGCACTCGTTATGGTAAGCGATGATGACAGATTGCGAAGCCCTCATGGGTGTAAGTGGAGCTGGGAAGACAACTCTAATGGACGTGTTGTCTGGAAGAAAAACTGGGGGATATATTGAGGGAAGCATCACTATATCTGGCTATGCAAAGAAGTAGGAGACTTTTGTTCGGATATCTGGTTATTGTGAACAAAATGACATACATTCTCCTCATGTGACAATATATGAATCTCTCCTTTACTTTGCATGGCTGCGGTTAGCCCCTGAAGTTAATTTTGCTACAAGAAAGGTTAGTCTACATGTGGAGAAGTTACAAAGTGTTTTTTTCCAAAAGTAATAGCAGAAAGATGAATATGCTTTATATGTCCGAAATGAACTCTCAAGCCTCTCAAGGTTTATTTATTTGTCCACTTTGTTGAAAAGGAATGAGCTTCCACTATCTTCATTTTTCATCTGTGATGCTATGTGGATATCACAACTCATTATCAATTCAAGCTGATATAATTTGTTCAAAATTTAAGTTTTTTCAGTCACTAGCTGCTGGGCTAACTGCCTAACCTAATAACTGCAGATGTTCATTGAGGAGGTCATGGAGCTAGTTGAATTGACAAACTTAAGGGCTGCAATGATTGGTTTGCCAGGTGTGAACGGACTGTCAACAGAGCAGCATAAGAGGTTGACAATTGCTGTTGAGCTCGTTGCCAATCCCTCCATTATATTTATGGATGAGCTGGCATCTGGACTTGATGCTAGAGCTGCAGCTATCGTAATGAGAACTATGAGGAACACATGGACACTGGAAGAACAGTAGTTTGCACAATTCACCAGCCTAGCATTGACATATTTGAAGCTTTTGATGAGGTAATATAAAGCAGTATAGATATTATGTCTAACAATGACCTAAAAGATTTGCTACTATTTGACTGTAGCTCTTCCTCATGAAACGGGGCAGGGAAGAAATATATGTAGGCCCATTAGGGCCTCAGTCATGTCACCTGATCAAATATTTTCAGGTAAGTATAAGTTAAAAAGGGGGATAATTAACTAGACACATTCCTAACCTTATGACTTGTGCTTTTTTTTTATTTTTTTCTTGTGAAAGGAATTGATGGAATTTGCAAAATAAAGGATGGTTATAACCCAGCTAAATGGATGTTAGAAGTGACAAGCAGAGGACAAGAAAAAATCCCTGGAATTAACGTTGCTGAGATTTACAAAAATTCTGAATTATATCAGTAAAAAAAACTAACTGTTAGAGAAAAAAATGGAATGAAGAATCATTTATGACTCATTCTCTTAATTTATAATCTGGCAAACTGTTGCAGGAGAAACAGAACATTGGTTACTGAATTGAGCATACTGTCTCCTAGGTCTGAAGATCTTCACTTCCCTACTCAGTATCCACAAACCTTCGTAATGCAATGTGCAATATGCCTTTGGAAACAGCACAAGTCATACTGGTGAAATCCAAGATATAGTGCAACGAGAATTTTCTTCGCATCCATTGTAGCTTTAATATTTGGATTGATATATTGGAAGCTTGGTTCGAAAATGTATCTCATGAAGAACCTTTTGTCTATTTCATAAGTTCTAAATATTAATATCATGATATGCATTTACTGATGGGAATTCTGCAGGAGCACACGACAAGATTTGTTGAATGCAATGAGTTCAATGTTTGCTAGTCATGTTTATTGGAATACAGAATTGCCAAATGGTGCAACCCATAGTTGATGTTGAATGAATGCTTTTCTATGAGGTGCTGGGATGTATTCTGCTCTGCCATGTGCTTTTGCACAGGTAAGAACTTTTGCTTTAATAGAACTTAAGAACACTTTTCCAATTTATGCTACATTTGGGAGGCAATCTTCAAAATGTGAGGTTCTGGTGGTTTGTGGCTGTATGGAACTTGGGGAAATTTTTTTCCTAGAGAGAAAGGCTTGCAAGACTTAAGAAGATATTGCTTTCATCAATTTGTTCATACTTATTTTAGATATTAATTTTGAGTATAAATATTCTCTTTATGTTGCATATACCATATCTAACCTTGTTTCACTGTGCTCTGGTTGTGATTGAGATTCCTTACATCCTTCTTCAGATAGTCATGTATGGTCTTATACTGTAACTGCTTATTATTTGGGTCCACTACTCATGATCCAATAACCAACCCCATGCACGAGCCGTCCACTACAGAATAATTAGGATCTGATAATAAATTGTATATTATTTGTGCCAAAGAGATAACAAATTCTTTTCATGCTAAACCTTCTTGAATCGAATTTGTTTGGAGGTGAGGAGAATCAGAGAATGATCACCGAGGGCGTGCAGAGTGGCGAGAAATTTTGGAACGATAATCATCGAGTTTCGAAATAGATGAAGTTTGCCTTCTTTGTTTTCTCTTATATTTCCGAAATAATTACATGTCGAATATCTTATAAATCAAATGATCCTCATGAAAAATGATATTTTAGATTTAAGTAAAACTCAATAGAAACTTAATAGGAATTAGACATATCGTAATTCTTAAATATTATGTTAATGTGAGGTATCTTGTTGAGAATGGAGGAATTAGAGGGTTATTTTTGCAAAAGCTTCATTTCTTCCTCTTACCGGCGGCTCGTGACGATTTCGGAGTAAGGCGGCCAAAGCAGGATGGTTGACGCTAGTGACGCGTGCGGCACGGTGGTGCAGCGTGCATGGCACAACTGTGCATAGACATTGTGTGTGATTGCGCTAGCGCACACGACTGCGCAAGGCGGACTACGCGCGACCTAGCGCGATAGCGTGGGTCCGACGGTGACGGGGGTTAGCGGTGGAGTAAGTCCGACGAGTGGCACGACAGCATGGTGGAGGCGACGGCCCATTGATGGTGGCAAGGGATTAAGGTAGGGGTTTGTGAGTTGAAGAGAGGAAGAAGAAAAAGAGTTTTGGTTCGGATTTGATATTAGATTTGGTTTTGGGTTGGTTTGAACTGTGGGGTTTAATAGAATTACATTTTGAATTGATTGAGCTTGATTATGATTTAATTGATGTTATGGTTGGTGAATCGGGTCATAATCAAATTGATTAATAAATAGTTATTAATAATTAGTTTGAATTTGGTTCAAGTGAGTAGGATTGGATCTTGACATCATTTTAATTGGATCAGATCATTGAGATGAGTTTATGATTGAGTTGGCTTGGGTTAAAATAATTTGGCGATTAAGACCTAATTATGCTAATAAATGGATTGAGTGAAGTTTTAGAAAATTGGACTAACCGATGATTTGATGGATCAATTAGATTTGATGATAACTTAGAGTTGGTGAAATATTAAATAAATTTAATTAATTAATTGGGTTTAATGCATACTTGGTTAGAATGGATTTAATTTGGATGATAACTTAGTCAATTAATTTGTACTTGATTAGGGTTCATTTGATTAAAATTGAATTAAATTTATTAAGGAGTAATAGGAGATTTTGAAGTTTTATTAGGTTTATATAAAAATTTTTCAATGGTTAGCTAAAAATGATAATTTGAATAATTCGAAGACCTAAGCATAAATTGACTGTTATTTGCCTTATTGAGGACTGTATCTTAATTCGACAGAATTTTAGAGGGTAATGTGAAAATTTTTGAATTAATAATTGAGGATGATAATTTAAAGAATTTGAGAATGGAAATGTAAAATTATTCGAAATTCATCACTTGAGGATTGAATTGTGATTTGGGAGATGATAAGGGGTTTTCTTTAAAAATTACTCATAATAGAGAGAATTAAACTAATAAATTATATAATTGAGGGGCTAAATTACATAAATGTATTTAAATAATCATAAGTTTTTTATTTGGACTCCAATTTTGATGATTCATGAGTTATTGGATTCGATTTTTTTATATTAATTCTATTGGTGGTCTTAAATTCTTCTTTTAATGATGTCTCCTAACAGATTTAATCCGATTTGTGATTGAGCCGATTTTTTTTTATTTTTCGATAATCTTGATTTGATATTTAATGTGTCTAGGTTTTTGGTATGTTGGAGGATATATGCAATAGGACTCTATTAGGCTCGTACTAGTTGTCGATTCTTTGCTTCAATAAAAATTTAGAAAGACTGTCAGGCGTGATAGTAGTCAGTTTCTTGAGTTGTAGATGACGTGATCTGTTGTGTGATTAAATGAGATCGTTACTCCATCAATGATTAAGAATGCAACGTAGTATGACTCTATTTAGTAGGAAGTTCGACCACACTCATAAATTGGTTTACGTTGATTTACGTGTAAGTTGATTCAACTCCGTCTAGTGGGGGGTGTAGCCATTTCTGTAAGATTAGTAGGAGAGTTTACGGTCACTGTCCCTAACCATTGATTGTCGTAAATATAATAATTATTTTCTTATTAATTCATTTCTTAATGTGGATATTGATTTTCCTAATTATCGTTGTTGGTGTATTATTATTGTTGTTACTATTATTAATTTTATTGTTATTTTTCATGTACTGATCTCTCATATTGTTTGGAGGTGATACTCTCTAGTCTCTACTGAGTATCATTGACTCACTTCTTGATTGACTTTATCTATGAGAGAGTAATTGATAGGCACTGGTAACAACAGTAGCAGTACATATACGCGTGCTTATAATTGAAGTTATTTTATTTATAGATTATTTTATTTTTATATTTGGGAGATCATCGTGAGGAACTTGAGTATTTTTTATTGGATCACTTTTCTTTATGTTATTTGAACTATATTTACATTAATATAATAAATTTTAATTTTATGTGTTTTGTAAATCTTTTCATATATGTTGTTTACTTTTTGTTATATTTCAATATCGGATACAACAAAGTGTGAGATATACTGTATGCAATGATCAATTTTGGGTGGACGCCAGCCAAATTCTTCTGGTTGCTTTTTTTCATGTTCACTTCATTTTCGTACTTCACATTCTATGGGATGATGATAGTTGCCTTGACACCAAAGAGCGACAAAGCTGCAGTTGTAGCATCTGCATTTTATGGAATGTGGAATCTTTTTGCAGGCTTCCTAACTCCACGAACAGTAAGAACAGTAAGTTATAATACAATCGAGCATTTTATCGTCATTTCTCTCTAATTTTTTCCAGGTCCTTGCATATGGCATATCCTTGAAATTTCATGTGATTGTGGCTAAAATATGCGATCTTTTACAGCGAATACCAACTTGGTGGAGATGGTACTACTTGGCATGCCCTACTGCATGGAGTTTATATGGATTGTTTGCATCTTACTTTGGAGATATTAAGGATGTGATGGATACTGGGGAATCCATTTCTCAGGAGATATTTTGGATTCAGGCATGACTTTCTGGGTGCAGTTGCAGGTGCTTTGATCGGTTTTATTGTGACGTTTGTCATCATTTTTGCATATTCAATCAAGTCAATTAACTTCCAGAAAAGATTGGTGAGCGAATGCATGCGACAATTTGGTCAGGAAGCAGCTAATGGGGATCATGACCTGGAAGATGCCAACAATTACTTACAAAGAATTGTAACTGATGTAGAAAGCAGATTTGAGCTCGTTTTCTACGTTATTGTTGTTAATTGTTGTCCTTTTGACTGCTGAACGCATTGTTCATCGGAGTTTGTACATGTTGAGCTCAACCTATTGAGCAAGTGGAAATGTATTTTCTGACACCATTGATAGAAACAAAGATGTCATGTTGATGTACTACGTTTTATAAAGCAGACCAGAAAAACATACAGGTGAAGAACATGAATTTACCTGTGGAAACAGAAAATGCAGATGTTTTGTTGAGCAAACACAGCCACCGAAATACACGATTTGGATCGCCAAGAGCGATCGAATTGCCAACCAAGCCATGCAAGAAGTGGATGATTGATGCTGAACTTGTCCCTAGACGTATAGAATGAAATTCATGAATCATGAGAAAGCAAATTCAGGAATCTGGTACTCCACAGAGCGGAGGATGCAGCAAAACAGCGCATTCTGGGAGTCTCTTTATACACGTTTGCACAGCTAAGCAGGACAGTCAGCGGTCTCCAAATCCTAACATTGTACTCGCTGTGTCTCTCTCTTTCAAAAAATTAAAATGATTAATTAATTAAAATGGGACTGTTACATCGTAATGCATCATGAAAAATGGTTGACATACCAAAATTTGCGTGTGAACAAATACAGGGTTCGCATCCTGGAAAGAGAAGGAAGACATGAAACGGGACTGTTTAATAAGAAGATTAAGAAAAATCACGCACAGCAGAAATCAAAAGCAGAATCCATCCGTGCGGGTGTAAATAGAAGAATAATTATTCTCCAGTAACACTAAAAAAAAGACTCGCGCGAAGACTTGATGATCGATTTTTTATGTTATCTTTCAGCAAAGATTTAAGAATTTCCATTGTCTGTCGTCACGATGATAGGCTACAATTAATCGTATTTTTATGTAAGAAAAAATTAAAAAATAAGATATTTTCTTGCCATGAACCAACGGCCAGGAGAAGCTCATGCCCGAGCGAAGCTATTAGACCTGGAACGTCTGCATCAAGCCAAATCACAATTCAAACTTGGCGGTGATGACTGCCATTACCTTGTGAATATTCAGACAGAAAAAAAAAAAAGACAGAACAAATGAAAATATATTGTTGTCAGAGAGTACAAGTGAGATTGACGAGTAATTAAGAGCTTGAAAATTCTCATTTCTGATATCACAATCACAATCACAATCACAATCGCATCTTCTTCCTCCTTTTGATGCTGATCTTGTTATGATCTTAACTATTTGCGATAAGAGACGAGCTGCATTGACTGCAGTTTTTGTGCAACTAGCATCGATGGTGAGACTGCAAGAAAATGCTCAAAGAAGAGGCAGATAATTGTTGTGTGGGGCAGCTCGACAATTGTAGGCCAAGTATTTGCATTCAACTTAGATTTCTTTTTCAGCTTGACAATTGTAGGCCAAGAAAATGCTCAAAGAAGAGGCAGGCACAACCATTTGGATTGAGATCGTCTCATTCTAAATGGACATAATTTTGTTCTAGTTCGAGAAAAAGTTACTTACATAAACTAAGGATTAAACTAAATGAAGTCACTTTTGACAAGGTTATAAATTTTCAAAAAGCAATGGAAATCTCATATCTAGTTAGCTACCGAGTGTGATGCCTCACCAACTAGTTATGAACGAATGCATACAGTGATACAGGAGGCAAAATGAAAACCAGGACAGATACAGATACCCTGTTCAGTGGCCATCCACCAACTGGTGATTGAGAGGAACCATCAATTATTAACTTGTAGCCACCAGCAGATAATTGTTGTGTGGGGCAGCTTGACAATTGTAGGCCAAGTACTTGCATTCAACTTATATTTCGTATACGGAAAAAAGCAGTATGTAGACAGGTGGATACAAACCATTGTCGCACAGTGCATGTATCTATACACTCGTGTAATAAGTGAATCGTTAACCATCAATTAATCGTTAAGCATACTGTTTTCTGTTACTTTTCGCCATTAGAATCAATTCGTTAGACACCAAATAATTTTCTATGCGCGTTCTTCTCTCCATTTGTAGCGTTTCAATTCATATTTTCTCTGCATTGACATTCGAGACGTGCACGAAGCACCCAGCTCAGTGTCCCGATTTAACTCGAGAGCCACAGACTTCTTCTTCTTCGTCTGGAAGAGTTAATTTGTTAACAAGAGAACAAGATGCTTAGCGGAGGATCCTCGTGATTCGCATTTTGGTCAGAAGTGCGAATTCCAAGTCTTCGCCACGAGGACGGGTCTCGTGCTTCACAGTGGCGTGCTTGACCAACGTTTCTGGAAGGTCATGACAGCAGCCAGACCAAAGGCTTCATTTCCGGAGATGCAACTCGCATTTTGCAGTATTAAAATACATCTTTATCTTCTGGAGAGGTCGGAAATCTAAGCCGCCAACCCGGAAGAAAATCCTTTTTTCTTTTAAATTTCCTGCCGAGGGCAAGCTTCTCAGAAGCTACATATTGGTCTTCTAATATATATATAAAAAAAAAGCTTTTCTCAGGCCTACTTCTAGAATCAAGACCAACCAGTTTTTTTATATCTTTATATATAATATGCCTCATTTTAACTCAGCAGCCTCTATTGAAGCAGGAGACAAGCTTGCTCTAGGTCTCCATTTCATTCCACTGTAAGCCAGCAAGCTTTCGGATACTATCATCTCTCTGAATTAGTTGTTCAAGTTCAAGCTTCGGCAGATTAGAAACACAGAGAGTAGAAGAAGATGGAGATTACAGCAAGCAACCTGGTTGCAAACCTACAGCGCACTGGCTCCGGATGGGGGAGCCGCAGCGCAACCGAGGTATTTTCGCGGTCTTCCAGAGAGGAGGATGATGAAGAAGCTCTCAAGTGGGCGGCACTCGAGAAGCTCCCGACTTACAATCGGCTTAGGAAAGGGATACTCACTGCATCCACGGGGGAGCGCACGGAGATTGATATCGAGACTCTGGGATACCAGGAGAAGAAGAATCTTATGGAGAGGCTGCTTAAGGTGGCGGAGGAGGACAATGAGAAGTTCCTGTTGAAGCTCAAGGACCGAATGGACCGGTGAGCGCGTCCTTCTGCCTGCGGCTTTTGGTGTTTTGAAGATTTCCTTTTCTTCTTCTTCTGAACAGGGTTTTCTTTACAGTGTTGGGATTGAGAATCCGACCATCGAGGTGCGGTTCGAGAACCTGAACATCAACACAGAAGCTTATGTCGGAAGCAGCGGTGTTCCTACAGTCCTCAACTTCTTTAGCAACAAGATAGAGGTCAGTACTTGCGTCCAATGATGCATGCAAGAAAACCATGAGGCGAGAAGAATGGGATTCTGACACATTTTTGCTTTGCTTTGTATCTCTACAGGATATACTGAACTCCCTATATGTTCTTCCGAGCAGAAAGAAACCAATCACAATCATAGAGAATATTAGTGGGATCATTAAACCGGGAAGGTAAACGCGGATCTCTTCGGAAAAATCTCAATTCATGCGTTGTAGCTGTGAGATAACAGTGTCTGTTGTGTCTGTTTCTTTCAGAATGTCCTTGCTTTTAGGTCCTCCGGGCGGCGGGAAAACCACCATGCTGCTTGCTCTAGCAGGAAAGCTTGATAAAAGCCTCAGGGTAAGTTTACCTATTGGGATACATGTGTTCATTTGAAATCGAAGTTTTTGAAGGTTTTATAAATTAACCAACATGTATGGAACATCAGGTTTCAGGTAAAGTGACTTACAATGGCCATGAGATGAATGAGTTTATCCCCCAGAGGGCCTCTGCCTATATCAGTCAATATGATCAGCACATCGGCGAGATGACCGTCAGAGAAACTTTGGCCTTCTCTGCAAGATGCCAGGGTGTGGGAACCCGTTATGGTACGGCCTGATAAAGGAGAAGAACCATTTTATACTTCAGTAGAGAGAACTTTTTCATCCTCAATTTCTCAACCACGATATTAACTGTTGCTATTTCTGCAAAAATATCAGAAATGTTGAGTGAGCTATCAAGAAGAGAGAAGGCTGCAAATATCAAGCCAGACCCTGATATCGATATCTATATGAAGGTAAAAGCACAAAGCAGAGCTGTAGTTCCCTTATGCTTTTCTTCTAAATTAACTGGAAGCAGAGTTTCGGAGACCTCATAATGCTCAGCAGCACATTCATTAAGTTACATCCTAGTTTTTCTCGTGAAACAATTTGTGATTCAAGATCCCAATCTTCAAGCTTATTCACTTATTAACTCTTTTCTCTTTTAACAGGCTTCATCTCTCGAAGGGCAGGAAAGTGTAGTCACCGACTACATTCTGAAGGTATGCCTTGTAACAGTACCATTTTTTTTTCTTGTTACCAAAGAATGGAGGAGGTCACAGGAAAACTTTTAGTTCTAGGATTTTCACTGTGTTTGTTATAACTACGACTGCATGAGAAAGTCGTGTAGTGTAAAAATTGCGTCAATTTGCTCAAACATGTCTTGCCTGAAATAAGATCATGCAGTAACACACTGGCCATGTGTTTCTCATCCTTCCAACTGCAGATTTTAGGACTGGATATATGTGCTGATACATTAGTAGGTGACCAGATGATAAGGGGGATTTCTGGAGGGCAAAAGAAGAGAGTCACAACAGGTAGACTTAACAGATTCATTAAGCAATCGCAGCAAAATAGCTTTACCTGCAAAATGCTAGTTTGGCTAAACCTTCTTGTCTTTGACAGGTGAGATGCTTGTTGGTCCAGCAAGGGCTCTATTCATGGATGAGATATCTACCGGTCTCGACAGCTCTACAACATACCAGATAGTCAATTCCCTAAGGCAGAGTATTCACATCCTTGGCGGAACAGCTCTGATTGCTCTCCTTCAGCCTGCTCCAGAGACTTACGATCTCTTTGATGACATCATTCTCCTCTCTGAGGGGCAGATCGTGTATCAGGGTCCTCGTGAGTATGTCCTCGACTTTTTTGAGTCCATGGGATTCAGATGCCCAGAAAGAAAGGGTATTGCGGATTTCTTACAGGAAGTAAGTGATTGAACTGGTTTGAAATCGAGCTGCATGATTTTAGTCTCTCGAGTAGTAATGTAATGAGGACACTAACTCTTTTGTGTCAACAGGTGACATCAAAGAAAGACCAGAAGCAATACTGGGCACGTAGAGACGAGCCTTACCGTTATGTTCCAGTCAGTGAATTTGCAAATGCGTTTCTGTCCTTCCATGTTGGATGTAAGCTCGAAGAGGAGCTTCGTACACCGTTTGACAGGAGCAAGAATCACCCGGCAGCTCTAACAACTTCGACTTACGGTATCAGCAAGAAAGAGCTGCTGAACGCATGCATATCAAGAGAGCTTCTACTGATGAAGAGGAACTCATTTGTGTATATCTTCAAACTCTTCCAGGTGAATAATACTTCTTCAGAATATACCTTTTAGCCTCTTGAATTTTCCAGAACCTCCAGATATACATGAATTTCTTGTTCTGTATTTCAGCTTGGACTGGTTGCAACCATCACAATGACTGTCTTCCTGCGTGTAAAAATGCACCGCCGAACTCAAGACGATGGTGTGATATTCCTGGGTGCGCTGTTTATCGGGCTTCTCACTCATCTGTTCAATGGATTTGCTGAACTTGCAATGAGCATTGCCAAGCTGCCAGTTTTCTACAAGCAAAGAGATCTCTTGTTCTTTCCAGCATGGGCATATTCAATTCCAACATGGATTCTCAAGATTCCAATATCATTTGTCGAATGTGGTTTTTGGGTTGCTGTCACTTATTATGTTATAGGCTTCGATCCAAATGTACAACGGTAAGAATACACTGAAAAGAGATCTGCTGATAATTCTGTCTAAGATATCACCACTCTAACATGGAATTTTATGGTTGCAGGATGTTTAGACAATTTCTCGTATTTTCTTTGGTCAGCCAAATGGCCTCTGGACTCTTCCGACTTCTCTCTGCAGTGGGAAGAGACAGGGTTGTGGCAAACACATTTGGTTCGTTTGCACAATTGGTGCTTATAGTACTCGGTGGCTTCGTCTTGGCACGAAGTATGATCAGTACTCCATACTAGGTTTCATGAATTAATGCTCACACTTGAATATCTCCAATGGATGCTCACGCTTCTTTCCCTTCTACAGAGAATATTAAGAAATGGTGGATTTGGGGATACTGGCTTTCTCCCTTGATGTACGCACAGAATGCAGTAGCAGTAAATGAATTACTCGGGAAAAGCTGGAAACATGTAAGAATATTGCTCTGAAAAGATCTAAAATTCATTCAATGTACAATGCTAAAATTGACTCTCATTCAGGTTGTCAATGCAACTCAAAGCACAAAATATCTTGGAGTTCAAGTGTTGGAGAGTCGTGGCGTATTCCCTCAAGCTAAATGGTACTGGATTGGTGTGGGAGGATTGCTTGGATATATTCTTCTTTTCAATGCCCTCAGCACTCTTGCACTAACTTACCTAAACCGTGAGTATAGAGACATCTAGTTTTCAGCCAGACGCCTTGACACCTTGCACTTAAAATTGAGTTGAATTTAAAAATCGGTGAAAACATTGCAGCTATTGGAAGAAGCCATTTCATTACAAAAGACGACAACGAAGAACAAGTCAGCGAGCACTCATCCAAAGGAAGAAGAGGTGGAAGCCAGAGAAGAGGTGGAAGCCAGAAACTAGAAATTGAAATGGAGACTGAAGTTAACCCCAACAGGAAGAGGGGTATGGTACTTCCATTTGAGCCCCTTTCGCTCACCTTTGACAACGTCAGATATTCCGTGGACATGCCAGCTGTAAGTTACTGTTTCCATGAAATACCAAGTTCAGATCATTTTACCATGGAATTGCTAAGTGCTACATGTAATTTGCAGGAAATGAAGTCTCAAGGGATTGAAGAAGATAGATTGGTTCTCCTTAAAGGTGTAAATGGAGCTTTCAGACCAGGAGTCCTCACTGCATTGATGGGAGTCAGTGGAGCTGGTAAAACCACTCTAATGGATGTACTTGCTGGAAGGAAAACTGGTGGATATATAGATGGGAATATCAGCATATCTGGCTACCCTAAGAACCAGGACACATTTGCTAGAATATCAGGATACTGTGAGCAAAATGACATCCATTCACCCTATGTTACTGTCTACGAGTCACTTGTCTACTCTGCATGGCTTCGGTTATCTCCTGAAGTTGATGCCAAAACAAGAAAGGTTTGTGCATTGCCTTAGTATTCTTCACTAGGCATACAGTATATGAATGAAAATTAGGTTCTAGAACTAGCATTTCCATGTTAAAGCAAAAAATTTCAAAACAAACAGTACATTCTGAATGCCATACTGCAATTTGAATATGTGCATAGCATTAACCCACTGAGATCAGACATTGTTGCATTAAGATCTGATACTTTACCATAAGGAATTGGTAACATGCATCATAACATAAATAAAATTAATAAAACAAACACAATGTGGTTCTCCTTCTTAGTCAGAAACTAACTTACCCAAATGATGGTTTCAGATGTTCGTTGAGGAGGTCATGGAATTGGTTGAGCTGACACCACTACGGGAAGCCTTGGTTGGGTTGCCTGGAGTGAGTGGACTGTCAACTGAGCAGCGCAAGAGGTTGACAATTGCCGTTGAGCTTGTTGCAAACCCATCCATTATATTCATGGATGAGCCCACATCTGGACTAGATGCACGAGCTGCAGCTATTGTGATGAGAACCGTCAGGAACACTGTGGACACAGGAAGAACAGTTGTCTGCACCATCCACCAACCTAGCATTGATATATTTGAAGCATTTGACGAGGTAATATGAAATGCAGTAAAACAAAAAATTCTTCTTTTTTCTATTCCCACAATCAGCTGAAATGAAAATTGCCATAACCAAATGCTGATTGATGTTGCAGCTGTTCCTTATGAAAAGAGGGGGAGAAGAAATATATGTGGGTCCATTAGGACGCCACTCTTGTGAACTGATTAAGTACTTTGAGGTAAGAGGATACCAAATCCAAAGCTTTATTTTGCATCAGCTTATCATCTCCTGCAGTATAAGCATTAACTGCATTGGCAATTTTTGAAGGGTATTAACGGAGTCAGCAAGATAAAAGATGGCTATAATCCTGCGACATGGATGTTGGAGGTTACTTCCACGGGGCAAGAAGCTATTTTAGGGGTTGATTTTGCAGAAATATACAAGAACTCTGATCTCTATCGGTATGCTAATATCCATGCACTTCAACTGTATGACCTGTTCTTTAGATAAAAGAAATAACGTTACACCTCATTGCTTACAAACTTTGTTTGGTGTTTAATACAGGAGAAATAAAGCATTGATCAGTGAACTTAGTACACCTCCTCCTGGTTCAAAAGATCTGTACTTCCCTACCAAGTATTCGCAAAGCTTCCCTATTCAGTGTATGGCCTGCTTCTGGAAACAATACAAATCATATTGGCGGAATCCGTCATACAGCGCCATAAGGATTTTCTTTACGACAATCACAGCCCTCATGTTTGGAACTATCTTCTGGAGGCTTGGGTCCAAAACGTATGTTACTGATCATTGTTCACATCATGTTGTGCCTTCACTCCTTGTTGAAATTTGATTGGGGATAACAATTACATGATGGTAAACCTGCAGGTCCACACAACAAGATCTATTCAATGCAATGGGTGCGATGTACGCTTCAGTTCTATTTATTGGGATTCAAAACTCTATGACCATACAGCCTGTTGTAGATGTTGAAAGAACAGTGTTCTACAGAGAGAAGGCTGCTGGGATGTATTCCCCTCTACCTTATGCATTTGCACAGGTAAGAGAATAAAAAGAAGCAAAAAAAAAGACGAGAACAAGTCTCTTCTTTCATTCTACAACCCTCTCCCAATTTTAGCATGCAAGTTCTAATACATCCTTTGTCTTGTTGAACTTCTTCGCAGGTAGGAATTGAGGTGCCATATACCTTGCTTCAGACTTTGATCTATGGGGTCATCACCTATAGCATGATAAACTTCCATTGGTCATTTGCCAAATTCATGTGGTATCTTCTGTTCATGTTCTGCACATTCCTTTACTTCACATACTACGGCATGATGGCAGTCTCAGTGACCCCAAATTCCGACATCGCTGCTATAGTTTCTACTGCATTCTACTCCATATGGAATCTCTTCGCAGGCTTTGTGATCCCTCGCCCGGTAAAAATCTTACTCCAAACATTGACCACTATACATCTTTCAGTTCTTCTTGTTATCTCTGAAGAGACTAATATCTTGTTGACTACAGAGGATACCTGTGTGGTGGAGATGGTATTTTTGGGCGTGTCCGGTTTCCTGGACCCTGTACGGTCTACTCGTCTCGCAGTTTGGAGATTTAGAGAATATCATAGAAACCGGCAGCGGAAGGACAGAAAGCGTGAAGGACTACATGAGGAGATACTTTGGGTACAAGCACAGCTTCTTGGGAGCAGTTGCTGCTGCAGAAATCGGATTCCCTGTGCTGTTCGCGTTTGTCTTCGCGTTCGCAATCAAGAAGCTCAACTTCCAGAAGAGATAAGTCGAGTTGATTCCAAGGCCGTTAAACTCGTGGGAATCTTGTTCTACTCCATGAATTTTTTCGCAACCAATATGTACATCCGCAGCGTGACTACATCCTATGTGTGCTTGCGCTACTGCTACTCATATTGTAATTTTGTCTCTTTTTTTTCTCCAAAAATATGTGATTTTGTTTTTGTTTATTTGTAGGAAATATAATGAAATATAAGTTTTTCCCGATCCGAGAGAAGAACTATTCCAATTTCTTAGAGGTTGAAATTTTCAAGGGTGGCATCGACAAACAGGATTCAGCAAGTAACTTAACGATGATTCTACCAAAAGAAAGTAATTTTTCCAGGAAAAAAGGGTAATTTTTTGAAGAATAATAGAAAAGAAATGAGATCGTACCGGGATGAATTCGCCGGCGACCCGCCGGCGCCGGCGACGTCGACGACGACCTCTCGCGTCTCGGGTTTGATCTGGGTCGCCGGTTGCACCAAAAACCGCCTGGTGTGTTACAGGATTCAATCTGAACCTCTTATCATACTTCGGATAGGGATCGATGGTTCAGATCAAATCCAGTGCTTTATGTGCCGAATCTTGTGAAGCCGTTAGTTGCCAACTTGTGAGAAATCAACGGTTCAGATTAAAACCGGTGAATAAAGCACCGGTTTCAATTTAGTTGCCCCTTTTTACCTGAAATAACCACTCTATTAATCCTGTTCTCGCAACTTCTCCTTCTTCTTCCATGGCTCCTTCTCTTCCACTGAATCCTCCTCGCTTATGGCCCGAAAAATCGATCAAAAAGAAGAGCTCCATCCAATCCTGTGAAGCCCCTCAACTCTCCAAGACTTTGAGCAAGCTCAATGGGATCACCGGAATCTACAGCAAGCCCGTCTTCACCAAATTTCTTCGCTTTCTAACCAAGGATTGGTAGATGAAGCTTTTCTCTCTTCTCTTGAAGATGGAATCTTATGGGATCCCCGTTGGCGTTGAATTCTACGGAGAATTGATCCAAGGATGTGCTTACGAGAGACCCCGTCGTAAAGGTCAGCAAATCCACGCCAGAATCATTAAAAATGGATCTTTTTTCAGTGGAAACGAGTATTTGGTGACGAAGCTCTTGAATATTCTATGCAAAGTGTGATTCTTCGGATAAAGATGAGGACTTGTTTCTGCGGCAGCGGCGACGTAATTTCTTCTCGTGGGCAGCGATTATTGGTTTGCATTGTGAGAATGGTTCGAATGAGAAGGCTTTGATGGGATTCTGTGAGATGATGAAAGCCGGTGCCTTTACAGACAATTTTGTTGTTCCAAATGCTTTGAAGCATGCTCAGCGCTTCAGTTGGTTGGGTTTGGGAAAGCGATTCATGGTTATGCCTTGAAAATAGGTTTTGGTGGTTGTGTATCTGTTCTTAGACGTCTCGTGAGCTTTTATGGGAATTGTGGGATATTAAGTGATGGGAGAAAGATGTTAGAGGTAATGCCTGACAGAAGTGTTGTTACGTGGAATTCGTTCCTCGTGGGTTTTGTCCAGAATGGGATGAATGATCAATGGAACTGTTTCTTGACATGAGAATTACTGGAGTACAGCCGACTCCAGTCAGCATTTCAAGCTTCTTATCTTCATCAGCATGTTTAGTAGCAATTGATGAAGGCAGGCAAGATCACGCTCACGCAGTTGTAAGTGGGATAGAACTTGATAACGTTTTAGGTAGTTCTCCAAGCATGTACAGCGATAGCCTCAATGCAGCATTTGTAGACTCAGGAACGGCCTTATCCTAAGAAGAAGGCTCCTCTCATCCCGTTCAAACGTCTTAACCTGGCCTACTGGTTCGTGTTCACGTCATTCTCGAAGGCCAAGAGGAAAATGCGGTCGGTAACTTTGGACGCGGGACGTGCGATCGGTATCTTTGGACGCGGGAATCGGGGACCATCCATTCCAATCAAAGACCGGTCTGTACACACTCCATTCGACTTCTGCCGCGTGGGCCGTGCAAGCCATAAGGGACAATACAGACAACGACAGAGGAGGCGGCTGACGCGCCAACCTGCCTCCTCCTCCTCCTCCTCGTCGCGCCGCCACAGCAACCAAGTAAAAACAAACTTACCCATTAGCGAGATGAGGTCTCATCATATGGACGTACATGAAATATCAGATCGATACTGACAAAAATTAATCTAAATAAATCGAATTTACAAAATAATTACTTTTTTCGGAAAATTTAAATATAATTCGAGCATTTTTTTAAAAAATATATAACCGAAATCTCTTTTTTTATCAGATATGAATTAGTCAGTGGCCTAACCAAACAATCATCTAGGATAACGCTGCCAAAACATTCCTAATAAGCTCGTTTCCAGCACATTTGAGTGACTTTTCGATCGATGAATTAAACAAATAAATAAATAATTTAAAATATAACATCTCGCAGCATCCAACGCGCCACCGAATTTTGTTCTTCGTTCCCGCGCCGCAAATATAAATCAGTTTTTTTGAGAAAAAAAAAAAAGCCTAGAAATCAGAAAAAGACAAACAAAAGAATCCTTCTAATTTGAATTACAGAACAATGCGCAAATCCGAATTTTTCCCTCGCCTCACAGCGTCGGCGCAGCGGGCAGTGTCGGCTCGCCGGACCCACCCTTGGACAGTTCATCCGACGACTGCCGCTGCCCCTCATCCGTCTCTGATCTGCTTACGATCTCCTCGACCATCCTCACCGCCTCTGCCATATCCGGCCGCGAGTCGGGCATGGTGGCAACGCAGGCCATTGCGATCTGGAGCAACTGCACCATCTCCTCCTCCACACCAGGCTGCCGCATCAGCTCGGCGTCAAACACCTCGGCCGTCCACTCCTCCCGCACCACCGACTGCACCCAACGCGGCAGGTCAATCCCCTCGTCAGGGCCGATGACTGTCTGGTTGGGGGCGCGACCCGTCAGCAGCTCTAACAGCAGCACGCCGTAGCTGTACACGTCCGACTTAAACGTCGGTCGCCGGGTTTCTATTACCTCCGGAGCGCGGTAGCCTGCGACGAGGGTGAACGGTGGCACGGCGGAACCCAATAAAGGATTGAGGCCGTAGTCGGAGACAACGGGGGATAACGGATCGTTGCGGAGGAGGACGTTGGACGCCTTCACGTTGCCGTGGGGAATTCGGGCGGAGTTGTGGAGGTGGGAGAGGCCACGGCCGGCGGCCAAAGCCACCCTAAGCCGCCCATCCCAGTCTAGCGGCGTCCGGCTAGATCCCCTGCTCCCTGTTCTCAAATTTGGAAAAAAAAATATTTTAGCACTCAATATTTTCCAATAGAAACTGAGCACAAGCAATGCAGAAGCTCGCTAACCGTGCAGGAGGGCGGAGAGGCTGCCGGCGGCGAGAAAATCGTAGACGATGAGCTTCTCGTCCTTCGAGTAGTAGAAAGCTCGAATGGGGAGCACATTGCCGTGGTCCGCCACCTTGCCGAGGCTTTCGATGTGCGATTCGAACTCTCTCCGGCTTGCCACCACGTCCTTGAGACGCTTGACGACGACGGTGGTGCCCTCCTCCAGCACCGCCTTGTACGAGGTTCCCACGCTGCCCTTCCCCAGCAGCTCCGCAGAGGCCCGGAGCAGATCCTCCAAATCGAAGCTGTAGTCCCCTCCCCCGACGAAAACCAAGCGATTCCGGTCCGCATCCCCGATTCCGTTCCCCACCTCCTTCGACGACGACGACGGCGTCCCTCCAGTTTCTGCGCTTCTCGTGGCCACCACGCTTGCCGGCGCCTTCGGCGGTTTCCCCCTCTGCGCCTTCCCCCGCATCACGCAACAAAGCAGCAGCAAAAACAACAGCATAATTGCAACAGCAGCGGCGCCCACAGAAATCGCTATAATAGCCGCCGTTGAGAGCTTTTTGGACGATTTCGAGGACGGAATCTCCCCGGCAGCAGAGGAAGGGGCCGGCGTGGGCGAAGGGAAGAAGGGACGAGTGCATGGCGGTAGCGGGCCGCCACAGAGTTTGAGATTCCCGGCGAAGGAGGACTCCGGGAAGTCGGCGAGGCTCTCCGGGATGGAACCATTAAGCTGATTATCGGATACATTGAAGGCAACGAGGGTTGGAATCGCAATGCTCGGGAGATTCCCCGAGAAGCTATTCCGCTCGAGCAAAAGCCCAGTCAGCCGCGTGAGGTTGTTAAGGGCGAAAGGGATCGCACCGGAGAAATTGTTGCGGGAGAGATCGAGACGCCTCAGCCGTGTCAATCCAGGGATCCACCGCGGGAACCCGCCCGAGAAGCGGTTGTCCTGCAAGTAAAGGTGCCGGAGATAGGCGAGAGAGGAGAAATCGGACGGTAAATCGCCGGAGAGGCGGTTGGACCGGAGGGAGAGGACGCGAAGAGAAGAAAGGCGGGAGAGAGTCCCGGCCGGAAGGGACCCGAAGAGGCCAACGCCGGGGAGGCGGAGAACCAGAACGAAGGTGCGGTTGGCGTCGCAAGTGACGCCCACCCAGTCGCAAGCGGAGGCCGCCGGGTCCCATCTTAGCCGCGCGGCGTGCGGGGTCTTCGACAGGAAGTCGAGCAACGCCGCACGGTCGGCGGTCGGCTCGGCCGCCGCGATTCCGGCAAAAACCAGAACAAAGACGATGACGAAGAAGGAGGAACAGACCGCCTCTGCCATTGGAAGTGAGGCGGAGCTCAGGCGCCAGGGTTCAGCACGGCGCAGGCGTGAGTAGCCATGCCATTTCCAAGAGGAGGACAACGAGTCACGAGCTTTGTAGCGGAGACGAAACGCGAATTGAACGATTCGTTTCTCGTTTCCCGGAGCAAAACGGGGATGGGAAACGAAACGGTTGGGTTAGCCCAGAAGAACAGGAGATGGTCATTTGATTAGCGACTTGGCAGAGTGGGAGACAGGGTGGAATCGTTCCGGGCTGGCTCGGTCGGGTTTTGGATTTACACGTGGCACGCAATCATTTGATTTTGATCCTGTAATTTGGGCTGCCGCACAGCTGGAGATGAGCGCGAGTACCCAGATTTGGTGCAATAAGCAACGGAGACACGGATTAAACTAAGTATTAACGAGCCCAGGAAAGAGGATTTGCTACGTCATTAGAGAGAAAACCTCGAAGAAGGCTTCTCAAATAGTAGTGCTTACAATTTTTTTTTTGTTCAGCTCTTCTTATAAACTAATCATTTAGAAAATTAATGAACTTGATAAAGTTGAAGAAAGCGACGACAGTGGCGCGATCAATGCTTAATCAAATAATTGAATAGCAGTAGGTGGAGCATTTTTCTATCCTTTAAAGGCAAGGAAGGAAGAGTAGATAGATACGTCAATCAGAGCAGGGGTCGTCTTCAATCAGTATATAGGAATCCGAAATTCTGAGTGGCTTCACTGGCAGAGTAGGACACAAGCAATGTGCAGTCAGCCGTGGGAATAGAATAGACAGACATGCTGCATGCAACTCGGCCAAGAGTCGATGGGCGGTGGCACGGCAAATGAAAGAGATAAGAGCAACGGATCTGGTCGATGAGCAGGAGATTAATTGTTAGGAAACAAGTAAGACGGATGATGATAAGGATACGAGAGGCAGGAAAGCGAAGGAATTGCAGGGAACAAAACGCATATCCCTGCGGACAAGCACATAATACAAACCAAGTGGAAAGAATTTTCAGCTGACGAAAGAAGCCGAACCACCCCAGCAAAGCGGGAGGCAGGAAACATCGACAACACACACACAAGAGCCAGCCAGTACCAGAAGAGCTGCCAGCGGTTGGACTACATGTAACATAACGCCGTAACATTGCCGAATGGAACTCGTTCTCGGCTGGTTTACAGCTCAACAGGCCCTTACTCTTATTTTTGTTTCTTATTGTTCCGTTGATGAATACAAGCACAAATCAGATTGCAAACTCAGCCCACAAAGGACTTTGAACCAATTTTGATTTGCGAATATTCGATCAACACAACATTTGCTCCTCCATTTTTGGTCCAAACAAGCAAAATAATCTCAGCCGATTATGTACTATCAGTTCATAGTATTTCCCGGTCACACTCTTTGATTCCTCCACCCAGCCTGGTTTTGCGTAGTATTTCCCGCCTCCGTCCAACCTCAAGGCGATAAAACAAAACTCACCTTTTTTTTGTTAATATCTCCTCCATTATATGTACACCTTGCTCGTCATATCCTCAGCACGTCCTTAGTCATGGCCATGAAAGATCTCAGCTGCGCATCCTTCTTCGTCACTCTATGTTTGTCATCCATCTGCTGACCAGCCACCGTTCCCGTTCGACTCTGGTTTTATTGGAGGTGTGCTGATCTAAGAGAACATTCGGATTTTCGTGCTAACAAGTTTTGAGCTTTTTCTTTTTCCGCCACTTAGTGCTGGAGTTTGTAGAGGTTGGGTGCAGGATGGTTGGCTGTGGCCAAGGAACCTGCGAAGGACCGGCAAATAATTCGCCATTTTTCTTCGACTGTGATTGTTATCCTGGCTGGACTAAGGCCAAGGTCGGAGATTTAGTGCTGCCACCATGCATTCTTCCCAACTGTGAGTTATTTATAGTTTATCCTCTTCATCGAGTCCTCCTTTGCATTGCCAAAATTTTATCTTTTCAGGTTCGCTGAATTTTAACTGCGGCCTGCCGCGGTTTTCATTGCCAAAAAACTTTAGCAACCGTAATGGCTATTCAAATTCATCCGACAAATTTAACACAAATTTTTTCTCTAAATTCTAAAGAAAAAATTTGAGTTCGATGCATGTTTTGAAGCTTGCGATCTTGTATGGTGAGGCAATGGAACCTGCGAGGCAGCAAATGGAGGTGGTCACGAATGCTGCTGCAAAGCCGGAGCTTTCAACCTGAACAACTCCAGAGATTTACCGTGCTTCAGCGACTGTAACTGTTTTTCAATACTATTTAAACTTGCATTCGGACCCATGCTGTCAAGAAATGAATCCTTTTTACTGTATTATTATGCATTTGTGTTTATTGATTCCTGCAGGTTCTCTTAGTGCGGACTGCACGGCTTTCGGCTTTACTCCGCCGCCGCCGCCACTGCTGCCGCCGGCGGCGCCTACTCCATCAGAAGGCTCTGCTGGAAAGGGTTGGACTTCTGGGATTAGAAGTCATGGCCGGTGGAATTGGGTTGGTTCTGGCCTTGTTGATGTTGTACATAGTTTGACTGAGCACACATATTTTTAATTAAATAATAGTAATTTATGTTCTTGTATGTCTCCTGGTCAAGACATTCATATTTTTTTAAGAATAATCTGAATTCCCAGGTCAATTCTTTGTGATGAGTTTGAAAAAATAACACAGAGGTGGAGCCCGTGACGCATGACCCGACACCCTGTTTATATAATGAAAAAAGAAAGCAAGAATGTCCTCCCAGCTCTCGGTCAGAAAAGAAATGAACCCTGCTGAGAATCAGCTCCGGCTCCCCAGGGTGGACTTCTCGGCCCTGAGCCTTGAGCTCGCCGCAACGCCGGAGTGGGCCGCGGTGCGAGGAGAGGTCATGCAGGCGCTGGAAACTTTCGGCAGCTTCGAGTTGGTCTACACCCGAGTGAGCCCCCAGCTCCGGGAGGCCATCTTCAAGGATGCAACAAGAGATGTATTCGGTCTCCCTCTCGAAGCCAGGTCACAAACACCTGGATTCCTCGGCAAGCATATCGCGGATGCAGTCGATAGCGTCATTGTTCTTGACGTCTCTCCAGCCGGTTTCGACAGTTTCGCTCGCCTCTTGTGGCCTCAACGAGGAAACTCTGCTTTCTGGTAACTTATTTTCCATAGCCAATGATGCCAAAATCAAAACTATATCGCTGAGTGTACTACTGCTTGGTCGCCAGTGAGATGGGCTGGTCATATGCAAAGGAGTCTCGCGAGCTGGACCAGATGATACAGAAGATGATCATGGAGACCCTCGGGATGGAGAAACAGTACGATCATCTGGTGCAACACACGGCCTACTCACTTCGATTGTCATCATACGAAGCTCCACCGGCTTCTTCGCATGAAGAAGAAGAAGAGGAGGAGGAGCTAGTCTTTGCAGCGCACACAGATCCAAGCCTGCTTGCCATGATCGCCCAGCACCAGCTAAATGGCCTGGAAGTTCAAATCAAAACTGGCGAATGGATCAGGCCCAACGCGTCCAAGGACTCCTTCATCGTCTTGCCCGCAGAGAGCATGGAGGCAAGACAAATCAATTTTCATCAAATTAAGTTGCAAAATTAGGCCTATTTTTCCAATTTTATTCGTTAATTAATTAATTCATTTTTTGTGTGTGTGTGTTAGCCAGGCATGGACGAATGGAAGGGTGCAGGCGACCCGGCATCGCGTGATGATGAGCAGAGGGAAGCGAGGCATCAGATACTCGGTGATCTTCTCGTCGGCGCCGAAAGCGGGATTCGTGTTGCAGGCGCCGGCGGAGATGGTTGATGATATGCACCCGAAGCTCTACAACCCCTTCGATTTCGCCGAGTTCATGAGGTTCCGCTACACTTTCCGCGGACAGGATGCGCTCAAACATTACTGTGGTGTTGGCCTCCAGGAGGAGGCTCATGCATCCGAACGCTGACAACTGGCCCAAGTAAAAGGAGTAACCATGGAGCAGTGACGAATGCTACCCAAGTCCTATCCAGAGAGCGTTGTAAACCCTTGACAACATTTAAAATTATATGTTTATCTCTAATGACAATTATATTTATTTATATATAACGTAGTTATTGAGTACTAACTATGGATATCAATCTCATGAAGTATTTGAAGATCACCCAAGTTAGTGATTTATTTGTGTAAATAGTCGACAAGATCTCCTCAACGAAAGAACAGACACTGAGAAGCGGTATCTGAAGAAGGCATGCCGTCTGGCAACATCCCGTTGAATTTCCAACAGTTTGTTTACAGTACATTGCTTAAAGTCTCCTTTGAGTCTTCGGAGTGACATTGCTTGTTATGTGACATTTTTCGCTTCTATTTTCTTCTTATGTGTTCATGAATTTCAATCACAGAAGCCTGAGTCATGGAGGCTTGCTTGTCAGACAATTGTGGGGAACAAAGAAAATGCTGTCAAGGTAGGCTTTGCAGTTCCCTTTCGTCTTGTGAACCTTGTGCCTGAAGTGCTTCAGATTAAATTACCAGTGAAGTTTTTGGCCAACCTATCCATCCTCTAGCAGAGATCATTAATGGTTACTGTAATCAAACTTAGTTGAAACCAGAGCTACAGCCGGCATCAGCTAATAAGTTTTAATTTCAAGCTAGACAAGACAAGACAATAAGTTGACACCAAGGTCAGTATGGATTGCTAAATGCCTTGATGGAACCAGAAAAATACGAATATTGATCACTCAATTTGTAGTATGTCTCCAACATTAAGACCTTCTTGACCCTGTACTAAACAAGCTATCCCTTAGATGTTGAGTAACCATGTCATGCTTTCAGGTTGTTGTTCAGCAGATGACACAATGGAAGAAGTGATCTCTCAGGTTTAGATGTCAAGGTGGTATGTGACAAAGGAAAGAGAGAAAAACGCTCGTCTTAGCATATATCAATCTGGAATCATTTTGTTACAAATGATCTTGTGTCTGAAGTTTTTGGCTTGAAAAAAAGAATAAGATACACCACATAGCTTCTTCTACTCAGTAACGAGAAGTGCGGATTCTATGAAAAAGTGATGAAAGAAACCATCAAGAAGGCAAAGGTACATAATATAAAGAGAAATAAAGATTTGCTAAAAGAACTTCACAAAAATGCAAAAAGTTTTAGCAAATCATTTGCAAGTATTCAAAGACATGTTATCCAAGAACAAGGAAACTGATGTTAATAAAGACTGAAGACTCACTGACCATGACAAGTGATGCATAAATAGATAGCACAGAAATGGATGCTTCAATGACTACAAGCAAGAATGAGATTTGAGAGTCAGCTTACCAGACCTATATAACTTTTTGTCATATTACTTGTAAATCAGCTAGCCTACCTTGTCTTCATCCAGCTGGAAACAAGAAGGAATGTGCAGCCATATTATGAATGGAACCTGAGTAGAACAGAATTCCAGCATCAGATATTAGAATGATGTACTGCACATCAATAAAAAAAAGGAATTTGTTGAGTATATAATATTGTATCCTATGACATCTTATTACCTAAATTGTTTGTTTGCCCTCAAATCAGCATCCAACCAGTGTTTCGCCAGCCAGCTAAAACTCCTTGCATCAACTCTTGAGATTCAGTCTTACTAGCACGGTATCTGTGTTCAACTCATCATCTTTGTGAAGATCCTTCAATTCCTGAGCCCATGAGTCCTTCTTTCATGAAAATTTTAATCATGACAAAAAGACAACTGCCACAAAATACTTCACTTACAACCTCCTCCAAACCATTCCACCTGTTTGACAAAAATTTTGTGGTGTAACAAGATGAGAACGAAGTTATGACATGCCTGGAACCAGCGTTATTTCTGACTGATACCAATCATTCCATGATCATCTGAAAAAAATCATTCCATACAATCTGGAGAGCATTTGCTTTTTTCCTCTGTTTACATGTTCTATTCTGTAGCATCAGACTTATCATTGATGACACTAGCAACCCCATAGCTGTTATGCAAAGGGAAGGCTTGGTTTGCTTATATCCTTCAAAAATACTGCTTAGTCAATGAGCTCAATGCATGCATGTTGCGCATGCTTATTCCTAGCCCAGTAACTGTAAGTTGGAACTTGGAAGTGTCTGAAGGTATATAAATCATTTCTACCAATGCTTTTACAATAAAAGATATAAATAATTTCAACCTATGCTTTTCTGAGACTGATGAAACAGACCTTGTAAACCACTCAGATGCTTTTACAGTAAAAGATGAATTTGGCATTTCCACTCAGATGCCCTAGATGCCATCTTCCACAGAAAATATCAATATGTCAACCAAAGTACAGATGATCCATCTCAGAGTCAGTAATGGAGACTTCAGCAATTATTTCCATCTCCTCTATCAGTAATCCTAACCTCTCGTAAATCTCTTGGGCCTGAAGGTGAGATCTATCATCAGCATTAAATGCATGCACTTTATTGTTGATTTCAGTCCAACTCCAACCAGGGACCTTGTTTACTCCTCTTTCCCTCATTGCTCTCTGAATCATTGCTCTGCCATTCCACATCCCAAAACCGGCATACATGTGTGAGAGAAGAACATAGGTGGAGTGCTCATTGGGCTCTAAGACTAGCAAATGCTTGCCAACATGCATTGCCAGCTCAATATCGCCGTGGATTCTGCAGGCACCCAACATAGTCATCCACACTGAGGCATCTGGTTGAAATGGCATTGATTCAATAAGCTTCATTGCTTCATCAAGACGCCCAGACCTACCAAATAGATCAACAGCACATGCATAATGTTCCATTCTAAGAGCAATACCATAAACTGATTCTATTGACTGTAAAAATGTGAATCCCTCTTCCACCAGACCATTGTGACTACATGCAGAAAGAATTCCTACAAAAGTCACATGATCTGGTTCCACCCCAGATTCTAACATCTTTGAAAATATGTCAAGTGCGATTTGACCTTGTCCGTGCTGTGCATATCCAAAAATTATCGAGTTCCAGAGCACAGAGCTTTCTTTATGGGAGCTATGGAAAATCCTCTGAGCATCTTCGATGACCCCACACTTTGAATACATATATATCAAAGAAGCAGCCACAAAATCGTTCAAATTAAAGCCTGCCTTGATGATCGAACCATGAACTTGTTGGCCCAACTGAAGAACCGCCAGATCTGAACAAGATCTTACAACGGCAGAAAAAGAGTAATGGTCAACCATGAGATGCGAGGATCGCATATGAGAGTAGAATTTCAGAGCTTCCTCACTCAGTCCATTCTGTGAGAATCCAGTCAAAATAGAATTCCATGAAACAATGTCTCTAAATTCCATATGGTTAAAACATTTCATAGCATCCTCTATCATACTGTTGTCATCGTATTTAACATACATGGAAATCAGAGCATTAGAAACTGGTGTTGTACTTTCAAGGCCCTGCTTGATCACTAAACCATGAAACAATCTTCCCTGCCAATGTTGTCCATGGTCAAAACAAGCAGTAATTGCACTCGTAAAAGTGTACGTGTCTTGATCAATATCAAACTCTTGCATTTGAGCAAAGAGTTTGATTACCTGGTCTGCAATGCCATGGCAGGCATAAGCTGCCAACATGGAGTTCCACGACACCAAGTCTCTGATGTCATCCATGTCCTCAAACACCTTCCTCGAATCCGTTATTGACCCGCATTGGGAGTAAGCTGTAATCGCGGCATTGTACACCGCAACATCCATCACCCGGCCATACTTGATGATCTTGGAATGTACCTGAGACATCAACTTAAAATATGCAGGTTTTTCGACCAGTGTCAAGATGCTGGCAAATGTTCCCTCATCAGGCACAAACCCCTTTCTTTCCATCTGATCTAGTAGCTGGAACGCCTCATTTAGCTCACCCTCCTGCGCACATCCCGCAATGACTGCATTCCACGTCACCGTGTTAACCTCTGACATTGATACAAACACTAAAAAAGCATCATCAAGCGCATGGCATTTTGCGTACATATCCACAAGTGCACTTCCTGCAAACACATTGCCATCGATTCCAGCCTTAATCAGAACAGCATGCAATTGGCGCCCAAAGCTTATTTGGTCAGCAGCAGCAGCCGACTTGAGAATGCTCCCGAGAGTATGGTGGTCGAACTGCAGACCTTTCCCCACCATCGTTTTGAACACTTCCCGTGCACGCTCGTGCTTGTTGTGCAGCACGTAACAAGCAATGAGCGAATTCCAAGAAACAACATCTCGTTGCGGAATTTCGTCAAACAACTTGCAAGCATCGGCGAGGCGGCTGCTTCGTGAATAAGCAGTCAAGATTTTGTTCCAGGAACACACATCTGCAGCAGCCCCGGACTTTATCAAGCGGCAATGGACCCCAGAGGCGGTGGTCCAGAAGAGCTGGGATGAGGTGAGCTTGAAGGGCAGGAGGAAGCGTAGAGTGAGTTCAGATGTTCGACCCGGGCATGCAAGCATATTCCGGGGGCAGGCGAGATGGATATTTTGCTGCTATTCCATCTGATATCGACGGCGGTTTTATTCCGGGAACAAGACGTTGATGGATGGCATGTCTCGCCGGAGAAGAAGCTTGAGACTCGGAAAGTCAAGTATTGCGGACCAAAATCGAAACCGACAAACACGGTTGGATTTGATCGTGATAACAGAAGCCGGTTCGGGCTAGACCATTGCTCAGGCCTGATGTGTACAACTCAGCATCCAGCTGCCAGCAGCTCGTGCACATGCCATGTTATAATCAGCAGCACGTGTCGCGAGCATTGATCGCGGCATCTGTACGCACGATGCTTCCATGTGCACCCAATAAATATTTGATCCGAATCCATTTTGATCCAGTCCTTTCTTCGAAATCAGAATAAAAATTATTTAATTTTAATCAATTTTTATTATTTAAATATTAAAAAATAATCAAATTATTATTATATTATTTTAAAAAATAAATTATTATACACTCTTATATTCGTTTATTTAAATTTTAATAAATAATATATTTAAGAATATAAAAATTTTTAAAAAAATTAAATTATTCACTAGTTAGATTAATATTCAAATATTAAAAATTTGATTAAATTATTTTTTTATATTTTAATTTTAATTTTAAATTTGAGTTTGATTTTGATCTCAAACTAAACAATGCCCAAGATTGACAGGCCTAACCCCATCCCTTTTTCAATTAGGCAAAACCTCCCATTAGTTTTATAATTTTCAAAAACCCACTTCTATAAGTAGCTGTTAGTATAAAAAAATTCGAAAAAATATTATAGCATATTATATCATATGTATCAATACTTAGAGTAATAAAATAATATATAAAATATTATAACAATACTATAACAAAATGTAAATACTATAATAATAGTATATACTTAAAAATTAATTATTATATTTAATTTTGATCATAATAATTACTTTTTAATTATATATACTTAAATTTAATTATTTTATTTTTTATTTATATTGAATTAGTTTTAATACTGTTGTAGTTTTTAAAATAGTATTACTCTATCTATTAAAGATTAACAACGTTAGAGTAACTTTAGAAATGATAGAAATCCAAATAAAATATTTGTCATATTATGAGCGCTAAATGGAAAATTTAAAAGTTGAAAGGGAGATTTTGGTCAATTGAAAATTATTTAGGATATATCAAAGTTTTAAATCTCGGTCGAAACCGAACCGTTTCTTCGGTCGGTGCTGCAACAGATCGATCAAATCTATTGCGGTGTAGGGTTTTCAGCAAACATAGTGCAGGCAAGGTGAGCGCAGCACGTGAGGAGCTCAAGCGGCAAGCTCATAGGGTGAGCATAGCGCACGCGACGAGCTTACACCGGCTTCGTGTCCAAGCCCGCGCCCTCGTTGAATTGGCTCCTGTGCGCTCGCCAGCTTACCGCCACTCTCTTAATCGCCTCACGCCCTCGTCGCCCTGGCTTTACTCCCGCGAGCTGGGGCGGGCCTCACATCCGCTCCAACAGTGTCGCCAGCTCGATTTTGACGTTCTCGTCAGTCTATACCAAATACTATTCACATGCATAGGACTATCCACGTAATTATTTATTATTTTAAAATTTTTTAAACATATTATAATTTTTTAATTTGAAGTTAAAAAATAATTTAAATTATATTAAATTTTGGTCAAAATATAATTAATAAATAAAAAAACTATTTTTGTTGAAACTGAAATGGAAATGATTTTGATCGATTTTTTGTTCACGTGTATGCATGCATAATCGTTTAACCGAAAGCAAAACAAAAAAAAAAATTGCATTAGTCTCATCCCCATGTGAATCGCTATTACGAGATCACACAGAGCTAGTTGTTCTGATTCATATATTTATAAATATTCATCTGAATCGTTCAAATACTGAATTCATAATTCCACATTCAAATATTTAAACTCAACTAATGATTATTAGTTGTATTACGTTATAATTAATAAATTATGTATTTATCAAGTATATTTTAATAATAAGTTAAATTTGCTTAAGTTAATTGTTAACTTTTTAATCATATTCATATTATTTTTCGTATTTTTTTATATAGTAATATATAAAAATAGTGGTTAACTATAAAAATTAATTTTAATTAATTAAAATAGTATTTAACATTCTGGTAAAATTAATTATAAATTCTTTCATAATTTTTAAATTTATATAAAAAAATTTCAAAATTTTATCGTATTTTTAATTTTAAGTTAAAGTACAGTCAAAATATAGTCAAATTCTAGTCAGTACATAATTAATAATTAAAAAAATCTTTTTGCCGAAACCGAAACGACCGAAATGTATTGATTTCGTTAGATGTCAAAATCGAAACTAAAATCGAAACCGAGATTTAAAACCTTCGGATACATATTTTCTTACAAATAAATTCTGATTACTTGAACGGATCGGATTAAATGGTGGCCTTTTTTCCCGTTTGCCCGGATCCGTTGTTTCCGCGCGCTCTGAACAAAATTTCCTCTTTTCGACAACCGATAAATTGACACGTAGCTTCTCAAGATTTTGTGCCGGTTGTTACGAGCTTCGTGTGATTCCGACGGTCGAATCTCAAAGCACGAGGTGGCGTCATGCTTGGCAGATTTTATTTTCTTTTTCTCTTTTTTTTTGGGGGGGAATTTGAACTGTTCGCCATCCCGCCCACACGGTCGGGCTCCATCGGTTTTTATTCGCTTGTCTTTTATTTGGACGCAAATCTCAGTCACTCTCGCTCTTGCCCTCGCCGCTCAGCCCTCGGATGCGATTTCTCCGACGATCCCCGGCGGCCGGACGGTGTCGGAGTCCAGGTAGCGGCTGCCGCGCGAGGTCCACCCTCCTCCTTTGCCTCGCCTTTTTGTAGCATCGGATCTTGATTTCTTGTTTCTTTGCGATCTTTAGTTAGGGTTTCTTAGATGTGGTTTTGGGGTCGATCGGCGTCGAGGAATTATGCCGCCCCTTGTTCTGTTTCTTTTTTGTGTTTTTTGACCTTTTTTTCATTGGATCTGCCCGCACTTTTGGGTTTTCTTGTTTCTTTTGCCTTGTGGATGGTAGTATTATGGGTGATCAGAGCGGTCGTGATGGGGTTTGGTGTATATCATGGGTTTGTTCTTGAAATTTTGAGTGGGTTTGGTGTGTTTGCTGGGATTGGAGTTGCGATGATTACGTTTACGGGTGTTAGGGTATTGGGACACTGGAGAATGGTTTTTTTGCTTCATTTTATCGATTTCTTATTGGTTGATTTTTTTTTCCGGTGAATGTTCTGTTCATCCGACTTTATTGAGACCAGAAAAATGCTTGATTTGGTAAAAACAATCAATTGCTTTTCATATTGCAACTAGACATTGCGCATTCCCCTCAGTTTCTTGCCAAGCTGTATGAATTCCGAAATTTTTGGTTCGGGTTGTCTTTTACGCGTTCATATTAACTTCTCTGCATTTTCCAAAATATTTTCTGAGAATCATTGTTTGTTTTCTTCTATTTCAACCAATATTTGCTTTTCTTCCATCATTTTCTCTCCAAAGCCAAATATGACCTTCTTTAATGATATGCAACTCTTTTACTTTGTGATTCCTGTATGATGTATAAACTCATGTGCTAGCATGGTTTATATCATACCTGATACTTATCATTGAGATACTTGATTTAATTCTCAGAAAGTGCCAGCCGAATGAGTATGCTGGGGGTGGAGACGCAATTTTTTTTATTTGTAGGCGATTAGGTTATTAGGACATTGGCAACTGATTTCTGCTCTGTTATCAATTTGTTGATTTCAACCTTTTCTTTTATTTTTCCTCCATGTTTTGTTGCTTTGTCTTTATTGTGACCAGTGATGTTCTTGATTGAGTTAAAGAGTCGCCTATTCCCAACATGAAGAGGGACTAATTGTAGATTATTACTTTCACAATGAAGTATTGGAGCTAGATGATTTTCTGTGACTGCTGAACAATGAAAGTCAAACATGATGAAAAGGGGCCAGTTGCATAATAAATAACAAAGAAATGTTGTTGTGTCAAGACCATTTTTAAGTCATGGATATGATGGTCATAAATAACAAAGAAATGTGTGAAAACCATTTTTAAGTCATGGATATGATGGTTAGTAGATATTCAAAGAGTTCTTTTCCCATTAGGATCTTTTTTAGAACTCTAGTATGCTTAAACAGATTTAATGATTGAGGGAAGTAGAACGTTTACTTAAATATGTGTAAACCAATGTTGGAGGAGATAGAAACCGTAACATGGGGAATGGCACACGTTCTGCCCTTTTGTATATTTGAAACCACTTGCATTTGTATTCTTTGGAATAATTTGGAGAACTGTCTTTATTATTATTTTCTTTTTGTGGATTGTCATGATTGTTGTCAGTTCTCTCTTTTCAAGAGGAAGGATTCCCCTGAACACTTGAAATTTTTGGCTACTGTTAAATGTTAAGAGAGTTGTCAAATTACCTGATTCTTATTTCATGTTATAACTGATTGAATAATATTTGACTTCCAGGTTTAACAAGCAGCAACTTGTTTGGTAGTATTGTGATTGTTCCTTCATGATCATGAAGGAAAATTCAGTAATTGGCGGTTATGGAGCACCAACAGTCCGCATCACTCGAGCTCAGGCTGCTGCCTTTCATGCAAATGGTGGGGAACTTCATCTGAAACCTCCTCTTCCAAAACGAGATAAGAAGAGAACACAACAGGAAAATTCAGAGAAAGCATCCATGGACAAGAAGGCAGCTGCTTCTCTATTTGCTACTGCTCAACGAAAAAAGAGGGCAGTGCTTAAGGACATTCGTAATGTATGCTGCGAGAATTCACTTCAAGTTGGCAATATGGCAGCTAGGATCCAGGTTTCAGATTCTCTCTTGATATGATAATTGATGTTCTGATTTGTGTTATCAGTCATTTTGTGATTATAGGCAGATGTGAAACCTCTCAGTTTGTGTTTCGATACAAGCAAAAGGGAAATATTTTGCTACTAAGTTCTGTTGCAGCAGAAATGTTTTACATTGTTTTTATGAGTTGCTTCTTGTGAATATTCCTCAATTTTTGTTGAAATATCAATGTTGTTTTGGTTGCCATTGTCTCTTTTTATTTGCTTTGTCTTTCTTTTTAATTTTTGATCACTCAAAGTTTTCTTGTTTTTACTTGTTTTCAGTCCAAGGTCACCCAAAAAGCAAATCTAGATTCTTCTAAAGCTAAATCAAACTGTGTCCTGGAGGGTTCAGCTAAGTCATGCCCTAATGTTTCTGTTGGAGTAAACAATCTTTCAAAAGATAAGATGGCTGAAGGACCACCAGAGGTAGTGATATTGGACACAGAAGAGAATAGTAGATTAGTGAAGTTGGAAGAAAGTACTTTGGCCCTTCGAAATGGTGAAAACATCAAAGATGGTGAGAGCACATGTGATGTAACTTTGTTCGATGAAAATGGCTGCAGAACTGGAATGCAAATTGCAGGACACTCGAGGAATGGTTAGCAATCTAATGCCTAGTGTATTACAAGTTGGCTACTTAAAATTCTTATAAAATCGGTGTGAGAATTATAATAACAATGACAACTGCCAAAATTGAACTGAGATTCTGACCAAACTTGTCTGTCACATCTGTCAGTACGAATTATGTAAAGCTGTGTTTGTTTCTCGATCAGTATAAAGTTTTTAGGTAATTACAGGTTTAGGAATTCATAGAGATTGCATCTATGTTTTGAAAATCTGAAAGCAATTATTTCATTTTTCATTTTCATACATCTAGAAATTGGCCATTCTGTGACAAAGCTTTGGTTGGATTATGCAGTTGAAGAAAAACTTTCCAAGGACCAAGGAGGATTACCTTGGTCAGATTTTGTTGACATCGATTCTGACCATGAAAATTCTCAAATGTGCAGTCTTTATGCTCCTGATATATATACTAATATTTGCACCACGGAGGTATGCTACACAAATATTTAGTCTTCATGCTGCAAGTTCTTGCAAAAATATCAAATTTCTTTTCAATGTTTTATTTCCTGTTATTATGCCTGCTGATCTGATACAGATTTTAGATGTGTCATGTACTTTTCCTATAAACTCTTGTGGACATTGCTCCCCTTTCCAGCTTATTCGAAGGCCTTCTTCTGATTACATGGAAAGATTGCAAAGAGATATAACTCAGAACATGAGGGGAATTCTGATTGATTGGCTGGTTGAGGTTTGTTGGCCTATTCTTGTGTGATTGTATTTTCTGCAACATGTTTCATTTGTATCTTAGAAAATTCCAGTGAAGGAAAGAGCAATACCTTTATTGATTGAATCTATAACTAATGGGGATTGTTTAATTTCTATTATTGTATTCTTTCTGCCGTTTCTTGGTGCTTTCAGCAACTAATCTGCCTTATGATAAAGTTCATTTTGGCTGCCTGAGCATTATCTTCAACCAAATATTTGAGTGGTAAATTTCCAGTGGTCAAATGTATGCAGTGGGAAACAATAAAGAATGATATCAATGAGGTGATGACATGAAGGCGAAAATTGAAATGATAATGCAAGAATTAGAGTTTTGTAGGAGTTGCAAATATTGATGCCATTGTAAATAACAAAATAATGACCTATTCTAATTCCAATGGCATATTCGTGAAAGTTGAAGGGACCTTGAATTAAGTATGGAGTGAAAACTGCCCAAAAGGGCATTGAGAAGGGCATCAGTGGAATTTTCTGACTTCTGAGAAATTAAGGGCCTATTGGAATGCCCCCAAATTCCATAGCAATTGGGGGTTTTAAAGGATTTTTTTTCCTTGATAGGAAGATTTTCCTACTAGGTGTTTGGTGTAAACTTTTGAACAACCCACTTTCGGAATCATGAGAATCCATAGGAAAATAAGAGAGGTCCAACCTCTTTTGCCTGCGGAATGTAAGCTCTTCCTATCATTAATGACCTCTCATCAACCATAGGAATTTTTTAAGCTTAAGGAGAGATAGTTTACTAAGGTACTGCCTACTGCATAGTGCAACAATACTGAAAGTCAAAGTTGTGGTGTTGAAGATAAACAGCAAAATTCTTACTAGGGCCTTAGTGCTTGTTGGAGAGAACTTGTGATTCAATGTCTCAATTCCTTTCATTTCTTTTGTTAGTTAAAAACAATACACCCTTTACTACCAATGACTTCCTGTGATTCTCTTCCAGGTTGCTGAGGAATACAGGCTTGTTCCAGATAGTCTTTATCTCACTGTATATCTCATTGACGGATATCTCTCTCAAAACTATATTGAAAGACAAAGACTGCAACTACTTGGCATTACCTGCATGTTGATAGCCTCGTAAGGTTTCCTTTTATTTGAGGAACCGTTTGTTAATTATTTTCATCTAAGGATGCATGATTGGTTGTAAAATCATCTTGCTTTACTTTCTGGCTCTTATATAAATAGGAACAAATTTCTTCCATTGAAATTTTTGTGGTTCACTCTCCAAGGACTGCACTCTTGTAATATGGTTTCCACTGACATGCAGATGACAGTTAAGTGCCAAGATAAAATATCACAAAGAGTGTGGAATGTTTGATGAGTAATATGTGTTTTCTAATCACCTGGAAGCTGGATGAAGTACTGAATTTTTTATATTTGTTTCACTGTGTGTACAACCAATAATTTGTTAATTAGGTTTTTCTCTCTTTTTTTTTTCCTCTCAAGCACCTAATTCTGTGAACACATCTATAAGGTGTTCTTTACCTTGTAATATCAATAGTATGAGTTTGGTTATGTTTCTTCCAGATCTTACGACTTTTATTAGCAGCTAATTGCAGAAGATACAGCTGGCGATCATTAAATCTTTCAATTGTCTGCATAACTTTTTGCAGCTAAATAATTTCTGAATACACAAATATTTGTTGTATGTTTTGCAGTAAGTATGAAGAAATCTGTGCTCCTAGGGTCGAAGAATTTTGTTTCATCACAGATAACACTTACACTAAAGGAGAGGTATGCCTTTTTCTTGCATTTAAAATAGTTCTCATATTTAGTAAACACAATATTCAAATTCAAGCAAGAACCTGAATTGTGTGCTAGTTTTTTAATAAGTTTTTGGGCCCAAACCTGAAAATTTCAGGCCAAGTCTTCAGGCCTGAGCCTGGCCCGGCCTGATTACACCACCGCTTTCAAGGCTGAGGCTTGATGCATAAGGAAGATTGCTCCCTTGAGATTGGATGGTTAATATCATAGAAAAAACTGTTCTGCAAGCTGGGCAAGGCTGTCCTTGCATTGAATCTTTGTAGAATTATTGCTGTTGGGAGTCATGATTTTATCTGTTTGCTCTTATTATTGCTTTTATTTCTTGAGAGATATTGTTCTATGTGATTGTTGCATCTTCTGAGTCTAAACTTGCCGGCAGGTTCTCAAAATGGAGAGTCAGGTTCTTAATTGTCTGGATTTTCATCTTTCAGTACCAACGGCAAAAACGTTTTTGAGGTCAGCATTCCAAATGCTATGCACTCTCTGATCACATTCGCTGAGGTTTTAGTGCTTAATTTCCCTCTTGTCTCACCAGGAGATTCCTTCGAGCAGCACAAGCTTCTTCTAAGGTACATTGGCTAGTTTTTTCATACCTATGATACATACTATGAACTATGCACTTGCGCATCTGTATAGCAAGCTGGGTGCTTCATGTCCTGTTTCTCCGATGTGCAGGTTTCTACTCCTGCTATGGGTTATTTAGCTAATTATCTAGCAGAATTGACTTTACTTGAGTATGGATTTCTAAAGTTTCTTCCTTCAATCATTGCTGCATCTGCTGTGTTCCTTGCTAGATGGACATTAAATCAGATTGACCACCCATGGGTAAGTGTACATGATATCTTGTCGTCACCCACCCTATTTGCTTCAGACCATTTCCTGATCTGGATATTTCTGCCATCCTTCTCCTTTAGAATCCAACCCTTGAACATTATACCTCATACAAGCCTTCCGATCTAAAGGGGACAGTTGGAGCAATGCAAGATTTGCAGATGAATTTGAAAAACTGTCCCTTAAATGCCATACGCGAGAAGTATAAGCAACAGAAGGTAATTCACCATCTCATACAGTTCAACTTTGTAGAGGTTTTGGCAGGTATGTTGTTTTTATCAACTGTTCTGTCAACTAGTAAAATTTCACAATGTGAAGTAGTTTCCCTGTATATATTGGAAGAGTTACCTTTTCATAGGTATTCATGTCATCTTTTTCTAGCCAGTGTAAATTTTTATTCACTTTCCATTAGACTATCCTCACACGGATCATGGCCTCATTCACCCTCTAAGAAACACTTCCCTCAACTAAAACAAGAAATGAAAAGTTGGTGGCTGTTAAAATGTTCCCTATATTGTCTCTTAGATTTAGAATGTTCATTTTTTTTACGTTATTTTTGAGTCTGGAACATGTTTCAAATGACAGTTCGAACATGTGGCAACTTTGACTTCTCCAAGCCTGCTTGGTTCACTCTTCTGCTGAATGACATAGTTGCTACGGCATTTGAGAAGCTGTTAACGAAGGGCTATCAGGTCAGTAGTTTGTTGAATATGCGAGGAGGTTTCAGCAAATCCTTTTTTAGCCAGTCAGCACACTATCCTGATTATCTATTCCATATTATCATCAATTATGGTGGTTAAATCGTTAATTCTTTATCTTTGGAATCCTTCTGTACAATGTAAATGTTAACTTGAAATGACATGCCAAATGGCTTATTTATTTCAAGTTCTCTTGTTCCTTGTAAAGCAAGAGGGGGCTGTGGCCTAGCTTGTGATTGTTGGATTGTAACAGCGATGTAACTATTATATTCAAAGCAATGCTTCCATCTCATTGAATTTAGAGACAAGAGGAATACGCGGCTCTTGGCTTTCTATTCATCTACGGCGGTTGTCTTTTAATTGCTCTTGTGCCTAATGATATCAAAAAGTTTTTTTTTAAAAAAATAAAGAACTTTTTTGACGGAAAAAAAAAAAAAAAAGGGAAGCCCAAGTTTCACAAGGACGTATTTATCTGAAGGAATTAACGTATTTTTTACAAAAAAAGAAAGGAATTAATCGAGTGAGTTTTTTTTTTTCTTTTTCCGGTAAAGAATTTAAGCAAATTATCTGATACCGTTAGAAGGAAGGGTGTTTTAGGCAATTTAGCATGCCGGCCGGCAGCATTGCCTTACCTTAAACGAGTGACGATGCAGCCTCATGGCAGCCATTGATCCGATCTCGGCCGCTCCACGACGTTACCGCCGATGACGGTTCTCAGCGTCGTGCCCCGGCCCTCGCAGTCATGCCCTCCTTTCCTCTTTTCCCCTCTCCTTCGACCGTCTCAATCCCCGACCTTTTCTTCTTCTCCCCGCCCTCCCGCTTCCAAATCAGGTCTGAATCTCTAAAATTTTTCGATCGAATTCGTATCGCCGTTTTGCATTTGTGTGCTGATTTATAATTACTCTCCAGTTTCTCCGTGCTTCACGTCCACCAATGTCGGTCCTAACGAGTGGAGCAGGAAGGCGCGCGGACGAGTGAGCCCGCTCCGCTCGGTGTTCCCCTCGTCGCCTGCCCTCGTCTCCTCCGTCGGCGATTTATTCGAGTTCATATGCTCGGGCCCTCTGATTCAGAAGCTTGGCTATACTGCCGAGACTGTAGCGGAGTCCATCGACAAATGGTTGGAGAGCGGGGTGCACCTCTGCTACCTGTTTCGATTGAACGAGCTCAGCTTGACGGTGCCCCAGAAGGTTAGGATTTACCACTACTACATCCCCGTGTTCCTCTGGTGCGAAGATCAGGTGAAGAAGCACCGCTCAAAGTTCGCTGATGGCGAGGAGGTCCCGCCTATTGTGGTACGTTGATTCTGAATTTTCCTGAAATTGTGAGTTTTCTCCTTTTCGTGAATGGTTGCGGCAAATACTACTTTTGGAGCGATGCAATGGTGAACGGAGATCTGAACACGTTGAAGTGATCCCAGACTATGAATGACCTTTTCAATTTTTTTTCCAAAAAACGAGATTCATTAGGAGGATGAATTGTGCTTGCTTATCATTTTGTAGATTGGTGTTAGTGCCCCTCAAGGCTGTGGGAAAACAACCCTCGTGTTCGCTCTTGATTATCTATTCAGGAGATCTGGCAGGTCAGATCGTAAGAATCACAAATATGTCGATGAGCTTTGTGTTCCAATTTATTCGTCATTGATGTATTTCATTTTATCTCGTAGTATTTATACATTAATTGCAACTGTTTTTCCCAGGATTGCTGCAACATTGTCCATAGATGATTTTTATCTGACAGCAGAGGGCCAAGTATGTTCATTCAATTTTGGCTGGCTTTTCTTTTTTCCCCTCGAGTATGCTTTTGATCTACATTTATCATGCATGAGTATCTTCCAATTTCAGGCTAACTTGAGGAGCCAAAATCCTGGAAATGCTCTCTTGGAGGTGTCACAAATTCCCAAACACTCTTTTTGTACATTAGAGTAGATAACTGATTTGCAATGGGGAATTCTGCCACTCAAATTTGGAAGCTCATCATTTTCGGAAATTTACTATGGGTGGACATTGATTATCATATGGTAGTCCTAAATTTTCAGTTCCGCGGAAATGCGGGGAGCCATGACCTGCAATTCTCAATCGATACACTTACAAGTTTAAGCAAGTTGATGAAGGAAGGTACCATTCTGCTTGTGTACTTCTATGCACTCTAATTCCAATTTAGATGCAACATTCACTAGAATTATCCAAGTAACTTGCCTTTTTCCTTCTCAACAACGGAGTCAGCTCCTCCAAATTATTTTTTATTTCTTTCCTTGTATAAAATCAATATAACATGCTTGGATTCACACTTATATTAAATTAGTTCGTGAACAGCAATCAAATGCCATGAATGATGACTAGGCGTTCCTTTATTTCAGGTATGAAGATGAAGCTTCCTCGGTATGATAAGGTATGCCAAGCATCGCATTCCCTTTTCTTTCTTGATACTTGCATTGTCAGATATTTTTTTCATTTTGGACTCTCTTATGTAAATATAGTCTGCAAATGGTGGGAGGGGTGACAGATCGGATCCTTCCACATGGCCAGAAATTGAGGGGCCTCTATCGGTAAGAAAATCTTATGCAAAAAGGAAAACATTGACAATCGCTGCGCTGTTGCTTTGATTGAATTGAAATATGTTATTCTTTATTTTTTTACTTGGTATTTTAGGTTGTTTTGTTCGAAGGCTGGATGCTTGGGTTCAAGCCTCTTCCAAAGGAGGTTGCGAAGGCAGTTGACCCACAGGTTATTTCATGATTATAATGGAAAGAACTGTTGGATTTGATCTCTTTTAGTCCATGGGATTGGTAAACTCACATGACATTTCTTCTGCAGTTGGAAGTGGTCAACAAGAACCTTGAAGCTTACTATGATGCGTGGGACAAGTTTGTGGAAGCATGGATTGTCATTAAGATTAAGGACCCTAGTTTTGTATATCAATGGCGATTGCAGGTATATCTTGTAGCGATCACTTTTATCATGTACAGATGGGTCACGCTTATCCACTTGGTTGTGTAAATTTTTTTCCAACTCAGGCAGAGGTGGCCATGAGGGAAGACGGTAAACCAGGCATGTCGGATGAGGAGGTAGATATATGTTTTCACTTCATGTCATGGAATCCATGATCTTTTTGGAAGTACAGCATCACTGAAATGTGCAAGCACCAAAGAGGAAATTTTTTTTTTTATTATTTGTAATTGATTTGATTTCATTGCCCTGTAGTCTTAAGGTAATATACTTTTTAGGTCATGATTGATCCAGTGAACTAAATTCTCAATGCAGGTTTTTGATTTTGTTTCACGATACTTACCGGCGTACAAGGCCTATCTCCCAGCACTCTACTCCGAGGGGCCAAATGGGGCTGATCCAGATAGGCTTCTTGTTGTCGAAATTGATGATGAGAGGAACCCCATTTTGGCTACCTGAGTTCCATTCCATTATTTGTTTGTTCTTAGCTTAGCTTTTTTGGGTTTGTAACAGCTGTTAGCTTGTTATCAATCATTAATATAAATGGCCTATTAATCTTTACGTTTTTGATACATCCGTACAGCTATTCCAGGTGAAGAGATGCAAGACGTCCAGTAAATTCGGCTTAGTTTTAGATCATTAGCTGCGGCATTCTGATTTTGTATTCAAAATTATTTCTTCAAAAGGTCATCAATTACACATTGCACGTACTGCTCATCTTAAGACTCTTAACAAATTTCTTTTCTCCACGACTACTAAACATCGCTGGCAATGCTTGCAGGAAAAAACTTTTTTAAAAAATAAATATAATGAGAGTACAAAGTTAGCCGTCTAAAATAAGGCCCTTCTTTAGCGTTGGTTTTAATATTTCTTTTGTTAAATGGTCGATTTATTTTGATCGTTGGCCGATTTAATGCGTTGAGGATGGCGCCTCAGCGACTCCCACGTGCTCCGATCCCTATTTGTTATTGTTATACAAAACTTTCAAATTCTAATAAATTTGATTTTACCAGTCCCCAAAATTGACCTAATTTTAAAATCTTATAATTAAAAATAAACCCTAAAAAATAACCTTAATGAGAATTCCAGATGACAAGATTGAATACCGTCAATTCAACAAGATCGCTTGTATTAGATGTAAATGTCACAACCCAATGGTAAACACTAAGAGCTACCAACCATCAATATTTAAAAAAGAGAATGAAGGTGTGTGCATGCACCAACTCATGAAATCCAAGTTCTAAAAGATGTTTGAATACTATCCTAGAAGTTTGAGTTTCAAATTTTCTGAAGTCAGACCACATTTTAAGCAATGACTAATTGCTTTAACATTGGACAGGTTAAGCAAGTGCAGATTTTTGGCACAAGATTGATGACTGATAGAAATACATATTACAACATGCATTGCTTCAGAGAAGCAGCAAATTCCCACATAGCTAGCAGAAATCACCACAACATACAATACAAAAAGGAAAGAAAACTAACAAAAGAACTTACTTGGGCATCTTCGTGGCCTTTCAAACTGCCCAGTAGTCTCCTTTCACCACCAACCAATAAGGAATAGAGGATGTGAGACTATAATAAACCTAATCATTAAAACTATGAAAGAGTGGCAGCAACCCTTGGAGTAGCAAGAGGCTTAACAAGGACGGCTGTGTTCCCAGCCACTGGCTGAAAAGCAGCAGCAGTCTCCACCCGCTCCCAAATCATCCTCCGTCTTTTGTCTGATGCCATTTGCTCTTCTTCCTCATCTTCAAACTTCTTTTGGCAGGACAAAAATAGCTCCTCATCCATCTCAGAGAGCATCTTCGTCACATTCAATGTTACATTCAAGACTGCTTGGTTCCAATGACTTCGAGCATTCCTTTCTAAAGGAGGGAAGATTAGGGGCATGATCACTCGTCTGTTTTGTGCCACAAGACTGACTATATGGTCATTGTTCCATAAGAATAGGGCCCGTTCTGCAACCTGGAACAGCAATTTTTTTTCTTTCATTTCTTGTGTATGAAATAGAAACTAGAACTCAGCATACATGTTGTTCTGGAAAGGTGAAGGAAGGCAGCACAGGTTTGACTATCTAAACCAGACATTCAAGCAAAAAAGGAACAAGTTTATATGGAAGAATTGTATACTTCATCGCATGTTGAAGTAAAGCAAGCAATGTAACAACATAATATGATGAAAAATTTTATATGGGTCATATATTAGATTCTCAATTGGCGAAGACTAAGATCTTGGACGTCCTTGTAATTTCTCAGTTAAACATTTTGAAATGATCTAGTATACTTATCAAACTTGGCACAAGTATTTAAGGTCAAGGTGTTGGGTAGCACATACTCGTCAGGAAGTTCATATGTAACTTCTCCCTAAGTTGATTTTCAATATGAAAATTATCAAAGATTCTACCAAATAACAAAATTGAACCTAACAACTGGTCAACTACCATGAATAGAACAGAAAGAAGGAAATAAATACAATATGAAAGACAGGGAAAAAAGACTGAAAGAGACAACAGCTTTGAAACCAAACCACTTAAATCACTTTCCATTTTTCCCAACTGCCCAATCTCAAAATAAAAAACATAGCGTACTGAGAAGAAAAAAATTACCTGAAAGTGGGAGCTGTTGAGACAACATCCAATCCGCCTAAACAATGGGACCATACACTTCTGAAACTCTGCCATATTGGTGGCTTCCAATATCTCTTCCACCTCACTCAAGAACATCACCTCTTTCTGACTATTTGTCACCGGCCAATACTTCAGCAGACCCATAATAACAGTACTTGATAGCTTTGAGTCTTTATCTATAAACTGTGTCACACAATAAGTAAGCTGCTGAAGGTAAATGCCCACTGTCCTTGGTTTGTGCAGAGGTATCAGAGCCCTGCACAGAAAGATCTTGTGTTCCTCTTTCAATGGCAAAGCAAACCCACTAATGACACTCCCCAAAACCTCCAGCAGCTCAGATATCCCATTGTGTTTATCTGTCTCAAAGATAAATCTGTAGAATATATTGCTGATTGCCTTGCGGATAAAAGGCCGGTGGACCATGAACTTCCCATAAATCCTATGCAAGATTGTCTTCAAGCATTCCCTTTCTCTTGGATCCTCTGAATCAAAGAGCTCAAGCAATCTCAAGATAAATGAATGATCTATAAATTTCTTCCCAATCTTTGCATCAAGAGAGGACGAAGCTATGAACCTGAGCAGCAAGTCATAGACTCCTTGCAAATGGGACCATGAGGGATCAAACATTGGCTCTTCTTCTTCATTCTCCCCGCCACCTGATGAATTAGATCGGTAATTTGGAGGGAACACCCTAAACAAGTTAGTGGCAAACATCTTACAGCTGGCAGCAATCATGGGCTCTGTGAAGCGAGTTGTTGCGGTATGCACAAATTCAGCAAGATCCATAAGGGTTTGGCGCTTCAAATCTTTCTCGACAGAATTCTTAGTTGGATCAGAGAAATCAAAGATGACACAGCAAAGATTCAACTTGCTGATGAACAGGTTTGGCTTTTCATTGTTGGGAACATCCTTAAATGATAGAAGAGGTTCGATACCAGCAACCAAACTAGACGGGAAGATGGCAGAAGACATCCGCTTCACCGTGGCTGCTGCTCGTCCAGAGACAGCATTACCGTTGCTGGTGGTCCGCTGGATTGAGCTTCCAGAGTTCACACCATTGATGCCAACATGGTTCTGCGTGGAATCTGAGCCATTGCAGGATTTTGAAGACTTATGAGGCAATTTGCTGAGGAACTGCTTCCACATTTTGCCAAAAATGGAGGATCTCTAAATCAGTGTCATGGTGCTCAAACACGACGAGGACAAGAGCGTTTCCGAAGATCGAAACTCAAATCAGGATTCCAAAGGCATGGTTTTGAAAAGGAAATCAGACCCGCTGAGTAAATTGGACGGAAAGAACTTGAAGTTTGCCTTAAAATGCAAACTTGGAATACCGACGAGGATTGGAAACCTGAGCTACAGCCGGGGAGCCGAGACAAATGGAGCCAAAAGTTCAAACTTTTCCTCGAAGGCAATAGCGTACCGGAAGCAAAAAGAAGGGATAAAACCTAGATCTCCACCATTAAAGGGAAAATAAAGCTAAGCTTCAGCTAATGTGGCGTTCTCTTGCCAAAAAAAAGGCACCATTCCTTTTAAAAGGGAGGCAAACAGCTGAAAACCCCGAGAAATGCGTCTGCAGAGACGATACCAAAGCTAGAACCCTAGAATTCAGCAATGGCTACAAGATCGACGAAAAATAAAGCACAAACATGGGATGCAAAGCACTGATTTCCATCATCCGTAAAATTACACTACCGAGAGAAGCAAGAAATGGAAACAAGCAAGTCCAGATCACGATCGAGCCAGCAAAATCGAAGCAGAAGCGCTTACAAACCCCAGAAATCGGCGGAAAGAGACGGATCTGCTGCTCCCGAGGCCGCACTTTCGGGATCCGGAGACGAAATCTCGATCGGAGCTACGGAGATCGGAGCCGATGGCGATCGCTCACCAGCGACATGAGATCGGAATCGGGGGAAAAAAGATCTTCCTCCTCTTTCTCGGGAGGAGCGGAAGTGGTTTTCCGAGGATTTCCCACCCGTTTTCAGACCAGAAAACCCGACTTCCCGTGGGAATCCCCGGAACGAGTAGGGAGGCTATGGAAGTGGCGGACAAAGGGGAGTACGGTAATTAACGTGGGCGGGGCCTGTCCTGATGCGATCGGAACCGTTGATTTCTTCACGGTCGGTGTACGATTGGGTTGGCGGGACCGTCGTTTCGTAAGGTGCGCCATTCCTGATCGTTTCGATCGTGCTTGATCGTACGGATGACTAAGATGAAGAAATCTGGAGATCGGTCGGCGACAATGTCGGAGATTGCCGAGCCGTTTGCCTCGCGATACGGTCGCGATATTTTTTATTTTTAGTTGTGAGAACATGAAACTGAATCTGAATTATCCACGGCGTTGCCGAGGTAATCTAATTGATTATACAGAATGATCCAGCATTCCATGGTTAGGACACAAAACGGTTCGAACCTAATCGCATGGTTGCTAATATCACGACTAACGAGTGGTTTGGTTTTCTAGAAAAATAAAAGGTTTTTGGTGTATTATTATTTCTGTTGTTGTTCATTGTATTGTCGTTTTCGAGCAGCGTCGTATAAAACAGATACAACGCGGACTAGACAATGTATGAGATACGAAATCCCACGCCATCATGTACCACCGGCCATCTCTCTCTCTCTCTCTCTCTGTTGCTGCTAAAATAGCCTGGCTGCAGGTCAATGCCTCCCAAGGCTCCAAGCTTCGAGGTTTCCATCTCAGCTGCGGACGCAGGAAGGGAAGGGACCGAAATAAAGCAACATTTCACAAGTTAAATTACAATAAGCGGAAGCGTCCAATTGAGCCCAACTCTTTCGATTAAATTTTTTGTTCTTCATCAGTTAAATTTTGCAATACTCGTTCTTAACCTGGCTTATTACTGATATTTACAGTATTGGATGGTATTTGCAAAAATTCATAAAATCGAAAAAGAACATAAAATATCCACACAGACGGGCACAGCAAAATATTTACCAAAAAAAAAAAAAAAAAACACAGAGATGCAATCACATACGGATAATCTTCTCTTCAAAAATTTCCCTAGCGGCGGCACACGTCAAGGAGAGCTATCATCCACAGTTTATCAAGATGGCTTGAATGCGAATCATTTGCCTATATCCGCCCAATGCTTAACATATAAGTTGGTTTCAAGACTGTTCGAACATTCAGTTAGCAAAAGAAACACAAACAGAACTTTTCTAATAAGACAGACACATACAGATATGTTGTTATTATCACACATGATAACTGTAAGGTAAGTATATGTACTTCTCAACCAAAACACGAACTATAATAACTAACTACAACGGCTTATTTCTGCACTCTTGAGGCACTAGTCATAACTCCCAAGCCAACGCAAGGAAATAATTGAAGCACAATCACTGTACACTGTAGTCATTGAACCAAAGATAGCTTCCATTTCACTTTGCATTTGTGCATCCAGTGCTTTCTCTGGGAGCTGCATACATAGCAAGCAAACAAAAGTTTTTACTCGTGTCAAATTGCAATCTCATCACAAAGTAGTCAAAACTGAGAACACCTTGAATTGGTCATTCAATTCAGCAAAAGCTGGAACAGAATTCTCTCTGGTGCAAAAGTTTCTGTCGGGCTTTTTCTTTACAAAGCATCTCAATTAATTGGCTCAAGCGCACATGGCATGTTAAAGACAGACAACTGTTGGGAAAGAGCCACTATGACTTACAAGCTGAGACATCATTTAGTTCTGGACTAGAAAATGGGATGATCCCATCCCTAGTCTGACTAGGGACCAAACAAATAAAATTTAGCTAGACTAAGAAATTTGACATTTTTCTAATTAAAAACTTACTATTTTGCCCTTAAAGTAGGTATCTTTTCTTTTCATTTTGTTGTTTCCTCAAAAAGCATCTATCACTAAAGATCAGCTCTAGAAGAATTTAGTTTGATTATTCGTGTTATATATTTGCAATGTGTGCACACAATATCTATATTACGATTAGGTACTATTCCATTTCAAATTATTTTGTTTTATTCAAACTTATCTTTTTTGTTTAGTATATTTATATCACATAATTATCATTATCATTATCACTTATTTGTATTAAGTTGTTCTAATTTTTAGATTAAACTATTTATAAAAGATAATTAATTAGCCCACATGAAACAAATGCAAGAGTAATTTTTGAAAAAAAATTTACAAATCTTCCACTAATCGTACTAACAACCTAACACTAAAAGAATAACCAAACTAACTTTTTCACTAGTAAAACTGACTATTTGAGATAATATCAAGCCAAACAATGTTTGAATGGCTTAAGTTTTAATTCATTTATGATCAAGAAAAAGATGAAACTTAAAGTCAGATATTCAAAAATTGTTGATTACCTAAATTGACAACCTCTGAGCTTTTCATCAATCGAATGCGTTTGCATGAGGCGATGAACATTCTGCATGTAGCAAACATCAAATAAATTTAGGTTGAATATAGATATTTACATATATATACATATATTTTAAGATTTAAAATTAATAACATGAGACTAAAAGGAACAAATGTCTTCACAGTGAAAATGATTAATATACTTTGAGGGGCAAATTACTTAAGTAGATCTATAAGGTGACTAGAAATCAATAGACTTTATTGGGACATACTACTTTGAAGTAATAATCATAAATCAACACCTTTTGATTTGAATTGACTCTCCTTTCGGAATAGGTACTATAATGGTGACACGAGATTCCTTAAAGGATGAAAAACAATCTTAAACCATCACTAGAGCCACATGAACGTACTTAAAACACCTATGTTTCATCAGTTGGTGAGAAACCTAATAAAAATCTATGAAAATGGGGGTTTAAAACATGGAGAAATTCCCAAGGTGTGTTTAGGAATTTTTCACTTGACCAATTGCCCTCTTCAATTTTTGAATTTCCCAAAAACCCCCTCTAATATGACAAATAATTCATTTTAACTATTATTACTAATAGTACTACAATATCGTTAAAATACTATAACATGTAATATAGCATGTACTGTAATAGATATTGTAGCAAGTACTACAACAAATACTATAATGATATTTTAGATATTTCAATAGCTCTATATTTATTATGACTAAAATCAAATTATATAAACAAAATTAAGATAAAATGATCAAAGACAAACCAATATAAACAAAAATAAGATAAAATGATAAAAATCAAATCAATATAAATAAAAATAAGATAAAATAATCAAAATCAAACTAATATAACTAAAAGATAATCATTATGATCAAAAGTAATTATATATCATTGAAAAAACATTTTTTTTTACCATAATAATTATTTTTTAAGCATATACTACTATTACAGTATTACTACAGTACTACAGTACTGCTATAATATTCACATTTTATTATATTATTATTATAATATTTTATATATTATTATATTATTGTACATTACTGTTATAGTATTTTCAAATTTTTTACAATAGTACTATGGTATTATTATAATATTCTCGGATTTTTTATAGTAACAATCACTAATAAAAGGGGTTTTTGGGAAATTCAAAAATCCGAAAGAGCAATTCATCAAGTGGAAAATTCTTAGGGTGCATTTGAAAATTTTACCTTGAAACAAAGAGATGCCAATAAAAACCGACATGAATTATGTCTTGGTTCCAAAGGATAACTGCAACTGATTTGGTTCTTGAAATAAATATCATTACTTCAGGTTCAATCTTTTGAGAGACAGTTGAAACTTCAACATTTTATTTTCACAAAGCAAATCTGTCTAACAAGAATTTTCTGATGAATTATAATGTCTCTTGACTAATCTTGGGGACTAGCGGCCAGCATAGTTGTTAAGTTCCTTAGATTTGATTATACATAATTGATCTAAAATAACTCATTGTTTGGTTATGCATCACATTTGTCAGAGCATCTTCATGGTTATATAATTATGTGGCCTCTTCAGGGAAATTTTGGAATTTCCTGTTTTTCTCACCTGCACCCATGTAATCTCACGTGACATGTGTCACTCACCAGATCATAGGTAAGAGGGCATTTTGTTTCATTGTGATACTTAGGATGAAGATAGGAAAGGTGAACCACTAATTTTATAGAACTCAATCATCATATGCAGGCGGGCACCTCATTGTAAGCATTGAAGAATCCACTGCTTGATCCACCTTGTTATCATTCAGCTGAGGTCATCTATTACATTTCTTGCACCAATACTCCAATTCTAGATAATTTTTTTGGGTATGTGTGGTGATGAAATAAAGCTAAGCATAAATCTAAAACTAAGACCAATGAATCATTTATATATATTAATATTTTAGATCAAAATTGACCGTATAATATATATATAAATATAAATATATATATATATAAGACATGAAAGATTTGTTTCCATTAGAAAATCAAACACAATATAATAAGACCTGGAAATGGTTCTGAATTAACAAACATATCATTATAGAGAAATATTTTCTTCATAAATATTCGATGAGAAAATGAGCATTTGATTTGAGATCGACTTACTTCCAGGGAACATCGCCAACTAGCATCCAGTCTCCGTCCTTATCTTCGTACGTGGGGACGTACTCCGTCCCATTCACCGGATCCACAAGCCTCCTCTCAGACTGGTAATCGCCTGCAATTGTCAGCACATACACGCCTCAATCTACTAACCAACCATATATCAAACCTCTGAAGCCATGGTTTACCGGAGCCTTACGGATAGTGAAACAGGAGAACATGTCTTGGAGCGCGGCAAGCAGTTGTCCATATCCTCCATACGCCTCGAGATCAACCTTCCGCAGGTACGGCGCGCCATCCACGGCCACCTTCACGAACGTGCAGCTCTTGAGCGCGTTCTTCCTGAAGTTCCTCACCGGTGGCCATCCCACCGCTTGCGCCCTGCCAAAGCGAACACCACTGATGCATTCCGGACCAAGATTGAAAACACTAGGGGCATTTCAGGAATTTAAAAGTTGCCCCGAAGATATTCCGGTGATGGATTCCTCTTACAAGAAGAAAACATCCGCCCGATCCCGCAACAACTCATCTCCCAGATCCCCCAAAAAAGTGAAAACAGAGGAAAATAATGAGAGAGAGGAGATACTTGGCAGCAGGGGCCTTTCCCGCGGCGGAGGCAGGCCCATCGGCAGACTCCGCGGAACGATCCCCGAGCTTCGGATCAACGGTCTCGGAGAAGCCGCGCTTTCTCTCCGTGTCCGATCCGGCGGCGGTCCCCCTCGGCCCGCCGGGAGGCCCGAGCTTGAGCTCCGTCTCCTCGTAGTCGAGGCCGGAGACCTCCGACTCCGTCGAGCTCCTCGCAGTGTCCGTCGACATCGCCGTTCCCTGTCTCGCCACCTAAGGCGTCTCCTTTTTTTTCTCTGGGGATTCTCAATTTCTGAATCCTGAACTGCACTGAAATAAGGGACGCTGGCAGCCTGGCAGTGGTTTATATGAGCGAAGATTTGGATGAACGGCTGAGATGCGAAGACAGACAACTTAATCGTATTCTCGCGGTACATCGGATCGGTGCTTCTCCCATCCGGCTGGTCTGGAAACGCCACTCCCGTGCTGTAGAGTCGTTCCCGAGTCAAGGAAAATGGCGGGAAGAGGAGGCGGGGGTGGAGGTGGGGCCCACATCGGTTTTGTGCGGGTGGGAAGCGCGTCAACTGAGGGCCGTGATGCGTGGTCCCGGGGACATGCATGTGAGACTGTCGGCGTCCTGTTCCCCGGTCATCTACAGCTGTCATCTGCTCCGCTTCAGAGTCTCCGGGCGGCGATCGGTGGCTCCCACCACGACCGTGACCGGCTCCCGTGAGGTCGAGGACAAATTTACCTAATCGCCCCTGATTTTGGATTAGTTTAATTAGCGGCTCGATATGCCCCCGATAACATTGAGGTTAAAACAGGATTAGTGGGACTAATTAGGAAGTGGTGGGACCCTTGTCTTGTTAACAAATTTGGAATTATAATTAAGGCTACCGACCAGTCCTTGTTGATCCGGTGCTAGATGTTTAGGTCTATCGCAGAGAAAACAACAATTTATTTGGATATAAACATATATAAATATATATTATATAAAACAAAAAATGAAACGATAATAATAATTTGTTAATTAGGGTTAAAACCAAAATCTGTTTAAAAGTTTTTCCAGTAAACAGCACATAATTATTCACTTTAATAAGAGGGCATTTCGATAATTTGACAAATTATTCGGAAGAGGTCCCTTTCAGACTTTCTAGAAAAAGCGGAACAGTGGGGCATTACGGTAATAGTACCTGCAAGTATTATTATTATTATTATTATTATTTAAAAAAGAAGTTAGTTGTCAAGACGATAAGTATGATGGCCTTGTTATATCAAAGAGATGTCGGGACCGCCGCGTGGAAAGTGAAAGGGCAGAAAGAAAATCATATTTCTTTTCCCTACCATAGGATAGGTTGTTAAATTTATATGAAAAATAGAGAGAAAATAAATTTAAAATAAAAAATATTATTAATATTAAAGTTTTCTTACATCCTTAAAGATTGCTTGTAGTCTTTAATTTGTCTTTAAATTTTAGTTACAATAGACTAAAATAACATTTAAATTCTTCTATTAATTTTACGTGATTGATTTTAACAAATCAAAATTTATTCATTATTAGATATGGCTTTTAAAACTCTAATTAAAAAATAAATTGTAATTTTAAACGATTTAACAGCAACTAATAAAAATAATAGATAACAAAATTATAGAATTTAATTTTAGTTTTTTAATGAATGATTACTTATCTATTTGAATAAATATTTTAAAAACTATAATTTTTGAACTACAATTGTATCGATATTGGTAAATCCGAGTATAAGTTAGAATTTAATTTTAACTTTACTCAAGATTTTGCTAAAAAAAAAATGATTGTCCTATACCATAAGAGTTGATGTTTACTCCAATCAATAAGATGTCAAATGGACAATGTCAGATTGATACGATTTATTTTTGGGCAGTGTCAAGCCGGTGAGAATATTCGAATATCATGCATGACCCGCAACCCACAAACCCTTGAGTCTTGTCGTATCTGACGTGAATTTATATATATATATATATATATAACTAAATACACATAAATTGTAAAAAAAATTATTAATAGGTTGTAACTTAATTCGTTAAGTTTTTTTGTTTTTTTTTAAGAGAGTTGAATTCAAATCTTGGTAAAGAATATTTTTTAAAAAAATTGTAAATACCTACAACAACTAAAAAAATAAATAAATAATAGAAAATAATATTCATAAAAATCAAGAAAATGTTTGTAAATACAAAAAAATTTGAAAAAATTTAAAAATATTCATATTTAAATTGATTTTATGATGATGATACTTATCTATATTTGAGATATTTTAGCAATGAATATTTTTAAGAAAAAGAAAAAAATTTCAAATACCTAAAAAGTTATTAAAAAAATAAAGAATAATGTTCATAAAAATTGAAACAATATTTACAAATAAAAAAATTTTAAAAATTAGAAATATGCATATTTAAATTGATTTATGAGTATTGTGTTTATTTATATTTAAGATGTGAAAAATTAACATCATCATTTTAAATATGCAAAAAAAAAATCGCCGAGGTGAGGAATCGCACTTGATAATCCCATTCTAACGCTCAAATCAATAAGATAATTCAATAAAAATATAAAAAATAATTTGGAATGTAATAATATATATCTATATATTTTTAACATACTATTATAATTATTCAAAAAGCACACTCAATATTCAAGATTAGTATACTCTATTTCTTCAAATTTTTAAATATCCTAATTAGTTAAACTTCCACCAAATTTTTGGTTTTTTTTAGCATCATACAAATCTTTTATGCAGATACATATCTTTAAAGCTTCAGGTGCTAATCAGATTCTTTTATTGTTTAATATTTTTTTCTACACTAAAACAAGGTTTTGATGCAACTGCAAACACTGTAATAATTAATAAATCATGGGGCATGATGGAAAGCATTGAATATCTACTTGCATTTATTTTTCACCATGATAATATATCAAATTTTTTAACATCTTCATTAATCAAAAAGTCCACACTTTAACTTTGATATAAAACCACTTCATTATATAAGGAATAAGTCGAAATTAAATTTTTTATTATTTATATGTAAAATAGAAAATACGTGAGATTTAATTTGAAATGGTCTATAGTGCGTTTTGATGGAACATAATGAGATGAGCTATCATATTGTATTTGATAAATATTATACATATCGTTTAATAAATTTTTAACATATTATTTATATTCTACTACATATATGAAAAAATACATATTATCATAATACTCATCAAGTAACATTTCGAAGTCGGAAAGATTAACTCGTGAATTTAATATAGTAGTAAGAGAAAATATAGGATTAATAGTTTCAAAATATTTTTCAAACTTTACTTTTATTGGAGAAACAACATCTACAAATTCAGAAAAGTGATATATATTTATTGAAAACAAAAAAAAATAAGTGTAAGTTCATTAAATACCAAACAAGCTATAGAATAATAACTACTTGAAAAAATTGTAGCTACAACATAAAAACGTATTAATAACAACATAAATAATTTGCATATCATCTAAATTACATCAGTCAACATACAATCACTCATATATTATACACAAAAAAGAGTAAATATCTCTTTATAATTATAACAATATTTTAGTAACTTATAAGTAGTATTTCACCTATGTTTAGTATTAAGTGAAAATTTTTTATATGCTTTTTGAAATTATCTACATAGAGGTTTAAAATCTTGAGCACAAATAGGAGTATATATAATATATTTGCATAAATTTTTAAGTTTTTCAATTTTAAAATATATATTTTTAAGTTTAAATCTATATTAAACAACTAAATTGAATATATGTACAACGAATATGAAATAATCTACAATCTAATAAAATAGACAATTGATGCTTAAGTAAATCAACAATAATATTATTATTACTAATATTATTTAAAGTAATATTGAATATTTTATCCTTAATATTTTACTCAAAAATAGTTTGAATAATAGTATTGCAAATGTTAGTTGTATTATAAAAATAATCTAAAAGTTTAAAACTAATAATATGTTTATGTAACATTCATGAATTATCAATGTAATAAGTAGTAATGCAAATGTAAGAAATACCATAATCAGTATTTCAGCCATCAATTGTGAGAGCAATTATCTAATTATAACTTGCAAAAAAAGAAATTAATTTATTTTTTTGGTAGTAAAAATCTCCACTACATCGTTTATAGTAGTGTTTCTGGATATTTTTTAAAAGAGTGAAATTAATTTTTGAAATAGCTCTTTAGTTTTAAAATTATCTTTAAAAGAAAATGGTCGTGTATCTCAAATAATATATTTAATCAAATTTTATCTTATTTTTTCTTTCAAAAATTTATGAATATTAAGTGAATCGGAAGAAAAAGCAAGTGCAAAAAAAAAGTTGTGTTTGAATTATATTATATATTTTTAAAAACGAGATTGGATGTACCTTCGAACATGATCTGTTTCATACACATTTGTAGCATCTAGTTGATTTTCGTATTTTTATAAATAACTTTTTTCTCACTTTCAATTACTATTATATTATAGTGTGTTCAAACATCACTAGTCATTCTTCTTCTAAAATTTAAGTTATTTTATTTTGAAAAATTTTGATTGGCATTAATCTCAACTTCAAATTAAGAATCCGAAAATTAAGATTTATCCCTAAAAGAAAAAAAGGAATTGAAGAAGGAGTCTGCCATTATTAAGAAAATTATAAGAAAAAAATAAACTTGATTTCAAGTATGCAAACTTGAAAAATCGAAAAGCTGAAGAGTCAAAGAGTCGAAAACTAGATTATCAAAATTTATATTCTAAAATGGAGATTAAAAATTTGAGAGTTGAGAAAATATAAGAGAATGAAGAAGATTATGGATTGCATAGAGAAATGGGTGATATAAATGGGTATTTATAGGAATTTTAAGAGTGTAAAATGTCCAAAACCCCTTTTATGTGCTGCATGAATCCCCGCTCGCCGCTCGCCATAATCGTTGCTTGTTATTTGAATTATTATATTTTAATTTATTATTAAATTAAATTATTTATAAAAAATAATTGGTTATCCCATATGAAATTATTATGAAAATAATTTTAGAAAAAATTACAAGTCTTTTATTTATCGGACTGATAATTTCTTTTGCTAATCAAATTAAAATCAACGATATGAAATTATCTTAAACTAAACAGTACGTAAAGTTGTATTTGGTTTAAAATAATTTAGAATAATCTGATTAAAAAATAGTTGAACACTTTTATTAACTAATAATTTTTTAAACTAAACTTATAATAATTTGATATTGAAAAGCTAATTATTTCATATAATAATTTATTATAATAGTAAATTAAAATAATTAATTTATTTTTTAATAAAAAATTAAATTTTTAGTCTGATCCTAGTCTTTATATCAAATGCGGGGTAGGAGTTTGGATCCGGGTGCAAGAGTCTCGAGTCCTGGTGTCGGAGCTCGGATTGCATGAGCCATGCCTTATTATACACGGGTCCGAACGGGAACGATGGAAAGAGGGGAAAGCAAAGCAACGGGGGGCGAGAGAGAGAGAGAAGATGGATCGGAGTGGATTCGGGTGGGAATTCGCATCCGATCCACCTGGACTAAAAACCGCTCCTCAACCCGAAAAAGAGCTGAAAATTTGAAAAAAAAATCCAAAACCCGGAATCGTCTTTTGAAATCGCTTTCTGCCTCGCTAGGGTTTTCCCCGACCCTCGAAGTCGCCATGAATGGCGCTCGAATTCGAGCAATCTGATCTCGAAGATCCATTTGCGAACGCCTCCGTGCTCTCTCTCCTCCCTCGAAGCAGGCGGACCATTTCCGATGCAGACTCCGCTGCTGGGTCGGAGACGCAGGACCTCGCCCCCGTCAGAACTCTCTTCAAATCCATGGTAAACATCCTTTGTTCCGAATTCTCACTAGTGTTTTTGGAAATTCTTCTAGCTTTCTGACTAATCGATACATTGCTGCACCGATCCGCAAAATCTAGTTTTTTCGCACGAGTTGAATCGATTTGTTGGGGTTTTGGGATAATTAGGAACATAACTTTATCGCATTTTGTAGAGAACATGTGAAACATAAAAGTTTTATTGTGATGTAACGTTGCTCGACTGAACCAGATGGAAACTGTAATGATCAATTTTTGAAAGCATTCTCCACTTCAATACCCCATTTGCATGGTGAAAATTTCACATTTTTTGGTTTTCTTTGCTGTTTTGCTGGAGCGTTATGTGATCGTTACTTCTGACCTGCTGATGATTTGGATTGATGAAGTGTCTTGGTTTTGTCGTCTATCTGGTTTTGCTCTTTCAGTAGTCATCCTAGGAGAGGAAATGATGCATCTTTTGTCTCCAGATGAATACAGGCTCAAAGGAGATTCTAGAGCAGGCACAAGCGATTCACAAGGATATTTCAAAATTTTTATCTTTATATTTGAAGGATGGAGACAAGGCAATTGCTGAGAGTTGCAAGGATCAGAAGGCTGTCACTGAGAATGGAAAGAATCTGCCACAAGAGAGAAGGCCAGCTTTGGGTCGCAAACGAGCTCGATTTTCTTTGAAGCCCATCTCTAGGTAAGCACTTTAGAAGCTCAATTTCATCTGCTATATTAGTCCACTATTATCTGGTCACACTTTCTTTTTTCCTTTTGACTTGTTACATCTGGATGGGTGCTAAAAATAATTTCAATGCTGTTAATGCAGCAATACTGTACCTACTGTGAATTTAAATTCGAGCATTGATCATATAGAAGACCCAGAAGAGTACTTCTTGGCGTTTGAGAAGCTTCAAAGTAATCCTCAGATCTTTCTTTATGTCTACATCTCATGCTTCTAGCTTCCATAAAGTCACCTTTTATGTCGACCATTCTTGTGAATTCTTTAGATGCGGATAAAGAGTTAAAGAAGTTGAGGGGCAAATATTCTACTGATCTGGGACATAATCATCAACCTACAGCAGCTCGTAAACGCCGGCCTGGAATTCTGGGGTACGTTAAGCGTTGCTCAACAATTTGTCTCTGTTCATATGTAGGTTGATTTTTGTTTACTTCATAAGTATATAGTTGGGACTCTGGAGGCTGAGAAACTAAAGACTTGTTTATTCATGTCAGGAAGACAGCTAGTTATAAACACCATTTTACAGCTGAGAATGATACTGGTGAGGGCCTTGTAATCAGCCAAGATGATTTGACTTATTCTAGTCAGTCCAAATCTTCACCTGCTACTGTATCAGACAATGTCTTGCAGCCTAGAGAATCTCAACTAGGGCCTTTAGAGGAGACAGAAAAAAAGACAAGCCAACCCAATGATGCTGATAAAAGAGAAGGTTTAATATTTGCACATCTATGTGTTATTCTTCCATTCAGGTATTTATGACACAAGTATTACCTTTTTTATTTGAACAGGTTCTGTAGTGGAGAAGGAGAAAAATGTTGGTCGTCTTTTAGATGAACTCTTTTCTTCCTTTAAAGATCTAGGTGGGGATGACGAGGTGGCATTCTTGCGAGAAAAGTTGCAAATTAACTCAATTGATGTTGGTAAATTGCATCTTCCCGAGGTGACTAGTTTCAGGAGGCAGGATCTTGTGGTGGAGAACAAGATAGCACTGAGAAGGAAAGCAGAAATCTCCCAACTGGCAAAGGCTTCACCAATCCTATTAAGTAGTCCACTTGCTGCAATTTCAATGTTGCAGAGGCGAATTCCACTAAGAAGTCCTGCAAGAGATCCTTACCCAATGCATCCAACTGATGATATACAAGGTACTGGAAAGTTCTCTCCAAGTAGTGGACTGGGACAGTATTGTGATTCTCCTATTGATGTAAAGAATAATGATTCCAGTGGTTCTAGTGTGGACATTGCTTCAACTCCAGTTAGGGTCAGTGGAAAGAGGCTAAAATATATGGGAGATTGTCGAACTGAAAATATACAAAATACTGGAAAATTTTCACCATGTAGTGGTCAGGGACCGAAGTCTGCTTCTCCTATATACATGAATAATAATGATATTAGCAGTTCTATTGCGGTTATCACTTCAACTCCAGTTAGGATCAGTGGAAGCAGACAAACATCAGATCCAAAACTGCAATCATCACCAAATGACATTGTACAAGACAGTGAAGAGTCCCCTCCTGTTGCAGTTGTTGCTTCAACCCCAGTTAGGGTTAGCAATAGGAGTCAGGAACTGCAATCACCAACTCCCAGTGGAGATTTACATCATCAAACCAATGTTGCTTCTAAGGAGCCACTTTTGGAGGACCCTGTTCTCTCACTTGATGGGAAAAACTATTGTACCAACAGCAAATTTGATATGGAAAAAGATGCACCTGTTGGGTTGGATGGCTGTTTTGAAGTGGATGTGGGTATCATGTGCACTGAACTGGATTGCTCCACCTTCATGATTAATGCTAATGATATTCTCTTTTCTTTTCCAGAGGAATAATGTGCAGATGGGCTCATTGATGACCGAACAGCGAGAGCCTGGCCAAGATGATCTAACTTATGAACATTTGAACCATAATGATGCAGGTAACTTGGCTAGTGAATCTGGTACAAATTATAGGCGGAATGCAAATGCCCTTCCAGTCAGACTTGAACGCACTTCAGAAGCCGAGGCAAGTATCTCAATTGGGAGTAGAGATGTCATTTCAATCTTTTAAACTCATAATGTGAATTGCCTCCCCACTGTGCAAGTTGCAGACAGATGGCATGATTGAAGGAGATTCAGGATCTAAAACTGCAGGTCTTGAAGGTATTATCTCCATGCTATTTCTCAGCTGGTACTAGTGCCCCTTTCTTAAATCTTTTGAAGGCAAATGTGTTATAAACTTTGCTTCTTTTTGTTTTGGCAAAATTCTTCAGACATTGCATGTTAGAATCTTATCCTCTATACATCCTCCTTTTTATGGAGGTTTGCTACATAAAGCAGCTAAGTTTTTGTCCACTGGTTGTGTGCCCCTGTAGTTGAAAATTTTCCTTGTGAGCTAAGTGATGCTTGATAGAATGTTAGTGGACTGTGTTGCAGAGAATATCTACTCAAGTCTTCTCATGTGTTTAGTATTATGCTTTTGGATTCTCAGATGCTTAGATGCCTCAATATTTTGGTAGCACTCTCTAATTTTTTTTTATTCAAAACTATCCCTGGATAGTTTTTCCCTTCCACCTTTTTGCACGTTGATCCAGCTTTAGAGGGATGTGCAAGTGTGGCCAGTGTATTTATGGTTACCTTGTCAAAACTGATACAAAAATCCTGGGCATTTGATCTCTAGTTTGATCATCCTCGAATCCTTAAATTCAGAATTACCTCAAATTTCATTTAGTAAAAAGCAGGTTGTCATCCGCTAAATAAGCAGTCGATGAAAGTTGCAAATGCTCAACCAGAATTAATGCACATTGAGTGCAAAGGCTTTTGGTTGAAGGTGTATTTGACTTGTAATAAGTATTACATGGTTTGATGTACTCATTCATGTTGCAATATCAATTTATTGAAAGAAATTTCCAGTAAACCATGAAGATGTTTGTTCTCTTTCATGGACTCGCAGGCCACGTGTGCATGAATGCACCCTGACAAGACATTATACACCATGATGATGGTAATGCTGATGTTATGGTTGTATTGATTGCTAGGCTTGCCTAATTTATTCTTCTATTTGTTGCACAGAGAATCCCAGTGCTGCTCAGGAGGCAGTCCTTCCAGTGGTTGAGCACTTGGAAGATTCATCCATCATAGCAAATGAGAATACTGAGGTTGGTTGTTCCTTTTTGTGTTTATATGAATTAATATGAACTGTGATATGTTTATGCCTATTTGAAATTAATATCTTAGGGACGACAAGATGAGGTAGGAGCTAGTATAGTGAACAGACGTGCGAAACGGAAAGCCCCTGCAGGCAAGCAAAAGAAGCCAACTCATACTTCAAGTAGATTCAGTCTTGCAGGTCTGATTCAATTCTGTTGTTTTAAACTTTTGACACTGGGTAGCACAGGCTGAGATTTTCTAGATGAAATAATTGTTGCATCAATATAATGCTGATTTTTGACATAAATATCTGATGCAAACCATTGGGGGCTTCCGGCGTCTTCAGGAGCTGGTACTGCTTGGGATACTGGCTTGAGACGCAGCACTCGGATTAGGTCAAGACCTTTGCAGTACTGGTGTGGGGAGAGATTCCTATATGGCCGGATCCATGATAGTAAGTTTTTGTTGACTACCATTATAGTGCAAACTTTACAATGTCACAGCATTCTTTGACAAGTATGAAATGTCGGTATAGTTAGATATTTATAAAGCTCATTTTTCCTATGATGGTTTTAATGGATAGCTCACTGTTTCTTGTAAGGAATATTTTTGCTTGGGATATTTAGCAACTACACTTGAGTTTTATTCGTTTTGAACCATTATGTTCTTTGTAAAGTAAATTATTATGTCATCCTTTTTCTTGCCATATACCAGCTTCTATTTTCCTTTGGGTTTGAATAGAAGTGGCCTCTTGAATGCAATTCAGGTGCTGGTGATCTGACAAGCAAATCACTAGTCATTTACCTGGGTATTGATTGTAGACCAGAAGCATTCTGTAGTATTACCAGGAGGAGGGTTAAACATTTACCAGGTCTGAGACATGGACTATCAAATTCATCTGAAAAGCCCCTCATGATAATCAAGATGTGAATTCACCACCCATCAAATGCGTGAGAGTTTGTTGACTGTCAATTTTGCTGGTTGGGAAGTGCCAAACCTTATGCTTAGATAGGTTATTTTGAGATGTGCAAGGTTTAGTAGAGCTTTTGGTTATTCTAGGAAGAGTGCGAATTCCTTTGTTTATTAAGACAATTTTTGTTAGAGTTTTTAACAAATAACCACTTGTCTTATTGTAAATTTACAAAATTATCTATCTTATCATTATTAGCAAAAGACTATTTGTCTTATATTATAAATTTACAAAAAATCAGCTCGATTAAAAAAATTCAAAAAAATTATATTTTAATTCAATTTTATCAATTTAAATTAATATAGAAAATTGAAATTTCTTATTTGATTTTGGTTCGAACAATTATTAAATTAATATAAAAATAACTTGTTTTATTATAATTTTTGTGAAAGATCGATTGTCTAAAATTATGAAACTAGGGATTTAAAATCTAATTTTGTCATATTGATTGTTATTAATTATGAACTAACTATTTGAAATAAAACCAAATGAGGATAATTTAATTGATAAAATCAAATTAAAATAAAATATTTTAAAGTATTTTAATTGAGGTGATTTTTTATAAATTTATAATATAAGGCCAATGATTTTCTTAAAAAAAATGATAAGGTAATTGGTTTTTTGTAAATTCATAATAATGTAGGTGGCTGTTTGCTAAAGTTTTTTTTTGTTATCACTAGAAATAATTTATGGTACCTTCTTAGACTTCTATCTAGTGCGTTCTACAGTCATGTTGTTTATGTTTCATTGGCTAACTGCTGCAAGCGTGCTCCAACCTGCAAAACTTGAGAAAACAACCATTTGTGAACTCGATTATTTTTTCTTTTGCAGGTCTTGCAACCGTTATTGGGGTAAAGTATGCATCCCCGAGCAACCCAGGGATGAAGGTGAAATCATTTGTCTCAGAAGAATATTCTGATCTTGTTGAACAAGTAGCTCTGCATTGACATCTTGTGCCCTATTACTGTTTAATATCCGCTATGCTCTCAGTGCCTGGACAACACATACAGTTTCTGTACCAGTTTATACTATGGGGTGTATCAGGCAGATTTTTGGCTGCCTTTGGGAGGTATTAGTTTGTGTTTCCTTGATTAAAAAAAGAAAGAAAAAAAAGGAAGGCATTGTGTATGTCTGTATCGTTCATAATGGATAGTGGATGCTAATAGATTGTAGTATTCTCAGTCAGGACAGATTTGTTTGTTTACTTGAGCATTCAGATTAAATACTTTGATACCTATATTAATTCTTGTGGTAATTTGCACTTCCAATGAATAAAAATAAATAAGATTATCACCATTATATTTACGCCTATTTCTGGTTGCTTAAATGTGAAAAATCAACACAAATTACTCAAAAACTCTAATATATTTGTAATTAATCTAATTTAAAAAACAATAAGCTCATATGATACCTTGAGCCAGCAAATACTTTTGCAAGCTTTTTTCCTTAGTAATGAAAAATTTCTCATTCAACCAAAATACAAGTTGCATCGGACAAAACTTTCTAGTCTACGAGGGGACCCACATAGCAGGATTACAAAGGGTTGCCTGAATAAGTAAACTCATGATACACCATAACTATATTAGAACAGTTGATCTGCTGCACAACTGTCAATGCTGTAAGCATTATATGCTCTGCTGAAGCAGAACAAGCAAAAGCATCTCAACTGCATTTGTCGATCATCAGTATAAGCAGTGTAGAAATCCGTTCCTGGCCAACCATATGGAAGTAACATAGACTGCTTTTAGTCAAGCATGATGATTTTTGGCCGCTTATTTGGCTTATTGTTGCCCAGTAAGTTTTCTTTATTGGGATCTGAGTTTTGGGGCTTGCCTAAGTGGGATGTTGAGGAATCCTCATCATTATCACTATCATCATCATTATCATCTGTGCTTGAGGAAGTGCAACCGATAGAGGCTACTGAGGGCTGCTGAACATTGCCAATGGCAGCTTCAGCTGCTGTGATTGCTTCAGCATTATGAAGATCCGCAACACCTAAAAGCAGATCCTAACAGTACATAAACTTGAGCATTAGTTGGAAGAACATGAACAAGAAGTTGCTTAATTCTGCAGGCTCAGAAGGATGATTACCATCTCAATGTATTCTTGTTCATCCCCATTAAGTACTTCCATATCATAGTTTGTATGGGAATTTTCCTACAGTCAAACATACCACCTTCTAAAAAGAAGAGTAATAGCTAGTATTGGATTGCTTGCAGTGCAGAAGTCAGTCATACCTGAACTTCGAGTTCTAGTCTCTCATTTGCTTTAGCCATGACTCCCAAGAAGTCCTTCACTTTACCAAGAACTGCAGTTGTTGATCAACCAAATGAGAATAAGAATGGTAAACAAGGGCCCAAACTCTTAGCAAATATGCATATTAAATTGATGTATCTATTTTTCCATTAAACAAAATGGTTGGGTAGCATAAAAACAATGAAATAATTTTCTTCATAACTAAAAGGAGACTACATACAGCACCACAATAGTACAGACCCTGAACAGCCATTGGCAAAAGGTAAGCTTAAAAGTGAGATGCCAAGAGAATTAAACAAACAAGAACAACATTTAACGAGTAGCACTAGAATCGAGAAAGAAAAGGGCAGAAAATTCTCAATCCCAGTAGAAGGAATTTCAGTCTACTAGATACTAAGAGGGGGAAAAGGTAATAGAACAAAATGATATCATCCAATTGAAGCCACAAGCAGACATCCTTGGTGTACTTCAGAGTGTAACTTATAAAAGGAGAGCTTTGGGACACTTCAACAGCTGGTCGAAAGGTCTAAAACCAGATAGTGTTCACCACTCCTGGGGCAGGATGCCAAAATTACTCTTTTAACCAGAGAAGCTTATGGATACATCATTCATCTTGCAAAGATATATCTTCAGTAGGTCTTCACACATTATTCTCTGTTTATTTCCAAAGTCAATCTCCGCCTCCTCAAAACCCGTTTGTCCACAAGTACAAGAAGATCATCCTCAGGTCTTCAATACAAAAAGCTGCAATCTTTTATCTAGTAAAGCTTCCATTCAGCAAGATACGATATTTTGACTATTTTCCACAGCATTAAAAACAACAACTACAAAACCATCTTTAAGACTAACAAAAGTGCAGGTTTTGAGCATGTCACTTCTAAGGTCCTGATAATAGCGCCCCATACCTTGGCTCGCAGGGACCGCCGTCGTCAAAGGCGCTCTCTTCTCACCCGTGCCGTCAACTGGGAGTTTGCTTTCTTGGTTTCGGACGGAGGATTCCCTGCCTCCAACAAGAAGAGATTCTGAAAAAAAAAAACACCGAAATAAGCATTAAAGACGAGAACTTCTTGATCTCAGTCAAAAAAAGAGAGAATTTTGATAAATACCCAAGACGGAGTATTTGGTGGTCTTCTCCGATAAATCGAGCAACTCTTTGCTAGTGGCCGCCATTAGAGTGCTGAACTTCGAAACGATGGAGAAGAACAATGGAGATCGAGAAACCCTTACGGAGGATTCGGATCTGTGAACACAAACCCTAAGGGGTCCGGATTTTAAGTTGCATTGGACTCTACTTTTACAATAAATAATAATATTATTACAACTGGATGCGTGGTCCAATGGTTGCGTGTCTGATTCCAAATCGGAAGGTTGCGTTTTCGATTCACGTCGGTTCAAAGCTGAACCTATTTTTACCTTAAATTTCCTAAAAACCTTTTTGCATAAACGACCCCTCCATTCGTAAAATTGTCTGTAGGCGAACCAGACAAAATTAATATTTGCATCATAGCCCTGTCAATCTCAAATTTTAAAATATGCTCCAAATTGCATAACAAATCTACGCAATTTCAGATTTCCCAAAACCTCTTTTGCATAATCAATTTGTCTAATTTCAGAGATCCTAAATCTTAATTTGCACAATTAATTTTCATTAAGTCCATAAAAGCTAATTTGCATAACCTATTTGCGTTAATTTCTAAAAATCGAAGCCCTAATTTACATAATCAATAAGTAACAAAATTCAAATTTGCATAACCCAATTTCTGAAGCCACAAATTCTATCCCCACTTCGCAATACTTATCCATTTCATCCAAATTACATACGCAGTTAGTCATTAACCATCCTAATTAAATAACTTCTGATGGCCGATGGCAGCCACCAAGTCGTTGCATGAAAGCGTCGCCTCGAAGCAGTGTACTTGAAGCAGAAATTATGACGACAAATACTACATACGATGATGATGAACTCTGAAACGAATGAAAGAATTCAGTGGATTCAATGAGAACACAATCCAATTCGTAGTACACATTTCTGGAAATCTTCTTCCTCTTCCGATTGCAAGCAGGCTGGAATACTCCAATTAGCAGCATTTGCTTTGCTCAACGACCACCGAGTATCCGTTTGAGACCTGCCCGCTGCTCTGGCGTAAGCCTGGTCGGGAACTTGACGTTGAACTTGATCTTGAGACTCCCCTTCTTGCCAGGTTCCCTCACAATAGGCATGCCCTCATTGGCTATGGCGAGTTCATAGCCTGGGCTGACCACATCGGTCACTGGAATGGACAGCTCACGTCCATCAAGCGAAGTGAGTTTCACGGTGGTGCCCGCCAGCGCCTCTGCTAGTAATATCTTCTGGTTCACGATCAGATCGTTGCCGTCTCTCTTGTACACCTCATGAGGCTTCTCATCAATCACGAAGACGAGGTCGGCTGGGAGTAGATTCATCTGCTCGTTCCCCTTGTCAGGGAATGTGATCTTCGTTCCATTCTTCCATCCGGGCTTGATGTCGATTGTTAATATCTCTGATTCAGGGACTAGTCGTCTGCAAAAGGTCAGCAAGAAAAGTATATGCCTTCACTGACTGCAATGTTTCACGATACAATGGACAACTTCAACTTTGCATAAAACTATGGATGGCAATTCCTATCTGAATCCAAATTTCATGGAAAAGAAATTAAACACAAATGGCCCAGAATAGTCATATTCAGAAGCAAACTCCCTAAACTTCTACCTAAAGAAAAAAACAAAACCTGGTAGTCTCAAGGATAACAGATCAATTTTCACGAATATAATCATCTGTTGAAAATGTTAAGAGGGTTCAATTTAGTTATCTTAATCTTTGAATTCATAATATGACCCATGATTTTGCACAAGTTCCTAGCGGACACAATCTTAGCTCCTAAGTGGAAGAAAATGTGAACAAAACTAGCAACAATGCACTCAGTCTCGCATTCCAACACATATGTATGCCAATCTCAGCATTTGCACTGAAACTCAGATTAACATCTGCAGTGGACCTAGTTACAAGTTTTCTGTTTCCGCACAGAATATTCAATGGAATTATTTGAAACCAAGAACAAAGGGGAAATGAATTGGAAGAGCAAAAACAACGCACAAGAAGACTAGTGAATTCATAGTCCCAAAGTCAAAAGCTTGATAGGAGAAGCGTTCTAATATTGGTTGGAAGAAGGAAATATCATACATAGAGCACATACAGAAAAATTAATTGAGACCTATTACCAAAAGGAAAATGGGCAGAACAAGAGGAAAAAACATAAAAAGACAAATGGATAACTAAATTTCCAAGGCAACACTTATGAAACAAAAGGTACACTTGAAGTTAAGATTGATAAAATTTGGGAGAAGGCAATATTACCCATAACTATCGAGAACTTTCCTCGATATTTTCATTTTCCTGGTCGAACCAGTGTATAGCTCTTCAAGGGTGCAAGGCAGCTTGCTCTCCACCGATGGTGCTTTCTTGAGATGGCCTCTGGTACCTGACCCAACGCCCTCATTGTATGAACGGAAGACACTATCGGTCCCACTGAGCCCGCCAAACATACCACCTCCCTCTGCTCCTCTCATGGACTTTGTACGCCCCATGGAACCAAAATTAAATGGACTACTTCCAAAGAACTCCGCAAAGATATCCTCTGCATTTCGAGGATTGAATGTGAAATCGTTGGCAGAGCAGCTGGCAGAACCAGGAGGAGGCATGCCCTTCAAGCCCTCTTCTCCATACTGGTCATACACTGCCCTTTTCTGGGGATCACTCAAGACCTGAACCCATTGAATGGAAAATTAAGAAACAGTACAACGAACTACTACCCTATCTAGATCTACTCAGCTCAATAATCACCAAGGTTCTCAGCCTCAAATGAGCAAGAAGAAAGAAGAAGGATTCCTCGAATCAATAGTAGAATCATTGAGAAGCTTTATGTCAAGGGTGAATTGTTCTAAATGAATCACCACCGAAGTCTGTACTCATGAATTGGGCATATTATTATCCGCCATTTTCTTGAGAAACGTAACAAATAAAATCCAACCATTTAATCATGTTTCATAAAGCTTGCAGTTCTAAATTTGCGGCGTTGTTTCATCATCACCTCATAGGCTTCAGAGATCTTCTTGAACTTCGCCTCGGCTTCCTGTTTGTTGCCCGGGTTCTTGTCTGGGTGCCACGTCATTGCCAGCTTCCGGTACGACTTCTTGAGATCTTCGTCGGTGGCGTGCCGGTTCACCTTCAATATGCTATAGTAGTCCACCCCCATTGTCGTCCCCCCTTCTCTCTCTCTCTCTCCCCCTCCCTCTCCAACGAAATCCTACAAAGAAAACCAAAGAGGAAAGGAGCTTCCTTTCGATACGAGGGATCCGTAAATCTCACCCCAATCCTCAAATCACCCCTGGGGACAATGAAGCGCGCGAATCTTTGATGAAGGGATGAATCGAAAGAGGAGATCTTGGATGGAAATTGTGGGATAATCGGGGATAATTCAAGGGAATAGGATTGAGAGTGGTGGGATTCTTCGATCGGGAGGGGAAAGCTGGAGGCTTTTTTTGGAGAGAGGCGGAGGGAAAGGAGGGAGAAGCAGCGGACAAAAAGAACGTACGCGCACCCGAGAGGCCGGACCGGATCCGGTTCGGCCCGATTTATGCGACGGTTTGGTCCGATTTATGCGACGGTTCGTGCGGATTATCACCATTAATCAATTTTAACACATTGAGTTGGAATTATACTCAGCTATAAAATTTTTATTGATATTTCTTGCTTTTATTTGAAAAATTCGATTTAATAGCTAATTTTAGAGCTGTTTTATAAATATCAGAGAAAAAGGTAGAATTAAAAAATATGAAAAAAAAAAGAAGAAAAAAAAATTCTGTACCGAACCAATTCAGAATGGTTGAACCAGTTCTGCAAAATCAAATCGAATGGATAACAGCTGCAGATGCTGCTCTATCTCCTTGCTCCGAAGCCCCATGGCGACTGCTCTTCTCTCCCCAAATCCCCTCTCCCCCTTGCGCTCATATCTCCCCGTCATCCGGTAATATCCCCGACACCCTAACCTTCTTTTTTCCTCAACATTCATTGATTTTTCTGCATTTTTTTAAGACTTCATTCGCCATAAAAGTTGCAGTTTTCGCAGCCAAATTTCGAAGAAGAATGGAAAATTTCTGCAATTTAGGAATGCCGGCATTGTCCCTCGCGCTTCTTCAGTGCCCAGCCTGAGAAACTGCTTGCAGAGAAGGGATTTGGTGCTCTTTGGCCTCTTCTCTTGCCCTGCTCTCATCTTCCCTTCCCTTTGTACAACTTCTACTTTTTTCTTTTTTCTTTTTCAAATCTAATTCTCTGTCAATTTTCATTCTTTGTAGTTATTTTGAATTTTACGGCAAGTGCAAGACCCCTTTTTTATGGAAAAAATTGCAGTCATGCATCGTTTAGTCCATTAGCTTTCTGTTTGATGGTTTGTTTTTCGTGTGCCTGTAGATTTGCACGCTGAAGTTGAGTTGGATGAAGATGTGGAGATGGGACTTCTTGTAGATGACATAAATGCATATTGTTTTCAATATCCGCTGGAGTTGCCTACAAAGAAGTTTGCCTTCAAATGGTACTTTCTTGTCATAATTCATTTTTCTGGAGGCCTAATGCGCTCCAAATGGAACTGACTTTTAATCTATTTGAAGGGTGGAATCTAGAAAACCAGAACGATATTCATCAGCTGCCCCACTCTCACGTAAGTCAAACAGATTTAAACTATATTTCAAAATTTCCAACCATTGCTTTCTTTGAGTGGTTTGATCTCCGCGTAATTCATTTACCAATATCTATATGTTTATCCATTCATGTTTGCCATGTTTTCGAGTAACTAGGATTACCATTAATAGCCTTGCCAATAAACAAGGAATCAGTCATGTTTGCCATTGATTTCCTGGTTCATTTGAGATCAAAAAAATGGTCATTTATTGATATCCATGTTGTGCAGCTGATGCCAGACAGCGTATTGTGTCAGAGCGAGTTGACATGTTCCATAACCTCGTCATTTCTGTTTCGGTAACTTTTAAATCACTAGACAGCCACTGAACAGAAAGTTCAGCAGTTACATTCATGAGGACTAGCATATTGCTTTAGTCCCTTTTTCTAAGATGGAAGCAAGCACCTGAAGGGTGCAAACAAGTAAGCCTGGATTTTTTTTTTCTCTGAGACTTCATAATGAATATATGGCCTCTTGTTTTGCACCACTCAAGTGTTTACTTCCATCGAAACAGAAATTCTGATGCAAACGTCATCATTTTGCCTTTCTTGGTGCAGATTGGTCCACCGAATTCACGCTTCCTAACTTCAGCAGACAAGAAGACATGGAGTGCAAAAGATGTTGCTGATTCTGTTTTGTCTGACAAGTCAGCTTTGGTAAGACCACTCTGCCATTCATTCCATTGATCATAATCTTTGGGAGGTAGAGAATCAATGTTATGCTTAGTGACAGGAGAGAAGGAACAATACCGCTGGTTCAGCCTTGGTGAAGTGCCACAAATTAGACTGTATAGCAGAAAGGTCAATCACATTGATTGTTGTATGATGATGATTCCCTTTGATAACCCCAAAAGACATAATGCTTCAGCTCATGGCTTTAGTTGTTACACACAACAGTCACAATATTGAACCCACTTTATAGTTGATACTATCTTGAAGCGTTCTTCTAAAATTGAGAGAGCAGTAGATTGGTTGCCAACAAAATGTTGTTTAGCTGAAAGCTTGTGCTGCATGGTTACCTCACCCTTGAGGTGCATTTTTTGTTGTTCATAATATTTCTACTCTCCACGGCTGTGAGCATAAGACCATAAGACCATAAGACCATTTATCTTCTTTCAAAGAGAAGCATTATGACAAGTATTTGTGAGGCTAATCTAAAACTCACAGGTACTTACCTAAGTCTGGTCTTTATTCAATATACATGTTCAGATGTTTCTTTCTTATACTGCTATTTAAGGAGTCTGTGTTTGTTTTTTTTTTTCTCCCATTTACTGCTTTTGGTGTAGTTGGTTTTGATTGATCTTACAAAATAAAGATCTGCTCTACAGCCTGTGACAACAAGCCAGCGAATGGTTGAGAGCTCTGTTCTTGATGCACATCCAACAATAGTAAGCCAAATAATGTTTCGCCTTTTTTCTCTCTACAAGTGTTAATTGTCTAAGTGTGCACATTGTTTCATAGAGCTTGTAGTTCTATTGCAAAAATTATATGAGGTTTTGATTATTTTATGTAGGTTGATAACAAGCCCTACTGGTTCTATGAGTACATTGTTCGAAAGTCTCCTACCAAGTCTGTGAGTTTCTTCTTTCGCAGTTTTACTGTCCAATTAAGAAGCCAAACTTTAATTCTCCACAAAGTTTAAGACTTGGAATGATAAATGACTCTAATTATTTACAAGACCTGGTCATAGCAATAGGAACCATATTTGGAGATAACCCCGTTTCTATGCTCTCCAACTTCCAGAATTTTTTCGGTTGGTGAAACTTCTCTGTCAATTAGGAATACACTTCTTTCATTCTGCTTCAACCTAGTGGACTAACGGAAATGTGTTGAATCAGGCAATGCTAGTTTTTCCTGCACAAAAATTGTACTGTGCCTTTTTTTATGACGACTGTCACATACATTGGACAATAAGATTCAGCTTGAGGATATTATCTGATTCTCAACAAGGCATTCAATGTTTTAACTCTTGACTAGAAGCCATAGAAACAGAAGCTTCCTAAGTTTGATGAAGAGAGGAGCAAGATATCTATCTTGAGCCTCCCATTTTCTCCCAATTTAGCATTGACTCAACTGTTCTCCAAAGACAGGATTTCTTTGGCTCTTGCAGTTCATGCCTCACTTTGTCATATGCAAAGTTTGTTAGTGTGAAACTATTTTTTTCCTTGGAGACGAACTATCTGAGAGTTTAACCTTATCCATCGCTGACTTAAGTAGGCATTGTTGACATCTGTCAATTATTATTACTGGTAAGCTTTTTTACTGGTTGCTCCTGCGAAGCTTATTCTCATTTTAATTTCAAAATCAAATAAATGTCATCTATGTGCTCAAATAATATAGTTGGAGGTTTTTGTTTATGTTTGTGATGATCCTTCCTTCTCAGGCACGAGAATCCAACCTCTACCGACATAATGTGGCTATGACAGCTGAGCGTGATGGTAATTTTCAATGATTTACATGTGTAATTATTCTACCCACGGCTGACTTAGCTCAGGTCCACTTTGAATATAATGCTCGTCAAGTCTTGGAATGCATGCAAGTAACATTACTCAACATTTAGGAACTTCTGCAGGATTATCATTCCATACAATCAACAATTTCTTCTTTAGATTGGATGTACAGAAGTCCTAGAATTAATCTGAAAATATTTTATCAATAAATGTCATTTTAGATGGCATTCTGTGCTAAAATATGTCCTTTGAATGTTATTGCTCCTCAAATTCCGAGATCGGATACCCAGTTTGGCAGGTGAAGTTAATAATAGTATCACCAGATTTTGTAAAGCCTACAATCAGAGCGAAAAAAGTTTCGCATGTGGCACTTAAATTTATGCTCCCTTTTGTAATCCTTTTCAGGTTATCTGTACTCTTTGAATGCCTCAACTCTAAGCAAACAATGGGAATTTGTAAGTTTTGTTCTCCTTCAGTGCTGTATCCATTTCTTCTTTGCTATGTATTGATTGATTCCATTTTCTATTTCCTTTTACAAAATCTTCTTTTTAGAGATTTCTCTTTTTGAATAAACCTGACAATGTTCTGTGATTCTCATCTTATTGGTTTCCTTTTCTGACTGACTTTCCATTGAATTAAGTATGATCTCTGAAGCTCAATGAATTTTAAAGTGGGTCTGTCAGGGGTCTTACATCATGTGTAGTAATTTTTTTTCTTTTTTGTTCTGAGGTCCAAAAATAAGGAATCGAACATGCTCTGAAGGAGGGAAAATAATGGTAAAATGTTGAGAATGTTCCTGAGAAATAATGAAAATTTCAGATTGATGTATAGTGGATGCTACATGAAAGAGGAAAACAAAGAGTTGGAGGCCAGTATTAACTTTTTCAGAAAGAACTATATGCGAGAAAATGATTAGGTGACTATAATGGTGAACCTACTAGAGAAGTCAATGTGACCGAGAATCACATGGTGAAGTTCACCGAGCTACTTGTCACTGAATAGAACTCTGAACAGGAAAGGAACTAGTTTGGAAAGGAGTCTAGGTTAGTGATTCAGTGTTTTCTTTTCCTTGGGAGAAAAACAGGGTCAGATAATTGACATTTGCGATTATCATCTTTGTTGTTCTTGTTTTCAAATATGCAGAATTTTTTTTGATAGTAATGAACCTGTCAGAATGAGACAACAATTGCATGTGATGCAGATGGGACCCTACCTGCAGAAAACAGTGGCTTCTTTTCGCCTTCTTCCGTGTACCGACAGCTATGTCCCTCCTTACAAAGATCCTTGGAGATTTTGGTGATCAAAACTCTGTATTTTTCTCAACTCAGTAATCTTTCGACGGTTGTGGAGATTTTTGATGACATGTTATCCCTTGTAATTTGGCTCTGTAACTGCATTATATCCACGAAATGGTTTCTAAGACTTGAAACTGGCTTGTAGACCTGCAGTAAATTCACTTGATTAATTTGTGTTTTCCATCAATGTCGCCTTCCAACCATTTATAAATTTGCGTTTTCCATCAATGTCGCCCTCCAATATACCCATCAATCGCATGCAACCTGCCCTACAAGTTGTAATGCATTTAACTCTTCTGTCCGCGTCTTTGGTTCTCTCAACGCCACCAGATTCTCCGGTATATGTTCAAGTTAGTGAAAGCCAGGGCATAGATCTTGCTTATATGTCCGCCTGTATTCTTTTTTTTATCCAGAGATTAAAAAAAAATTGGATCATCAAGGCTAGGGGTGAGAAAAAAAAAACGAAAAATCGGTATATCAAATTGTACCGATTGAGAATCGTATCGAAAAATTGGTTCTCAAAGCAAACCAATACGATTCCGATTTTTAAATTTAATAGAACCAAAAATCAATTTCAGTTCCGATTCTAGATTATATGAAAAATTGGTGAACTGAAATCCTAGTCTTAGATTTCTGCATCTCCGATCTCACCGTCACGTGTTTCGATTTCTTATTCTTAAATGCTCAAATCCTATCCCTGGGTCCCTACATCTCCGATATCGTCGCTACTTGCTCCGATTTCTCATTTTCAGAATTTCAAATCTTAGCCTTAGGTTCCTACAGCTCTGATCTCACTGTCGCGTGCTTCGATTTCTCATTTTCAAAGACTCAAACCTAACTTTAGGTCTCTGTATCTCCGATTTCGGCACAACTTGTTTTGATTTCTCATTCTAAAAGGCTCAAACCCTAATTCTAGATCTCGGATTTCGCCGTCGCGTGCTTCGATTTCTCATTTTCAAAAATTGAAACCCTATTTTTGTTACTCCGATTTCTTATTCCCAAAGAATCAACCCTAGTGTCTCGCCATTTCTGTCATTTCGAGACTTTGACTTCAATTCCCAATTCCTCGCTCTCCATTATTAATTTGGTGGCTGGTGTTGCTTTCTCCTCCGTCCATCGATAGAGTAAGGATGATCTACTACTGCTGCACTGCATAATCCCTTTGATATTAGCTCAATTTCAGAAACAGATATGAAATTATCTAAATAAAATTTATCTGTATTTCCTATGAATCTGTGAGTAAAGATGTCTGACTCTAGTATTTTCTACGATAAATCATAATAATATACTGCAATTAATTTTTTTCACTCACGGAAAAATCCAAATAAAAATATATAATTTTAAACTTTAGACTAATAAAAATGTAACCTGATAAATTTTTAAATCGGTGTACGCAAAAAACCTCTTTAATTTTTTTTATCCATGATGGAGAGAATTCATACAGTACAAACGTGTACGAAAAGGCTGGAAATTTCAGAGTCTTCCTTATCATCATCCGTGGGCTGTCTTCATCTCAGCTCCATCGATTTCTCTTCTTGTTCTTGTGAATTAGATCTACATATGTAATAAGCAATAAATACCCGCATTTGATCATCGTTTGTGGCGCCGTCTCTTCTCTCAAAGATGATCGACAAGCTCGTCGATAAGATATGGGATCCAGTACAGAAGCATCTAACGGTAGCCGGCAAGTATGCATTGTCCTGTAAGGCAACATCAACTCGTTGGCGAAGGAGATGCCCGAACTGAGGAGCAAAGCTGCAGACCTACAGAGCAAGGTTGACGCTGTCGACAGGCAGGGAATGGAGGTCTCACAGAACGCGAAATGGCTTCTAAGCAAAGTAAAGGAGCTCGACAGCGAAGCCACAGCCATGGACGAGAGTTACCACAGCATGTTCCAGTGTTTGGGAGGTCTTCATGCAAATGTTTTCACCCTCTACCAGCTGAGCCAGAGGGCTGAGGAGATGCTGCCCAAGGTGAAGGACTTGATTCACCACGAGGCTTTCAATGCTAATGTTGCTCTCAGCGTATCATCGCCCCAACGGTATGAGCGGCTGGTTAGCTCGACGGTCGGCGTGGAGTCAGTGTTGGAGCAGCTCCGGCGACATGTCACAGACGAGAGCGTGCGTATCATCGGAGTTTATGGTATGGGAGGAGGCGGCAAGACGGAGCTCTTGGGGCACTTGATCAACAAGCTCCATGATCTGGACAAAGCGATCTGGGTGGACAATGCCTGAAGACTCAAATGTCGACGAAGTTCAACAAGTTCTCGGGCAAGGACTGGGTATCACTTGGCAGGACAACACGCCACAGAACAAGCGAGCTCGGTTGATAACAAAGGAGCTCAAAAAATCGAACTTTGTGTTGATCTTGGATGGTGTATGGAAGCCGCTGGATCTCAGAAAGGTGGGTGTCCCTGTCCCCCGACGACCAACGAAGAGCAAGATCATTCTGACGACACGTATTGGGATGGATGCCGATGTGAAGATGAGGATGAACCTGAAGGGGGACGAGGCATGGACTCTGTTTGTGGAGAAGGTCGGTAAGGAGTTCATTCAATCAAACAAAGAGAGACGCAAGCTGGCCGAGGAACTAGTTGAGAAATGTGGCGGTTTGCCGCTTGCTCTCATCCATCTCGGGCAGGCGATGGCCAGCAGGAAGACCAAGCAGCAGTGGCAGCACGCTCTAACAGCTATGGAGATCGCGCCTTGGGATCTTCTAGGCACGCAAGTCTTCTCAAATCTCAGGCTTAGTTACGATAACTTGGCTAATGATCAGCTGAGAACATGCCTCTTGTATTGTTCCTTGTACCCGGAGCGGTTCTCCATCCACAAAGAGTGGATCATAGATTATTGTATCGGTGAGGGCATAATAGATGACATCTTCATCACTAAGGAAGAAATCTATAACAAGGGGCACGAGTTGCTCGGCATCCTAAAAGCGGTATCGCTGCTCGAGAGTGGAGCTGATGAGGACTATATCAAGATGCACCCTGTGGTACGCGGCCCGGCTTTATGGATTGCCTGCGAGTGTGGGGAGAAAGCGAACAAATGGTTGGTGAGACCACAAGCTGGGATAGAAGATGCACCACCGAATCTGACCTGGAAAGAAGCAGAACGAGTTTCACTGATGAGGAACAAAATCAAGTCGATTTCGGAGATACCAGAGAGCCCCAATGTGCGGACACTGATGCTTCAGAGGAATCATGGGTTGGAGAAGATATGCGACGGCTTCTTCACGTACATGACGAGGCTTCGGGTCTTGGATCTGTCACACACTTCTATCAAAGAACTTCCAGCTGGAATTGAAGTGCTGGTGGAACTCCGGTATCTTGATCTATGCAACACTGATGTCAAGTCGCTGCCTAAAGAGTTGGTAAAGCTGAAGAAGCTGAGGTTTTTGCTGCTATCTTACATGCTATACCTGGAAGTCATTCCGGACGAGGTGATCTCATCCCTGTCTCAGCTGCAAGTGCTGTACCTTCACGTGAGTTATGGGAAATGGAAGGTCGGCTCGAAGGGCAATGGCGTCGATTTGGACGAACTAACTCGTCTGAAGCAGCTGGCTGCCCTTGGAATCACTGTAGAAACATTTCCGGCCCTGCACAGGCTACGCCAGTTGAAACGGCTGGAAGCATGCACGCGGGTACTTCACATAAGGGGGTGCGAAGGCCTGACCGCCGTTGATTTGCCTTTCACCATTGATGCCTTGATGGAAGAAGGATGAGGCAATTGCAGACGCTTCAAATATCCAATTCCGACGACGTGAAGGAGGTGACAATCGACAATGGAGGCGTCGAGCCTTGAGAGTCTAGTCCTTCAACAGCTCAGCCAGGCCAAGATAGTTTGGCGCAGCGGGTGCGTTCAAAATCTCTGTGACCTGACCATTCGGGGATGCGCGGGAATGGAGCATTTGATGTACTTCGATGGGGACGAGGACAAAAAGACTGGGGAGGAGATGGAAGAACAGAATGGCGACGAAGAGTGCTCCGGCGGCGCGATCGATGCATTCCCGAATCTCAAACGACTGTATCTTGTTGGGATGCCGGAGCTGAGGAGCATGAGTGAGGGGAGGAGAATGGTAGGTTTCCCCTCATTGGAAGATCTGGCGGTTGGTTTTTGTCCCAAGTTGAGGAAGCTAGACATGAAAGCGGAGAATCTAAGACGGATACAGGGGATCAGGTCATGGTGGGATGCGGTGGAAGAGAAGCAGGACAACATGGAATCTCTCTTTCGACCGATCAAGTGGTTCCACGGCATCCTGAACAGCAACCGAGTCAGCAGACGAGGGGTGCGACGTGGCATCCAGGCCGATTAACCCATCAAGCAGGCCGTCAGCCTGTTGGGCCCGATAAAATAGGCCGGGCCTTCACCCAGGGGCTGCCCAAGGGCCGGACCAACTACGAGTCTACGATTTCATAGATTCTACCATTTTTTTATAAAATTGATTGAGTTGACAAATTCACTAATTCCTTGTTGCCAAACTGCCCTAAGTAGACTTGGTAACATATAATCCAATCCGAATTAAATGGGTTCAAATTTGTTATAATTAGGTTTGGTATTTCGGATCCTCATTGAGTCAATTTGCATAATTCGTTTATGACTCGATTGACCTATTTATTTATTGAGTTATAAATGGGTCGGGTCTGGTTACTGATTTACTAATTAAGTAATTAAAATTATTATTATTATTTTTACAATATATTTTAGTAATTTTTTTAAAATTATTATTTATAAAATAAATATTTTTTTATTATAGTTAAATTTTAATAATATTATTTTAATTATTTGAAATATATTAAAATTATTAATATTAATTAAATATATCATATCGACTTAGGTCAATTTAGGTCAATTCGAATTGATTTAAGCAAATTAGATCAATTTCAGTTAGATCAAATAATGACCCATGTAATTACATAGATTAATTCAAGTGTCATGATTTGAACTCGACCCATTTAATAAATGGGTTAAATTGAGTCGAATAAAATTATCCGTTTAAAAATCGAATCGAATTCGAATTCAAAAATTTAATCCGTTTAATACTATATACTGGAGGGTACTGGAACTACTATTGTTTACTTGATGCCTAGGGGCCGTTTGGATCAATTCCGATTTAGAATTAAAGGAATTGTTAATTCGATTAATTACTGGAAAAAAATTTTCATATGATTTTAAATAAAAAAATTTATTTGTTTTTTTAAAAATAATATTAATAGTTGAATTAAAAAAAAATATAGAAATTTCCTATTAATTTACCCAAATAAATATGGGTCCCATCCAATTCCGAATCGAAATGGTGAATTCCACATTTTTAGAAGAAAAATTCAAATGTCATTATTCGAAATTATTGAAAATGTCAATTTTCTAATTTCGAACGGTGTCATTATAACCAAATATTGGAATTAAGAAAATTGAATCCTCAGCCCCCCCAATTCCTCCGATTGAGATTGTTTGGAATTGATCCAAACAGTCCCTAGCGTTTTGTCCGTTGGACAATAATCGAATTCAATCCAAACACGAACTCGGACCAACTCCCACGTCAATTTATTAATTTCAGCAGTAAATAGACTAACAATTAAAATCTCCGGTCCACCGTGGTAACATTGCGAACCAAAATGAGAAGCTTCTTTCATTTCACGTGGGCCGGTCGCTGTGGGGTGACGTTGGGGGCCCATGGGGCACATGGGCTAGGCCAAAAGGGGGCCCACGAAATTGCATGGGGACATGTTCATTGAATCCATAGCTATTCGCGGCGCCCAATCATGCTGCCATGGGAGAATATTTTGGACCACGTCATTTGTCTCATCCATTTGCGTGCTGTGCTGTCGCCCGCTGTGCGTTGGCCACCGTGGACCATTTCAGCTTTTCTTCTGTATATCCGTCTCAATTGGATTCCAACTCGACCCTAAAATTATATAAAAAAATAAATAAATTATTTTTTTAAAAAATACTAATTTTGATTCTTAATACTGATCTCCAAATTCTAATATATATTTTTGCCCTGCAATATTTATTTCAACAAGTATTAAATGATTAAATTTTCATCGCCTAAGGATAATATGGATTAGCAGACCATAAACGATTAGAACATACGACCGAATCAACAAACGCTGTACAGCACCGGATGCTGTCGGGCGGGTGGATAGATGACGAGGGCCCGACTGGCGGTCGCTGCCGCCTGCCGGATCCCGGTCGGGCGTGCGCGTGATGCCGATGTGGACAACTGACACGTGGCTGACAGATCAGCCAACATCTCCGTGGTCCCCAATCCGTCAAAATTTTATTTGCTTCGGTTTGTAGTAACCGGATTTACTCGCTAACGGATCCGATCTATCGGATCCGGAGTCAACACTCAAGATCCAGCATCAATTTGCGACATCCAGTGTGCCTTGGATGTCACTTTGTGCGGTCAGTTCCATCCTTGGTGGTCAATACGCCTGGACCACCCTTCGTCCTCCGCCTTTCATTTGCCTATTTAACGTCGCCCTTTTCCTTCGGAATTGCAAGAAGCCAAGCTCTTGATTCTCACTGCTGTTCCATCTCTCTCGCAGTAGCAGTCAGTCATCCTTGAGCTTGCAACAACATTGCAATGGCCACCTCCTCCGACATCTACTACCACAACTTCCGGTCTCGGCAGCTGGGTTGCCAGAAACCGGGCCTGCGGCGGAGGTGCTTGATGATGGTGAAGCAACAGAAGACGCGGTTCTACATCCTCGGCCGCTGCGTGTCCATGCTCTTGTGTTGGAATGTTCACCACTACTGCGACTAGAAGCCCGTCCGAGTATCGCCGCGGTTAAAATTTTGACGGCACCACCATGGATAAAGCAAGAACACCTGCCACCGTCGCAGTTGGCAACCAAGGACTTCCCGGAGGGGTGAACGACCACCAACATTTTGCGAGCAGATCATGCCCGTCGCCGGAGGTGAAGACTGTATTGGAGAGAAACAGAAAACAGTCAGTCTACTGGCATCGCATTCGCGTGTACAAAAACTTGAAATATCATGGAGGTAATCAGAGAGGACGTGGCCACTGCGCAAGCAGAACAAAAGCACTTGTTCTTCTTTTTTTAGGCTAAACCTGTTATCATCCTGCGCAAGCTGCAGTCCGAACAATTTATGAAATAACAATTCAATCCAACATAACGAATCAGAATAAGATCAACAGACCAAATGCATCGATCTTGGCATCAGCCATCATCACCAACAGCAGAGAATCCATGGCTCCCTTCACCGTGACCAGGTCATCCCAATCCCTGCTCGTCAACTGTGCGCCCACTTCCGCCGGCAACCTCCACCTCTCTCCCATCGACAAGGCATTGGGCCTCCGAAACATCACCCACTTGCTTCAGGTATCCTCCCACGGCTCAGAGCCAGCAAAGGCCATTCACGCCGCCCTCGCCGGAGTGCTAGTCGCCAGCCTTGTGCTGGAGTCCAATATGGTCCAGGGACGCAATCCCAATCCCGCCAAAACCTAAAAAAGATGGCTCACACCAATTGCTACCACCACCAGATCTGAACCTGGAATACTCCATCATGGAGATCCCCCAAGAGCACATCAGCCTGCTCACGAACCAAGCAGCCAAGAGCAAAAGCACAAGTTGTTCGACATTTGAACTTTTGAACTTTTGGGCACCAAACTCTGGCAGAGCCGAACCAGAGCTATAAAGTTAGAACAAGACGTGCCGGTCTTGTTTAGCTTCACGGCCAACGTGCCCCCGTTGCTGCATAAAGTGCTGCCGGCTGAAGGTGCTGGTTACTATGGCAATTGCATCCACATTGCACAGGTGATGGCGCTCAGCAGGTGGGTCCTGGATGCATCGATTGAGGAGATTGCTGGTTTGATCAGGGACCAAGGAGAGGTTACCTGAGGTGTTCTGGAAGTGGACCAACAGTAATCTCACGCAGAGCCCATTTGACGCAAGGAACACATACAACATGACTCACCTTGTTGATTGGAAGCACATTGGGTTCTCGGAGGTGGTTTATGGATGGAGACCGGAGACGCACAGCGGAGCTGTGACATGGAGTGACCATGTTGCAATGGGAATCATCGCCAGGTTGGCGATGTCTAAGCAAGGCGCCCAGCTGATGGCGAGAAATGTGAGAAAGGAGCATGCTGAAGCATTCCTCGAGCAGATTAAGACCACGAGCATGTGATGTGAAGTAGCTTTCTGCTGCATCTTTCCTGATCAAATAAAGGATACAACAAGCATGTGCTCATCTGTGGTTCAATAGATTATTTACAAGTTGTGATGCAGAATATGTGTGAAAAAAAAAAAAAACCTTTTACCTTCTGCTGTGAATGTAAGAGCTAAAACTGTGATGTCAACGTCTGCCCTTTTTTTTGTCTAATTTCCTTTACAGTTAGTTCACGAATCACGAATCGAGAAGGATTCAACTATTGCAGTTATTGGAGGAACGTCGACTAGCTGAGCAGTTACTGGAGGAACATCAACTAACCGCTCTATAGTTTGTAGCTGGTCATAAGGTGCTATCTGCATTATAGAAGAGACTTGAGAAGCAGATCCTCATGGTAATATGATTGATAAGTCCTAGATCTGCTTAACAGGGCCATCTAAAGGGATAGGTAGTTTTGCAATCATCAGTCAAACCTGATGTTGTCCGTCGATGTAGCCTATCGACCAGAATACAGAATCCTAATGCTAAAATTAAAGGATAAAGATATAACTGAAAAAGCACCTCACCAGGCTAAACCATCAGGTCACGTTATAAAAACTGCATGATTGCCCATTGGCTGAATATCTTCAGGCTCAATATCTTCCGGAACATCACCATATTGTAGCTTTTGCTCAAGCAGTCCATTCATCCTGTTGCAAGAATACCGATGCATGGAACAAAAAAGCACATGAATATCTCTATACAGACTAAGAGCATAAATTGCCAAGACATTCCACAAATAGTATAAATATTTGAAGTATTTCTTTGCTCAAATGTATGGGGATAAAGTGCAGTCAAATCTCCGAAGTTCTTAGGGGATCTCTGGCTACTATTACAGTTTCACCACCAGAAGATCAGAACAAAGTAAGAAATGAGTGATCATATGGTGTAGCCCACAAAATAACGAGCAACTTTCAGGTAAAGCAATACCTTTATCACATATAGCTTCACCAGAAAATCAATGTGTCAATGTGTGAAATGTGTTGGAGTCTAGATATATCAGCTCGATTCTTCTTTTTTCCCTCTTCACATGTAGAAATCTTAAGGTGCAACCAATGGTCAAAAGGTTGGTGATCATTGTCAATTTTAACATATAATCTGCTTCATGAAGCCACTTAGCTAGTAGCTTCAAAATGTTAAATTTCAGTTCTGACAAAAGTGTCTATTAAAGACCTTATTAAGAAAGAAACGACTTAAGAAAATGATATACCTACCACACTTTGGGCAGAACGGTCATTCCTCCTAACTGTTGCAGGGTGAGGCAAAAATTCCTCATCTGAGTCGGGTATTTTCACTCTGATTGCTTTGATAGATTTATCATAGGTTACAGCAGTTGACACTGAAAAAGTCAAAATGGCCTCTTAGTGAACAATAAACATAATCAAGGCATTATTCAACAAGATGTTATGGATCCTGCACTATCTTGTAAATTACCAAAAGATTCAATGTATAGTCATCACGACACTACGCATGTAGGTCAAGTAGGGGATCTAAATTAGGCAAATAGAAAAACTCAAGCCAAAAATGAACTAGATCTAGGCAGAAAGTAAAAGAGGTTAACTGAGAATCTTAGTTGGAGGTCGTAGTTTCTCTCAGCTATTCAGACAGAATATTAAGATGCAATATTTTTTCAATCAGTGAGTGAAACTAGAACTGAAGGTTAGACTGATCGGTCACCTTGTTGCTGAATTTTAGCACATTGTTGACCAACACAAACACCAAGATTTTGAAATATCTTGGCTACTTTACTAAGTAGATCAGCAACTACTTCAGGCATTCCAGAGTCTCCAGAAGCCGAAAGCTGCCCAAAAAAGAAAAATGCCATCTTTATTGAATATTGTTTATTACAGAAGATTGCTTTCTTATTCTGCAAGATCATTTGGATAGTGTGATATGCAGCAAAACAAAATGTACACTATATTTTCTTCTATGGTCTACTAAAAATTGAATTTTCAATTGACCCATAATCAGACCAATTGATGTCCCAGGTGATCTGAACCAATATTAAAGAAGTGGATTAACTTCCATGTCAAACATACAAACTGCTTTCTAGAACATAAATCAAAGATAGAATTAGAAGTACAGGACATGGATATGTAGACAGAACATACTGTTGGTTTGATTGGAAGAGCAAACAGATGTGGTATTCCAAACTGCTGGACAACCTACAAAAGGGGAACAGATTTCAGTATGAAAATATAGTAGATCAAATATGAAGCACAAATAATGCCAGGCTCATTGTACATACCTGGGCACCAGAACCTTTGCCAAAAGGGTGGTATCATTTATCTATTATCATCACCATCAAAATAGCACATGTTTTCTACAACTACAATACAAGGAACCTTGAAAACAGAAAGAGGATCAATAATCAACTGAGATGTTGCTGACTGCTGAAATAAAACTACAATCTTCATTGGAATAAGATTGTCTTGTTTTATTAAACCTGGATAGGTCAACTAAGTCCAAAAGGGAAGAAAGAATTAAAACTGATTTACTGCATCAACAATCAAGAATTGCCATAAACAGAAATTTGGCAGTTCACATGGACAACAAGCAGTAAAATTGTGGTTCAATAACTCAGAGTTTTCATTTCGAGAAACCATATAAAGATGGAACAATTAAACATGTCCTCATTATAAATTGACGCACATACCTTGAGCTTTAAGAACATGCGAACTCCTTCTGGAACATCAGTGAATGCTAGCTTTTGAGGGGTAGTAACAATGACAGCTGCAGTCAAGGGAGCCACCTGAAAATTTGATTATACTTTTGTCAAGAAAGAGAAAAAAGCAAAGGAGAAGCTCCTAAATCACCGGAATCTCAAGGGCCATGATTGTAAGCTGAATGTCACCCCTCCTTGGAGGCATATCAATGACAAGGTAGTCTAGCTCTCCCCTGTATGGTGCAGAAGCATGAGGGTGAAAGCCTCAGGCAAAGATTTCATGTTACTTCAGTAATCAGCTGCAAATTAAAATAGTAGTTCCAATAGCCTAAAGTTACTATTTTTATTCATATGTTCATCAAGAACAGGGTTAAATGATATAAAGCAGTAAAAACACTTGCATGAGTGAAAAGAATGTCAGTAATTGGTAAATTTGGGATTCATTCACAACTTCAGCCTAAGCACAAATTTTATCCAAAATGAAGTACACTGACAGATACCCTCAAATGAACACAAGGCCAACAAATTTGACATGACTTTCAGCAAAAATACCGCACAAGAAAAAGGAGCAAGAACTTGCTACCATTGTGCATTAGATGAAGTATCCCATGGCAATGTATACTCACTAAGTTTCCCAACAGAAATAAAGTTAAATGATGAAATATCGAATAGATCCAAAAATGATGATGAAAGATCTGTAATCACAAAATTTTCCTGGTTGTGGATGATTAAGACTGCACGAGTGATTTACGGTTTTGCTTCCAAAAGAACTTCAAAGTAGGCATACCACTCTGTAGTGACGGGAAGTTGATTGATCACCCCGGACACCATTGGACCTCGCATTATTGCCCTTCCTTGTCCAGCAAATCCCCAAAAAACTAACTTGACACCCAAGTATTCAGTTGGAAGTATGGTCCTTGTAGCTGGGTTCTAAAAAAGCAGCTGTTTCAAGTTCATTAGAATAAGAACCTGCATTAAGCACTCAGTTAGTATGTGGAGAAAACATTCCATTTGTAATAACCAATTTTCAGGAGAAACCATAGTTGACAAACTTGGACCATAAACATCAGCATCAAAATCCTTCACCAAGCCATAGGAAACAATATCTGTGCCAAAATCCGGATCAGTAATTTGTGACATAGCAACCAAAACTTCCTGCTTGGCTGTATCCGCCGATAGTACTGGGGCACCAGCTACAAACCAAATAAAATGAAGATAACTCAAAGCAGTACTCCAGTTGCCATGAAGAAAATTTAAATTGTCGTTTCTTTCGTGGAAAAGAAGCATTAATACCTAGAAAGAGAGAGCGAGAATAAATGTCCAAGAAGGAACTACCTTGAAGAGACGCAGATGTGGAGAGAGCTTGAGCTTGAAATGAGCCGCCGCGAGTCCGAAAGCCAGCGAATTGTCGGTCGTGAGTCTGAGGTTTGAGAAAACGAGCTCCGATGGAGAGCGATGAAGGTTTCTTTGTGATTGGAGATCCTGTGAACAAACAAGAGATGTCAAATGGAATTGATTTGAAGAGGCAAAGAGCGGATTGAGAAGGGACAGAGAGAGCGAGAACAATTGCCTTCAAGAAAATGAGATCTAGTTGAAATGGCGAGCGGGAAATTTGAAACAATTCCGAGGAGCTGCGTTCTCGACAGAGAAGAAGAGCAATTTTGAGTCTCAGAATTCCATTATTCAGTTCTCTCCTCCCTCTGCTCAGGCGTATCCTCCGTGCGGATGTCCAGCCCGAGTCCACAATAACAGCCCACGCCGTTTGGCCCGAGCCCGGTGCTCTGCATCTATCTATATTTTACACATATTTTTTAGATTAATTCGTGTCAATTTTATTTTTTTTTCAAATCCTTAATCCTCATTTCCTTTGTTCCCCTCCCTCCAAAGTTTGAATCCTCCTTTTTCTTATCAAAATGGTCCGCACAAGCAATATTATATTAAAAAAATATATAAATTTTAAAAATAAAATTTTCATTGCCAAAATTCAAATTCAAGTCTTTTGAAAAAAAAACAATAATTTTAATTAATTAAACTGCAATTCATTATTAATTATTTTTATAATTTATGTATATTTATTTATAATTTGAATATTAAAAAAAGATTGGGTCAGGCACGACACACAGAAGCTGTGTACCCTAGGCTATGTTGAGCGCTCTGTTTTTTCGCTCTTTTTTTCCACAAGCTGTGCCTGATATGTCTACAGTCTGATGGATAAGTTAAAAACTGCTGCTGCTGCTAAAATGAAAAATAAAGAGTACAATTTTACAAATATTCTTTCAGAAACATTCTGACTGGTATTCAGAAAATAACTGGGGTAAGTAAGACAGCAGTAACAAAAGCACCGATACGTGATCAGGACAAGGTAATATGTTTCCTGGAGAGCAAGACAGTTCAGCCTTGAGAGCATATCAACAAGCAGTACCTTGTTCATCATTTTAGATTGCTCTCCATACATTATTGGAATTTACATGGCCAAAGACTTTCTGTTCAAATATTGTTTGGGTGGCCAACTCATTTAGTACAGATTGAAGTAAATAAATACATTCAAAGCTAAACTAGAAGTGGGTGATGTGGCCAGAACCAGGATCCCATAAATTTCCGAGTCACCAACTGAGGGCATTCTGAGTCCCTGCAAGGGTAAAGCAAGGGTTTCCTTCAGTTAACTTGAATTATATTGCCACCAGATACTGATCGGTAAAATAAACAGCACTACGAACACCAAAGACATGATAATAATTTGATTCTGCATAATACTCCAAATGGATAGTGAATCACACAAATGTGTAGCTCAAAATCAAACAATTTCATCCAAATATAATCATCTTGGTTTTGGATCAGGATCAGGATCAGCTCATTTTAAAATTATTTTTTTTCTTGTAAAATTAATATTACTTATTTTACACTGTTATTAAATTAAATTATTATAAAAAATTAAATAATTTTTTGAACTTTAAATTATTGAACCGTTAATTTTGATAAAAAAATATTAGTTTACAAAAATGCTTCATTAGTCTTGATCTTGATCCTGATCCTGATCCTGATCTCGAACCAAACCGTGCCCAATAGCTTAATTAAGTGCTGAGTTATTGCCAGCTGGCTTTATAAACAGTCAGCATGTATTTCCACAATTTTAAAAAACAGTTTTCAGCATTTCTTGCCAGACAGATGTTTGGTTGATACTTGTTACAAACATTCCAGCAAATAACTTGACAGTTATTATTTGTTATAATCACAAAAAGAAGAATCCAAAGAACCAGCTTTGATGAATCAAATCTAGATCTCCAAAGTACGCACTAGGACACCTTCAACAAACACCCAAGGGAACATAGGAATCCCAAAGTTTTTGGTAAACACCCAAGGGAAACAACACAAGGAGCCCAGAATTTTCTATCAAACATAATTAGATCCTATGTGACAACAGCAACAGGAAACTCAAGCTTGTTTCAGCCCATGGCTTCCCCCTTATCTGATGCCTTTTGGAAGGATCAAGTATTTGTCCAATGGAAGAAAATGCAGAGTTTTTCACTGGTTTTCTACCCCTTCCTGTCATATTTACTCATATTTAACCTACATGTTGCATATTTAATCCAAAAAAAGGCACTCGTTTTGCTGTTATTTTATTCCTACCCAACAAGAATTCAAGCCTTTCCTAAGCAAGATAGGATAACATTATCCTGTTCCAATTCTAGCCCACTGCCAAATACACCTAAGAACTATGTAAGACAACAAAGATATAAAGCAGGGAGGCTTTTCTAGGCAAGCATCTATTCCTTTTTTGCTAGTCTAATAAAAAGCTATAGCAAACCACCTCTTTAGGCCAACACTCACTTTGCATCACTTATGATCTTTTGAGCTCATCATGTCTAATATGGATTCCAAACTTAAATGCTAGCATCCAACCCATTGCTTAAATAGTAGAGTTTAAATCCTCTTCGAGACATAAATATCGAGAATTTGAGAAAGATCATAAATAAGAAATTGAATAACCGACTTCAAATCTAATCGATATTGCCATCCCAAATATTCTGTGTTGGCGCGAAATATTCCAGCAATTCCAATGATCCATTCCAGGCTGAAGCAACAGACTGTCTTTCATTTGTATGCATGCCATTGACTTCTCTACAGGATAATTCATTACGAAACCTACTTAGTTTGCCTCTCTATCTTGTCTATAACCCCATTGGCATATTAAACAAAGAAGAAAAGAAAGGTACTCAAAATTTTTTCATATTTCCAATCCTATTTGCATCTAACAAAAAGTTTACCTGCTAACTTCTCTATTCATCGTATGTCTACAGAAAAGACTAGTGTACACGACGATCCTGCATGCTAGGGTCAGAAAGCGAGGTCTAGGGTCTGCAATTTTAACTCGTGAAACCCAGAAAGGTCACTCCTAATCCTGAGGTTGCCCCCACGAGAGAGAGCATCTTCTTCTTTATAATTCATTTACTTGGAACAGCAATAATACAATATAAGCTGCTCAAAAACCCAATCTAGCACAAACATCATGAGGGGAAATCAAATCACTTCAAAGCAAATCCCTGATACTTAACTCAGGAGGAGGCTCTCCGGCCCTCGCACTGTGGACTCTCGAGGAAATTCCTCGCCGAGTACTTCGCCGAAGTGACGCCGACCTCGAACACTAGATCATCGCCGTCGGACCTTATCCCAGATATGGACCACCACCGGAAAAAAGCCCGAACACGAATTCCCTCCAGCCCGGAGATCCGCCCCTCCCCGAGATGCCCCGTGATGCGGCTCGAGTATGCTGCGAGATAGCCGTCGGGAGGGAGCGTGATCCGGCAGCCGTCTTCGAGATGGACCGCGAAGTCGCCGGAGGTGCGATTGAGGGTGTAGTCGCGGACGTTGGCGGGGAGGAGTCCAACGGGGAAGCCATTGGTCTTGAGCTCTTCGTAGGCCGAAAGAGGGTTAGCGATTCCGGCGAGGGATTGGCGGGAGACGGAGAGGAGGATGAGGAGCAGAACAAGCGGTGTCGCCATCGATTTCTCTCGTGATGAGTTGGCTTTGGAGAAACGATCGAGTTTTGTGGTTGCAGGGGAGAAGGCAAGAACTTTCGGAAATAGACCCTATGAATTGTGTTATTTGCGGAAAGGCCCCTGTATTATAAACATTTGCAGAATCGAACTTTTTTTGTTCATTATAAAAACTCATTTGGTGCGTTTAATTCGTAATAAACCGGTTTCTGCCAATTTATTTTAAAATTTAACTTTTTCTAATTTTATTCATGACTAACTTTCATTTTTTCTAATTTATCTTGAATTATTCATATTTTTAAGCCATTCGTGGGCGAGGGATAAATCCATACCACCCCCGCGTATGAACGCGAAGACGAACTGTTTGTGCTCCATTTCGGGTTTTCAATGTTTTAAGTCCGTAATATAATTTGTCCACTGAGTTGGGTGTAACTGCAAATTAGCCGTAAGTTCTGATCAGGCAGACACGGACCGCTAAAATATCCACTCTTTGCTTACAATGTTTGATTAATTAATCAGATTATGAATTCAACCGGTCTTTACTCCGTTTAATCAGGGTCTTCGATCTCCTGCACGTCCGGATGCAGATAATCCAAGAAGGTAAAAAAAGACAGGGCAGCCTGATATTCTTTTAAAAATCGGATACAGTTGAGACCTAGCGACCAATCTAGAGCGTTGGATTTCAATTCAATGTTCCGGATCTGTTCCGGCTGCATCTTCGCTTTTCAGTCGAGAGCGAAAATTCTGTTATTAGTTGACAAACCAGGCTTTGAATTCCATTTGTTTTGCAAATTCCAAAAAGCCATGCTTCAAGAAAGATCAACAAAATTTGCATAAAATTTGGGTTGTCATAACACCCTGTAATCAGAAACGGAGACTGGGAATCTTGCAATCAAAACGCCACCTTGAGGTCGTCTACTAGTACAGCTCGTTTTGGGCTTAGATTGTTACCTGAAGAGATAAAACCCGGTTCATTGAAGCAGGCGACAGCTGATGCTCGGACAAGGCAGTACTCCGTGCACCTCTCTCGGTCAGCTGCAGTGAAATACAAGCTAGAACTTCCAACACTACAAGAAAAAATAACACACACCTGCCCCTGAAGTCAGGTCACCACTGCTTTCCAATCTCAACCCGTAAATCCAAACAATTAAAAAGGGTGCTGCTCTACCCACCATACATGTCATTCGAGCATACCACCAACTGAACATTTTGTTTGCCTTCAAATCAAATATGTATCCCTTGACGGCTGTGAGGTTCTAGTTTCCACAAGCTTCCTCAACTATATCAAATCTGCACGAAATAAACAGCAGTAGTTGTAATGCATCTAATTAACAATTATTATCTATTAGAGGATACAGAGCGAAGCTCCGACAACTACTTTAGACAACGCAAAGCCACCTGCTAAGCCACAGGATGGCCGATCTTACATCAATCACATTAGAAGCAGTTGATGTGTATGAATGCAGAAGTCCCAAAAATAGAACATATGTCAAAAAAACAAGAGTTTTTTTACATACAAACCTCCAAAAAATACTTATGTGCAACCCCTGACTTTTTCATAATTATGTACAACTTCATCTTTTAATTTTCAGAAAGCTTTCAGATCCTTAGATAAGAAAACTAATTTTTGTGGAGAACATACTAAATATATTCCCAACAGCTATAACCAAATGATTAAAATGCCCTTCTACAGCTGTTGAAGAATTTGACTATAAATATAGCAATTTCACAGGATTTACGATAAAAATCTGATTGAAAGCAACACAACAACTTTAAATTTAAGGCTTCAAATATGATACATCTAATCAGAAAATGAAAACTTTGAGAAACAGTAGTACCACAAAAGGCTAAAATTTTAAGAAATAAAGTAAATCCACATCATTTCATCAACAAATTTCTATTTTTCAAATTTAAAGATTCAAATCTAATCATTTAAACAAAAATTGAAAAGTTTCAAAAAAATAGCACTGCAGTCATTATCATCAATTCCTTCAACCTCATCATAATCAACTTTCTCATTTGTTGCTCAAAGCTTCATTTTTTGCAATGCTATTGTTTCTGAAAATTTCTAATTTTCGCTTAGATGCCTTAGATTTGAAACTTTAAATTTGAAGGATACAAATTTTTTGATAAAATAATGTGGGCTTACCTCCTTATTTGAAACTTCAGTCTTTTGTGGGGCTATTGCTTTTGAAAATTTTTCATTTTTTGATTACATGTATCACATTTGAAGCTTCAATTTTGAAATAGTTATGATGTTAAAAAAGGCTCAACCAGATTTTGCTTTAAACTCATTGAAATTGCTATATTTATAGCAAATTCTCCAGCGAACGTACAAGAGCATTTTGGTCATTTGATTATAATCGTTGAGAAATATACCAAATATATTCTCCACAAAAAGTAGCTCAAAGGGGTTATACGCAATTATAAGATAGTTAGGAGGTTATACATCATTTAGCTATTTTTCGGGGGGTTGTATGTAAAAAACTCAAAAAACAACACATGAAAACTAGTGCAATAATCAACAGAGAGATGAAAAGCGAAGTACATGTAGTCAAAATGGAACAATATTAGCAGGAATATTTGGGAGCAAAGAAATAATAATATATATTATTAGAGTGAGTCCCTCAAATAAAATTGTTGATGATGTCTGATGAATATGTTCAGACACCAAAGCACGGACAGTGCATTGATCATTTTGATCAATTTGAGCAACATATCATCAATCTTATGAATACTTATTCGGAGAATTATACTAACAACTATAAAAATATCAAAACAAACAAAAGCAACCCAAACAGAACAAGAATAACAAGTGTATGATTAAAAAAAAGGAACAAGAGCAACAAGTCAATCCCAAAACTGGCAGGATTAAATAGATCAGATCTCTAACCAACCGAACTTGTGTTAAAACGAGATAGTGAAAATTAACACAAGCAAATAAACAGTAAGGTTCATTGTAACAGGGGTAGGTCCTTATCATCTTAATATTAACACAATCCAACCTTCCCCAAATTGAATAAGTTTTAAGATGATAACGAGAACTAGAACATACAATAAAGCAGAGACTTTTAATACAGATAAACTATACCTCAAATTTTAAAGGTGATAAGCCACCCAAAGTGATCCAGATGGAAAGCCGAGCTCACAAAGGGAACTGGCGATGGGCCTGGATAAATGACCATGAATGCCCTTCTGGTGATGTGTTAGCAGATTAACCACCATATGGTAAACCTTCTATGCGCTGACCCACAACAGCTTATTCAATACACCTCAGTCTCTATGTACTTCATTGGCCAAAGTCCATCTCTGAGTATCTATCAAATGCAAAAATAAACACTTAAAAATCAAGAAATAACAAAATTATATTGTGCAATATATATGAAGTCACAGAAAAACTTATTATATTTTAGCTTGACAAGCAATGTATCCAGAAAAATACTTAAAATTGACACAAAAAGATTTACAAGTCAACTCACCTACGAGGCTTATATGGGCGCTGTGCATGTTCATCACTCACAATGTCTGTAAAATGAACTAAATTTAAGTGAGAAGAAAGAAACCAAGATAGACCACGCAAGCAGTAAACTAAGGACACGAACAAATATCTTACCAGACTTTTCTGGTGCTTTTTGCGCATCAGTGGATTTGCTTGTATTAGATTCCCTGCTAGAAAAATAACAGATCAGTTTTTTGAAAAACCCTTTGTCAATTATGGTCAGCGAAGAAAATTGTCCTAATAACATCATTCGACATCTTTTCATAATTTCTGAAATGGAACAAAGGGTAAATGTTACAAAAACCATATAAAGATCAGAAAGGATAATCATAGCCAAAATCTTCGGAATCTATAAGTGCTTGTTTTAACATATATTATTACACTGATCCTAAGCAGAAAATAAGACATGAGCTAGCAAGTTAAACTGCTTTTTCATGATATTTCCAGACCTTGTATTCATTTGAGTCCCAAGAGGATGATATTTTTTTTCTATAGATTGCCAGCGTACAAGGGGAAAATTTTATTCAGATTACCCTCGCCTTCCTCCAGGGCACCAAACCCAATGGAGACAAGTAAACAAGATGGTAATTAGAAGGGGGAAATAACTACACAGGAAGGTTGCAGTTACTTCCACAGTATCTATTATGAAAATGAGAATAGCTTGGTCTCATCAAGCCCAGGATAGAAGACAGAAGAAACAACAGAAAATATAGGACTGATTCAGTATATAAACTAGCATAAAACGCAATCTACAAATGCATAACTTAAGTTAATCCTGACAAGCTAGAAGTCTATATGCTTTGTGACTTTGCAAAATAAAATTGTGGTCTTACCGAGAGGAAACTGAAGCAGAAGACTGTCCCGAAGACCGGGTAAAGTAACTGCTATCGAGAGCAATGTAGGGTGAACCATAAGATGCACCTAGAGCTCCACCAGCACCTGCTAATACTGGGACCCTAATATCCACATGGAACAGTAAATCCCCGGCTTCATGTTGGAAAAAAGCCATTGATTCCTTAATGATTGATGCTTAAACAGTTTATTTTGCAATAAAATTTTCAGATAGAATTCTGTAATATTCTCAATTATCTAATAACCAAACAATATGTAAAAGGATCTGAATATTTTCATAATTATATAGCATTTAAAATTACTCCAAAAATATCCAACTAATCCCACTGCCTCCTGCTTGCCCCGTAGTTGCATATCTAACCATCGGCAAAAAAAAAATCTATGGGGATTCGGATAGGGCACAAATGCTGCATTAAGGGGGTGCCACAGGTTTTATTCTCAAAACTGGTGACCTTTCTGGTTAAGGCTGGGTTAAATCTATTCCATGGGGGAGATGGAACAAATTTACTCCTCACTTTAACCTCAGTGTTTGGGTTAAATCTATATAAAGCCATGTCCAGCTCAGTATCAGAATTTTCCCTGTCCACACACATTATTTGAAAATAGACAAAGCTTACCAAGTCATTTCTGAATTCCCAAATCCAAGCTGTGATTGAGCCACATATCCTGGCAATGCCATACCAACGGCAGGAATACCACCATGTTGAGCTCCAAATTGCATTACTGCAAAAGTAAGGAAAGTTTAAACAAAGAATATACTTTTGACCCTTAACAAGTGAAAGCATGGCTGCTTCAATCGTAAGAAGCCATGAATGCAAAAGATCATCACTGATGCTCAATTTCAAAACTTAAAAGGTCATGAGCAAACTAAGTTACATTCCAAAAATACTTGTCTATCCAATTAGATTCGTTAGCAATGAAGAAAGTTATAATGATTCAACAAAATGATTTTTCTTTAGAGAAAATAAAAAGAAGAAAAAAAAGGCCAACCTGGTAACAGTGCTGGTGTGGCAGGGAAACCTTGATCGCTATGAACAAGACCCATAGCTCCACTTGTCCCAATAACCTGAGTTCCATTGTACATGAAGGAGCCCTTCCCATTACTACCTTGGTTGCTGGTTTTTCCTTTAGTAACCAGTGCAGTCTTAGAATTACTTGACCCTGTTGGAGACTCTTGCTCTCCAATCTCAGATGGATCTATGGCCAGGGTTGGAGTTGCTGAAGAAGCTTGATACCCACTACCAGGTTGCTGCTCCAAATGCTGAGCAGAAACTCTTAATGGAGGCTGACCTGAGGTTGAGACAGGTATCTGCTGAACAATAGGGGTCTGTGCTTGTGAAGAAACTTTGCTGAACTGGTTGATTGATGAAGTCGGGCATTTACTGGGCAATGTATTAATGGTTAGACCCTTTCCTTGAACTGCACTATGAGAAGAATGAGCAGCACTGATTAGCGGCAGTGAAGATCCAGAAGAGTGCAGCTGAGAATTGGCTGAAACTTTGCCTGGTACAAGGTGGACAGAATTATCCATATAAACCCTTTCATGATTAACAGAGTTGACAGTTGCTTTTCCTCTTGTCATTGTGCTAGAATGTAAAGCTGAAAAGTTTTCAGGCAGCTGCATAGGGGATAAAAGTTGTTTGCTGCTTGTTCCAAGTTGTGTATCCCTTTTCTGTGCCATAGAGATGTCTTGATTAGAAGATCCAGAAGGATAAAATGGGGGTGAGGCAGAACTTAAGCTTGAAGCAAAAACGTGTTTATGAGGAATAGCTGGTTCAGATTGGAAATTTTTTGACTGGGAGGATTGTCGCCCTCTCCTAGTCTCTGTTGCTGGTTCTTGAGGATTTGCATATCTGAACAAATATATAACAGTATTACACCTTTTTTGTATAATGATTCTTAACTGGAAAAGAAAAGACTCTTGGAATCAAGAGAATCCCTAGTGCAAATCCACTATAAAAGACATCAATTCTCTTTTAATTAGTGAACTTTAAAAACAGATTAAAAGAAATTAAGGGAATCCATCAGGAAGCAGATAACTCACTGCTTGTATCGAGTTGCATGAGTCACATTATTGCTCTTTGGAAATGGCTCATACCACCTAGGTCCCCTACCCCTTACAGTCATTGGAGAAAAGTTCTGATTGTCCCTTTTGTTGTAATTTTGTGGCTTATTTCCTTGACCATAACCACGACCAGCACCTCGTATTCTTCTGTTACCACGACCTCTAAAACACCCTCTTGATGTTCCCCTTGCCTGAATTAAATAAGCATGCATTTCTTCATACACAACAATATATACAGAAAATAATGAACTGAAAAAGAAAGAGCAGATGTATGGAAAAAGAAAGTTTCACCATAACTTACCCCATCATAGTGATCATCTTGCAAATTCATCTCCTCAAATCTATCATGCACCCAAGCCTGTTCATCTTTTGATTCCCACAACTTACGGCCACCAGACATTCTTCTGAATGAAATGTGTCAAAGAATTAGTCCACAAATGCATTAATTTACCATGTGCCAGTGTAGTGGTTGTCCCTAACTCTACTTTGTGAGAGGCCATGGGTTCAGTCCCCAGGTCTAGACAAGGATCAAGCACACAAACACACACACACACACACCCAATGACATCTAAAAGAAACACAAGTTCTATTTCCTCAAAACTAATTAAACAGAAGCAAAGCAACAATTATTTTAGCTCAAACTATTTATGGTTAGAAATCAACAAATTAGCCTCATTGCCAGAGATCACCATTTGCAAAGGCTGTGGTTGGATTTCACTGCAAAGTGGCAAAACCATTTAGGAGAAAACAATGATAAATAGAAAAGCAGGTATTTGCCCAGTTAACTAGATGAACTTAATGCTCCTTCATATATGCATTTGATAATCACCATTTTTTCCTTCACAATTCAACAACTTACGAAATAGCCTTGTCCGCATCTATAATCAAGATGCCCATAAAGCATCACGAGATGTGATTGTGTTCCACACGATCGTAAAAATTGAGGTAAGTCAGTAAGAGAAGAACTGACCAAGACTCCACAAGCATATATAAGAAATTTTACAATCAAGAATTATTAAACATTCCTGCACAAGTCCCACCAAGGACGACGGGACAAGATTGGGATACCAAAAGCATAATGACAGACTCGACTTTGCTCTCACCCACTCTAATTTCACACAGATATATAACAGAAACAACAAGAAAATAATCGACTTGCGATTTTCGAAGACGTGCAACATTGGCAGTGAATTAACAAGTGAATTAAGAGCACGAAAGAAAAAAGGAGAAGAGACCAACCTTTGACGGCCGCGGCCATTCTCCTGAAATCGATCATCATGCATGTAGAAAGCCCCGACCGTTGGCACAGCATACGGCTCACTCTCCTTTTTATCCCTCTCCCCCTCACCCTCTTCCACCTGATCCTTGCCCCTATCCACTGAAGCTTCCCCGCTGGACTCCAGCACTGGTGCAGCACTGCCCTTTCTTTGACTAGCAACACCACCGACCCCATCATCAAGCCCAGGGCCTTCTCCAATCTCTTCATCTCCTAGCCCTTCGAGCTCATTCTCCTCCTCCTCCTCCTCCTCCTCTTCCGGTCCAAACTCCTCGTCTTCCTCATCGTCTTCATACACCTCCACACCACCCTGGCCGTCAGATTCACCATCGGATCCAGCACCACGTGTCAGCAGCCTCTCTCCTACATCCGATCCGTTCCCGTCCTCGTCATCACTGGCCTCTCGCCGACGCATCGCCGAAGGAAGAAGAGCGCCCTCTGGGTCGCTCTCGTACTCCGGTTCCTCCGTCACCATCTCCAAAGATGGAGCACTGAGAACAGAGGATTCCGTCGGGACTCGGGTCAGGAATCGAGGTAGACTTCGGATCTACGCGCGGTGTTCGGACAAGGAAGGGATCTACGGATTAGGGCTTTTGATCTTGCGGTTGGTAGCGCAGATGTGTCGGGGAGAGAGAGGGTGACGACTGGTGAGGCGTGCTTCACACGTGGACCCAACCAGAAAGCAACCCAAAATCTGACTCTTTTAGGCTCCACGTAGGACGAAAGGTGTCCTAATGCCCAGATCTTTTGTAAATTTTCTATCTTTTTAAAAATTAATCTGCAAAAAATTGTTAAATTTTGCCTCCTTACCTGTGAATGCTTGGCAGAAAGCAAAAATGAGATTTTTAGTGGCTTATATCTTAAAAGCATTATATAAAACTATCACATCAAGATTTTGATCAAAAAGTCCTTGTAAGCCCAGATTAAATGAACATTAAACATTCAGAAATTTTTTTCTCACAAGGAAAATGCAATGTGTGTTACCCTCATCAATCTGTAGAAATTTTGCTGAAATCCGAAGGGCCACCAGGCCCTTTTTGCCTACGCCCACCGAGCAAATAACCAAAATTAAAACGGAGTAGGAGGGGAAAAAAATATGTAAGGATGGTCTTCATGCGCCTCCTCTTGTTCTTTGAACCCTGAAGCTTCCTCCGCTCGAGAAAGATCCGGTAGGAAAGGCCGGAGAAGACCATGACCACGCTCCCCCACTGTTTCAGAGACAAGGGATTGCTGCTAAGTAGGCTTGACACCACAATGCTCACAAACTTTCTTGTAGTGGTGATGGTGGTGTTGGCAAGGGAACCGAAACGGTTGATGGTCAAGAAGATGAAATTTTGTCCCACCGCGCCATAGAGGCAGTACATAAGGATGTCCCATGCCGCCTCCGGGTGCTCTTTACAGAATCTCACTGCTTCGACACCACTCCCTTGGGGCCAACCAAACATGTAGATAATGTTGTAGATGGTACCCCACAGATTCATCCCCAACATTATGTCCCATGTCTTTGGGCACCTGAGGAAACGAGGTCCAAATTCTATTTCAATTTATGATGGTTGACTGGATCAAGGCGGGTTAGAAAGTGAAATTACCTTGCTTTTAGAGAATCCTGGGTTGCATTCGTGTAGCCATCAAATGCTAAGTTCAAAAAACAAAGCCCATACCAAGAGGTGCATTTGGATGAGCAAGCTTGCTGATGGTCTTTGAGCTAGTCTACGAAAATAGAGATGGAAGAAGTAAGTTTCCTGGTGATAAATTTCCTCCAGTTAATCATTTATTGTTGGTTTTACCAGCAACTGAGAGAGAACTGACACTCAAGAGCCTATTACTGAAGAAATGAATGCATCCATGATAAATACCAGTTATATGTATAAAGCAATACTAACTGGCCACAATGATAGAAGTAACAGATAGCAACGCCTCTGAGCATTGAGAGCATTAATCTTCCATGATAACTTAACCGAGAATGTACGAAAAAATAGAAGAAAAGTCACTACCTTTGATAGTGCAAATAATGATACACCTCCAGCAACAAGGAAGGTGCATACGTACTCAGACAAGGTATACTTCATGCCATACAAAAGTGCACCCATCAACATAACTGCAAGTGGACAAAGAATAGGCCATTGGTTAGGACAACTGCTGCACAAGATTATAGCTAAAAATCCTGAAGCCAAATTTTTACAGAAAATGAATAACACTTTCGTATTTTGTGCAGTTTGAAATACATGGGATGCATGTGAGCCTCTATATAAATTCATGGCATGCAGATTTTTATCATGTAGTACTTGAACCCATGAGCAAGTGATACCAAATCAAGAGGAAGTTGAAGTTGGTATTTGATAGGGCATCTGGTCTACAATCACATTTAATGTACTATTGCATAAAAGGCAGCGGTGGATTGCACATTTACGAGGATGGTGCTTCCAATGTAATGGACCAAAGAATAGCGAGGGCTATTCTAAAACAGAAACCTTCCCCTGTAGTAGAAAATAATGGTCACACATAAAAATGAGGCAATTTTCTTGAATAGCTAATAGTCGTACACCTACAGATCATAAAGGATGACAACACCACTGAAAAGGAGTATAGAATTCACCTCGTTAACCGAGTATTAAGGAGTAAAATGAAAAGCAGAGAGCAAATATTGAAAGCAAAACAATTACCAGTAATGAAGGTCATAAATCCAGAAAAATGGGCCTAATTTTCTTCCATGACAACTGATCCTTTGAAGGACTTGTACCGAACTTCTGTTACAGTACAACAGAACAAATCCAGTAAAATCTGAACTACTTTGGTTGATATGCATGACATAGTAAGTACTACGTATACAAAAACTAGCATAAAGAACAATGGTAAACAAGAAGTGTATGCAGTTAACTTTTACTCCCACAATAATATGGAATTAAGAGTTGATCCGGCTAAATAATTGAGGATATAGAGCAATCATATAAAAGTTTGATAAGAAGATAATAAACAAAATTAAAGAAAATCCAAGTAAACAGAGATGAGACCATTGCCAAATCAAGAAATGTATGAACATAAGGTTAAAATGCTATTGTTGTGATTCACACAATAGACATTGATTTTGTGCTCCAGAAAAAGCTAAAAATAGCAGCAGCAACATTGTTGGTTGAGGCATATAACTATGACAGAGATTCAACGTGCTATGGCATATAGAGTTATGAATGGACAAATTAAACCACATATAGGATCTTCAAACTTCTTATGAGTAGCGGGCATAATTAGATTTCTTTGCATTTTTTATTTATGTTTTTTGGCCAACCTTACACTTGCTCTGTTGCTCAGAATTAATCATTGCTAAAGATAATAGACAAAACAACACTAACCAGGAATCATTTTTGATGACTTCGCCAGAACCTGCACACAAAGAATGTCCAACAGTAGCATACATCAGCCAAACTGAGATGTATATGCAAATGCAATGGTAGTCATTTACAATGAAAAAGTCGAAAAATATTGTTTTCCTTGCGTAACCATCCGCATTATTCATATCTACACGATAACGGATTGGCAGTAATCTGCACACAAATACGATGAGCTAATTCTAGTAGAAAAAATTAGGGGGATTGCAGCATGCCTGCGCAGGATAACTGATGTACTTCAATGCTTTCATCCCCATCGCGGGACCGATAGTGTTGCTGATGCTCGCGCTCCAATAGCTCCACCGCGGAGCTCCCCCCGATGGCCCTCTCGACCACAGCTTTATCACTGCTCTCAACGGTCAAAAATCCGACAAGAAAAACAAGCAATTATCAGAACCAGCAGAAATATCGAAAATTTTCCAAATTGGTGCACAGTTTTTCCTCGTTGAAATCGTACTCATCAACGACCAGACGAAACAAACCAGATTCTGCGCAAGATTCAGGAAGGCGAGGTGCTCGAATTGCTTGCCACCCTGCCCGAATCGCGTTGTGGATCTGATCGCAAGGATGATTGGGAGGTAAAAATTGTTGAAAAAGGAAGAGGGATCAGGGGATCGGGATCCGGAGAGGGCTCACACAGTTTCTTGGAGGACGCCTTGGGTGATATAGGCGGACCAGATGCCGGCGATGCAGAAGGCGAGCACAAGGGCGCGGCCGATGGTGCCCCGGGCCTCCTTTCCAGCGGGAACCCTTCCGGAATATTCTCGATCTCGGCGATCACCGGCTGGGTCGACAAGCGACGGGCGGCCGAATCGAACCGTGAAGTTCGGAGAAGCGAAATTACCCGGGGCAGAGAGATGAGTGAATGCCATTTTACGTAACACGTGGCGGACTATGATTGGAAAGACTCTGTCGTTTTTGATCTGATTGGTGGATGGGAAACGGCGACGAGTGAAGCTTGCGCAATTAATCAAGGGAATTTTTATAAGACACCCTCTATTTATTTTCGGAAAACCCCCTATATTATTGTTATTATGTAAAACATTCTATTTTTCGAAATCCCCTACCAAATAAAATTCCATTAAGAATAAAGAATATTTTACAAATATTTCATCTCCCAAAAATAGCTTAGATTTTTATTTAACGAATTTTCCCATTATATTTTATATTTTAAACTCGTAATAGCTTAAACTCTAGTTTAGATTAATATATAATATGAATATGTAATAGCTATTATTTATTAATAACTTACTTTATTTGCTTTATCATAAATAAATTATTGGAAATTGGTCTTAGCATAATTTCTTACTTGCGTTTAATTTTAAATAAATAAAGTAAAATGTTTTTATTTAGTTTTTTGCAATAAACTATTCTGATTATTAGAAACAATATTATGTATTTTTATCATAAAAATTTGGTGTTGATTCGACTTTTTAATGTTTATCTCAAATTTTTCTTAATACATTTAAATTTTTTTATGGAAATATTACTAGAAAATCCTTGAAAATATATGAAATTCAAGATCAGTCCTTTATATTTTGGAAATTGAGGAACAACTCTTGAAATTTTATTAAATTCAAAGTTAATTTCCGAAGGTGTGATTTTTTGATTGAAAGTGTGGTTTTATCATTATATATAAAAATTTTAGCATATATAAACACTTTATATTTATATATAAATTATTTACTATTTATATATATATATATGTACGAAGTAAAGTATGTATATATAAAATAAAATCACACCTCTATTTTTTAAAATGCATAGAAATTGATTTTAGATTTAAAAAATTTCATAAATTGATCCCTAATTTCTAAACTGCAAGAGACGAATTTGAATTTTTTTTGTTTCGTATCATTCTTTAATATCAACTTCATTAATATTATATTTTTAAAATTTAAAATTTTATTTTTTAGTAATATATTTTTAGTAATATTTAAAGTAACAAATTCAAAGATAGGAAGTAGAGGGACACCAAACCATATTAAAAACTCAAGTTCATGGGATATAAGTTTTTTCGTTATATATATTAGATTTTATTTATCCAATATCCGATATGAGACTAATTCATTACACTTGACATTATAATAATTTTCTCATTGCGCTCTCTTTCATTGACATTATAACAATCTTCCCATTGCGCCTTCTCTCTGGTCTCATGCTGGTCTCGCGTCAGTGTCTGAACCCTTGGGTTAGTGCCCGTGCCATTTCGCCGATCTTTGCCATAAGACTAACATGTGATTCAATTTAGCTGCATTATTGCGGTAATTTTGATTTTAAAATTTTGGACAGTTTCGAACTTGAAATTCTGATACCACTTGTTAGGGAACCACAAAAGTGTTAAATCAAATTCATATAGTAAGCTGGACACCAAACCATTCATATAGTAAGCTCATGGGATATGGATTTTTTCACTATATTTATTAGACTCTATCTATCTAATATTCGATTTGAGATTAATTGAAATTATAACATGTCATTATCTCTCCATCCAACACCGAGAGCAGAGTCCGCAGCCAATAAGAGTATGCCAAGTTTAGCGCCGGAGTTAGATTTAATCCTCGAGGCCGGGAAAACGGGAGCATCTGGAGGTAGAATGGGTTAGCTGTTTCCGTCCAAACAGAGTGGGCGCTTGTCCGATCATCTTACCGGTCAATCGTGCCTTAAGATTGACAGCCAAAAATTCCGATCAAAACACTAAATATAGATTCAATCCCGAGGCAATCCTAACGGCCAGAATGTGGAGAACAGGGTCCGCCAGCAATGCCTCGGTCATCTAGAAGGATAGATCCGTGAGAGTCCAGCTCACCAAATTTCCAACCCGTACGGCGGCGTATCTAGAATCTCCCACGCCGACAAGGCCCTACATACGAAACAACCCTTACCATAACTACGAAATAACAAAATAGTTCCTATGATCACACGGACAATATCACACATCTTTCACGAAAGGCTTTCCATAGCCGTCCGATTAATGGATCGCAAGAATCTACTTTCATTGGATGCCACGGAAATTTATGGAAATTCAGTTAGATTTCAGGGGTAACGTAGTAATTTCAGTTTTATTGTTCTGTTTCCCGACCGGCTAAACCCCGTCGTTAACCGGCGAAACCGGCGACGCATCTGGGCTTTGACGGGGAATGAACTTGCGATAAAAGTGGGTGAAAACTTTAAAAATCAGAGTTTTTTGCTCTTCGATCTCATTCCGGGGACCTCCCCAAACCATCGGTCGAGCTCGATATCGGTGTTTTTGATAGATCTCAGAACCTTGATCGTTGTTTTGAAGCCGGAAAGGTGTGCTCTTTGGTCCCCGCCCTTCTCAAATCCTTCTAGGTTCCCTTTTTTTTAATTTATTTTATCAATTTTGCTTCGGATCTCAGCATTTTTGTTGGAATCTCATCTTGTTTGCGTGCGGAAATTTTTTCTTTTTGATTTGGATCTTAGTGGAATTTGGTGCTATTGGGAGCAGGGAGGCAGGTTTCGAGCAAGGAAAATGTCTAGTCGGATGAAGGAGGACGAGAGGAACGAAAAGATCATAAGAGGGCTTTTGAAGCTGCCTGCGAACCGGAGGTGCATCAACTGTAGCAGTCTGGTACTAGTCTCGCACTTTTGCACTCATAATAAGCGATGGATCAGACATAGAAACACAAATATTTGAGGTTTACGGATGTTAAATGTATTTCAAAAGCAAGATCTTCAATTGGTATGCGGAGAAATAATGAGTGTTTTGTGGAAGATCACTTGCTGACACGTCTTCTTCAAACAGGGACCGCAATATGTCTGCACCAATTTCTGGACCTTCATTTGCACAAACTGCAGTGGATTGCAGTAAGTGATTCTTTCATTTTTGTTTCTCTTTTTGTTTGTTTTGCGTATGGTTCGCTACAAGTAATGCTAATAAAGCTTTAAATATGATATAATTGGTATGGAAGCTCGTCATGAAACATGAAATTGTTTCTTATTTTGAGCCAAAGGAATAGCTTTTAGCTTACTAAAATTTATTCTTATTTGTAGCCGGGAGTTCACACACCGTGTGAAATCAATTTCAATGGCTAAGTTCACCACACAGGAAGTTAATGCTCTTCGAGAAGGAGGAAATGAGGTATAGCATGTAGATCTCAATCTATAGGCAACTTTTTTTCATTGGCTCCGTTGATGGTAATGTCTTTCTTACATCGAGTTTTGCAGAGAGCAAAAGAAATTTACTTCAAGGAATGGGATCCACAACGTCACTTGGCTCCTGACAGCAGGTGCTCATTGATTCCTGGTCATTTCTATACTCACATCTGTATTACTTAATGAAAGAACATATCTGATCAAATCCTATGGTTTCAGTAATGTTGACAGACTCAGGGACTTCATTAAACATGTATATGTGGATAGACGATATACAGGGGAGAGAAGGAGCGTGGATAGCATCCCAAGAGGGAAGGTAGTACTTGAGTCCTTAAGGGTTACTTTTGTTCAACATGCCACTATTATGCTATGGAACCTGCTTGATGAAACTTTCATTTGGCATCTTTTCCTGCTTTTTTCCCCCTATATCTGCAAGTTCCAGTTTCTAAATGGTATCACATGTGATCATGCAGGGAGAAGAAGAATATAATTCATATTCTAGTGGCTCAAGAAGCCCTCCATGTGATGATGCATTTGAACGCCATTCTCGTGATCGTCCTTATTCTACAGGAAGAAATGATGACAGAAACTTCCGATATAGCAGTGGAGAAAGAAGTCCTGGATCTGATTCTGGTGATCATACAAGAAGTTCTGGCAGCACTGAGGTTGATGATAGGCATCGGGATAACAGATATGGAAATGTAAACCAAAATCGGGGGTTTGAAGCCCGCAGATCTGCAGATGGAGTGCAAAAGCCAGAAGGCATGTCACCAGATAATCAAAAAGGCACCAATGCATCTAGTCCCCCCGTCGCACGTTCTGTCCGAGATATTTTAGGTGATGGTGCTCCGCCACCACATCTTGAACCTCCAAAACCAAATGGCATCAGGGCCCCTGATAGTGCTGCTCAAGGACATGTAAAAATCTTTTTTGGAGTTTTTAATTGTTTCGACTTGTCTGCACTTCTGAAGTTTGATTTTGTCAGACAGCCTTTTTGCTTGATATTTGTGCTTATCCACTGTCATACCTTTAGCTGAACTCAAGACTTGTAGTGCCTTGTTCCCCTGGGAAGTCTATGTTCACCATCACTAACTTTTGTTTTGGCTTTCATTGTTGAAGAGCACTGCATCGTCGAGCACAACCATTTCTGGCAATAGGAATCCAGTGGAAGTCAAGCAGGTTACCACTGTGAATTTGATTGATTTCGCAGCTGAACCTGAACCTCCTGTTACTGCTGCAGCACCTCAGTCTGTTACTCAACAAGTTGCAATTGGACCAGCTAATGATCAGAATTGGGCCTCTTTTGATGTTGTTTCCCATCAAAAGGAGCCTCAGGCAACTTCCAATTTTAGCTCTTTGGAATCTGTATTGGCTGATCTGTCAACCACTGCATCTGCCCCTGCAAGTAACTTTTCAGCCTTGCCTGGTGTTGGAGTAAGCTCATCTCCTGCAACGAACAATAGAGCTCAATTTTCAGCTACCGAATTTTCTGTATTTCCGGCTACTAATGTTCATGCTACTAGTATCTCACCAAGTGTGCCTCTTGTTGGAGCCTCAAACATCGAGGTAATTCATGTGTTTGCATTGTTGCATGAAAAATATGGCAATACTACAGTTTTTATACTATAAGGCAGTTTTTGATGCACAAGTCTTTCGATGAGCTTCATCAATTTTGTCTTGCAGAGACCTTTGTCTGCTCCACCAGCACAGTCTTCTCAAGCCATCACAAAACCATCTGAAGAAAGTAGTGCTGTTTTACCACAGCCTTCTGCAGGCCCTAAGATGAGTGAGAGAAAAGAACTCCCTGTGGTAATGGGCTTTTTGTTTACAGCAATCATGCAATTTATAACACTTTCAGGATGCCTTCATGAGAGTGAAATACATCTACAGGATCTTTTCACTTCGCTTTATCCACCAGGACCTGCTCCAGTTCAACCATGGCAGTTGGGTGGATATATTGGCATGGGCTATGGCATGCAATACCCTCCTGCAAATGTATGCGTTGTGCCTTATGTTATATTCCAAAAGGTATAACCTAACTATTGCATTTGCACTTTCTGATGGATAACATATACATTTTTTGTGCTGTAGACTGTATCAGCATTTCCACTGCCAGTGAAAGCAACAAACCCATTTGATCTCGTCAACCAGCCAACCCCAGTTCATGCTCCTCAGGTGTGAAATTTTGTTTTTGATTATTATGTCAAGATTTGGTGTCAGGAGCATAGCTCCTGACAACCTGAGTTATACATGGTTTCAGGACTTGGGAGCGTAGTTTCTCATTTGCTTTGTTGATTGGTCCCATGTCCGCATGATCATAGCTTCCCAGGCAGCATTTTGTTGAATTCTGACTGTGTTTCCGTGTTTCCATTTGTTTCATGTTGTAGTTCCCATCTATGTCATCTTTGCAAGGAGCACTGCAGCACATGAATCATCCCTCAACCTTGATGCGGGCTTCTAGCTTGGATGCCCCTACTGGACAGTGGATGCCCCTACAACAAACCTCTTACCCACCTGTCTCTCAAAGTAAGCTGTGCTTAATTCATCTTTCTTCCTTTTTCCTCCCTCCAACACGATTAACTTTATGATAATGATGCCAAATTTAAATATCAGGTCCATATGCGGCACAACAAGATCAGCAGATGCTACCAAATAATATGTTTCCAACAATGTAAGTCTTTAGTGCATTTATGTTGGCTTTGTATGGTTCGGATTAGTGAAAACTTGTGACATTGAAGGTGTTTTCAGCCTACAAAATTAGTTTTAAAGTGGCACTGTTCACAAGGTTGCATGTTTAATGTCAGCTGATGTCATACCCTCCTTTTTTTATATGCAAAACAGTAAAAGCTATCTTAAGCAAAGTTGAAACAATCCTTTTGTGGTACTTTTGTATTTTTTTTTTGTTGTTATAACCAGGAAACCTTCTGTTGCCAATCTTTTTTCATCCCTTATCTGCATTCTATAGTTACAATTTCTTCAGATTCTTATGATTATTGTACTATTCGTACCACTAAAGAATTGGCAGTTCTGGAAATATTGCGCAATAATACTGTTGAGAAAAATGCCTGCCTCATATAAAGTGCATTTTTATATTCAGACGTGGTTAAATAAAAATGCTGAATGTTTTGATCATGTGAAATTTTGTAAGGCAGATAGTAGCCTCTCTTTCTCTAATCTTGATGTGAACTACTGTTGTGTGATAGTAGGCACCAAGGAGTGGGAGGTCTTGGCAGTCATGTTACTGCTTTTGGTGCATTGGGCATAGAACAACTGCCAACTGTAAGAAATCCTCTATCAGGTGCACCGAATGCTTTTTCTTCTGTTGGAGGAAACCCTTTTGGATAAAACTACAAAAAACCTGTCAGTGCAAGTTAGCGCTTAAGGAGTGCATTCTTTGCAGCCAAGAACTGTACATTGGACTAATAGTCTCGATTTCTTTACATTGTGGTAAGGTTATTAATCATATGTTGTGTGAGAACAGCATGAAGCCGAGGGAGCAATTCCTGATCAAGTAGAAGAACTTCGCTTTTGAGGGTGAGGCAGGCATTTTTCTGGGTAATTTTTGTGTAAAATTCTATTTCATGTCATGGAGTTTCTTGTGACCTTTCTTGGGTATGGTTAATTTGTATCTTCATCTCTTATTCTTGCTCTTTGAGTCAGCTTCTTGGTTTGTAGGGATGAGTATTCCTTTTGTAAAATTGTTTCAGTTGACAATATATTGTAGGGATGAGTATTGCTTGAATCTTGATTGGCATTGTTGATTTGGGATTTTGATTATTTATCTGCATCATGTTCATCATAGCCAAAGATCACTTATCCTAATATTATTTTAGGAACTTTCACGGTCCTGTCTGAATAATTTGGTGTTTGCAGCTTTTTTGCTTTTAGTTTATGCAATGTTCTCTGTTCCCAGCTTGATTCTGAATCTAGTAGTGCTGTCTTGGAGTGTTTGTAATTTGTTTAAAGATGTTTCTGGAAGCAGCTACTCACTACTTCAAGATATGCTTCGATCTATGCCTAATGTAAATTTTAATTTAGAGTTTTTGACTGGAAATCACTTGGGTTTTTATGAATTTACGAAAAATTAACTATTTAATCAGTATTAGTAAAAAAGTACTCGAAATATTTGGAGATTATTATATGTTTCATTTATTTTTATCAATTAAATTAATATAAAAAATTATTCTTGGTTTGGGTTTTAATTAAAAAAAGGAACTGATTCTTAATTAAAAAAATAAGATCGAAGACTTTTAATTTGTCTGGAGATGAAGAAGAAGAGCTGAAAAAAAAATTGAAGTTGCTTAAATCAGAGAAAAAGATGTCTTTATAAAAGAGAGAAATAAGATGTGATTTTTTTAATAAATTTATAATATAAAATAAGTAATTTTTTTTATTAATATAATAAAATAAATAATTTTTTACATATTTATAATAAATGAGATAGTTCTTTGTAAAAAATTTTTCATTTATTTAGAAACAACCATACTTAAGTTGAGACCATGGCTGACCATTAGTGATGACTAGGCAAAATTCATAAATTCAACCAGCCAAGTGTCTAGACGGCGTCTTCAGCAATATTCGCTGAGACTAAAGACATAAATACCGAAAAAACTGAGGGGGTATGTGTAAAAATCCAAGAATTAACTCAAGGTAAATGTGCCGTGCAGGATCCGGCTTAGTTCCGCTGCGAAAGAAGACGATCATCTGCTTCCCATGCCCTGCGGAGAACTCTCATTTCGACGCTGAAATGGGACTTTGCCGCCATTTCTTGATCTCGCGCCAAATTTAGCGATTCTCAATCTCTGCGAATCCTCAGCCATGCCCAGTTCTTCGAATCCAACTCCATTCTTATGTTAAGATCGATCCTCAATGCCTCGATCATCGCCCAATCTCTTTCCCGTCTCAAAAAATCCAATTTCGTCAGATGTAGATGCTTAGCTCCTTCCAATCTCCTCAATTTTAGGGCTTTTCGATCTCCCAGCTCCAATCCCTGCAGCATGGCGGAGGTTTTGAGGATTTTAGGCACTGTGCACCACCTCTTCCCCTCATCGGATGTGAATCTCTACGTAGGGCTTCTGAGGAAGTGTATCAAGTCCAGGAATTTTCTTTTGGGCAGTTTCCTTCACGCGCATTTGATCAAGTTAGGGTTTGAATCGGATTTGTTGGCGTCGAATGTGCTGCTGGATTTGTATGCGAAATTGGGTCTCTTGGATTGCGGCGTCAAGTTGTTTGACGAGATGCCTGATAGAGATTTGATTTCTTGGTGCACGTTGATTTCTGGTTTTGTCGCCCACGGGCTTGAGTTGGAAGCGTATAGGGTGTTCAGGAGCATGTTGAGGAGTGGCGTGAAGCCGAATCATTTTGTTGTATCGGCGATGCTGAAGGGGTGTTCGGCATCGGGAGTTTTAGGGGTTGGCCTTGTCGTCCATGGTTTTGTTATCAAAGGTGGGTTTGGTTTTGACAGGTTTGTTGATATTGGACTCGTTTCCATGTATGGAAAATGTGGTGCTTTGGATGATGCACTGAAGCTATTCCGAGAAATTCCAGTCAAATGCTCATCTTCTTGGAATGCGATGATATCTGGTTATGTTCAAAATGATTTCCTCATTCAAGCGGTGGAACTTTGTCGTGAGATGAGCGAGGTTGGATTTGTTTTTGATTTGATTACTTTGAGAGTGATTTCTAGAGCGGCCGCTGATTTGGAGATGCCTGAATTTTGTAGGAATATTCATGTTTATTGCATCAAAGTTGGGTTAGATAAGGATACTTTCATTGTTGCTGAACTAGTTAGGTTGTTTTGCAAGATTGGCGAAGTAGCCAACTTGGAAAAGGTTTTCACGAGGGTAAAGAAGCCTGATGCATCTCTATATTGCCTGTTAATATCAGGATATTGGTTTTATGGTTACCGAGAAGAAGCTGTAGGACTTGCTGAAGAACTTCTGTCTAGGAATTTGAATTCAAATGAAGGAGCTCTAATCGGTGTCCTCAATGTATGCCTGTGGAAAGACGAGGGCTCACAAGTACATGGGCATATAATGAAAACTGGGCACCTGTCTTATCTCTCTATTGGGAATGCTTTGATTTCTATGTACATTAGGTGTGGACAGATGGCAGATGCAGAAACAATCTTTCTGAAAATGCCAACACATGATGTAGTTTCTTGGACTGCAATTATGGGAGGACTTGTTAAGAACTCCCGATTTGGAGAAGCATTAGATTGTTTTCATGCTTGTTGGAGAGCTGGTACAGAGTTGGATCAGTACTCAATAGGAACAACAATTAATGCTTGTACAGGTCTTCAGGCTATCAACCCAGGAAGGCAGATCCATGCTTTAGCTCTGAAACTGGGTCTCAAGTGCTCTAACTCTGTGTTTGCATCTCTGCTACATTTGTATGCAAAATGTGGGTGCATCGACTGTGCTGCTTGGTTGTTTTCTTCCACATCTTTCCCGCATGATTTGATTTTGATAAATATTTTGCTTGCTGGATATTGCTGGAATTCACTTCCGAAGAATGCCCTTAACCTATTTATTAGAGAGTATAGATCAGGTCTGATTCCAGATCACTTCAGTTTTTCTACCGTGATCAGGGCTTGTGCTGATCTTAAGTCAGTCGAGGTTGGTGAACAGTTACATTGTTGTGTTGTTAAGAGAAGCTTTGAATTTTCAGATATTGTTGTTGGAAACTCTATCATGAACTTGTATATGAAATGCGGAAGGATGGCATGTGCTTGTAAATTCTTTTACAGCACAAAAAGGTGGAACGTGGAAATATATGCCATGTTAATGTCAGCCTACTTACAGGAGAGAGGGAGATGTCAAGATTTGCACATTTTCCGTGAAATGCAGCAAAATTTGTTGTCTAGAAATACCATTGCCTTCACCAGAATTCTCAAAGGTTGTGCCACGCAATCTGGCATGGATCAGCAGAAAGAAATACATGCATCTGATTTAAAGAGAGGCTTGGTTTCAGAGGCATATATATACAGTACAGAGAACATACATGACAAATGTGCAGAAAGCAATGGAGCTACAGAAATTATTCCTCAGGAATCAATAAAATATCACCACGATTCTATGGTCTGGGGTTCTTCCCAGGGCAGAGACAAAGGGGAGACTTTTGAAATGTATGAACTATTCAAGTTGCAAGAAAAAAGCCATGAGTATTACATACACATGATGGACATTAAGACATCTGTTACTTTGAGGAAGGAAGCACCTGAGCTTCCTTGTGTCATACCACATGGTTCGTGGCTAGACATATCTGTAGCAAACTCTGTTGTTAGGAAATGTGCGGAATCTTTTTGATTATATATTGGCAAAAACTGATTATCTCAGGGTGGTCTGTTGTTTTAAATGTGGCAATAGGGGTCAGCAATCTCAAGAGTTGACTGAGGTGATTCAGTTGGAAGGAAAAAAGGGAGATCACTGTATTTGTGCTGTTCTGTTCTCAGACTGTGGCTGAGCTAATTTGGTTGGTTGGACAATCAAGTGTTATACATTTCTTAAAGGCTACAATGGTCAGTTGCTGTTGACAAATCCTGTGCTTCAATTTGTAAGCGAGCCAGCTTGAGTGTAAAGACCTGAACAGCTAAATTTGTTCATCTTTTAAGCATATTTCTGTCCTCATCCAAAGACCATGACGAGTGGAGATTAACTAGACACACTTTGATATACTTGAAAAGAGACAGATGATCTGACCATTCTCACCTGCTTCTAATCTCTGGTTCCTTCCTGGTGATGGGTTGAAGTAGTTGAATACAAGAGATGCAATAAGATATTTGGTGAGAAAGAAGGTAATTGTAGTCGGTAAAGAATAATTTATCTGCAAATTTCTCAAGAAGATAAGAGGTATCTGCATGTTCTTTTAGTCACTACCAGAACCCTGAATGGTAACAGGTATCAGATGAGAAGCCAGAATCTTTTCCTCATGATGGATCATATATCAAGGTGGGCATGCTTCATACAGTGGTTGCATGAGTTTTTATTTATTCTTACATTTGGGCTTTTGCACTTAAGGGAAGGTTTTCTTTCCTGTTCGACCTTCCTTTTCAACAAAATGCAGGTTGATGTTCATTAACACGGGCAATTTCAGCCAGGCATGTAGACCAGCAAAGGCTTGTAAAGTCATGAATCCTGGATAAGCAAAAGCTGCTTAAAGCTAAACAAATCAGAACTCGAGGTATGCCTCATATGCTCATGTCATGGTACAACTGTTGTTGGTATTGAAGAATTTTTGGTTTAGATGCTGACTCTTCCATTGCATTATTACCACATGTTCATTATTTAATACATTTTGCTTCCAAATTTTTGTTCCTTTTTATTCTAGAGAAAGCTACTAGTTTTGTCCAAGATAACATATTTTTGTTGAAAGGGAACATGCACCACCATTCCCTCCTTTTGTTTATTGACAGTATGACTGGAGAATAATCAGGGATTGTGGCCTTATTCCACTATTCATATGCTAACGATCCTTATCTTGGATTAGATGCTTATTTCAATGCCTTTCAAAATAAAGGCCCCTGTTTTCAGATTAGGTCATGATTATTGAATTGGCTGCTATGACACTATGGAAATGCTTAGGCTAATTAGCTTTAAATTATAGATCCGAGATGTCACAGATTCATCCTGTAAAAATATCAACTAAGAAATCCTCGGCCATGATGTTAATATAAACCTGCACTATTGGAAAATGGCCTTCTTCTGTGTCATGTGATATGTTTGGCATGGCGATAACGGGATAACTCAGGTTTAATGTTGATCCGGTCAACGATGTGGCATAAGATTTTCTTGCAAGTACAGAATGTGATTTCAAACCAAAGAACTATGACTTGAAGGAGTGTTAGATCTGTTTGATACTTGTCTATCACATTCTAATACACACTATTTTTGCTCAGACCTGTGGGTTGCTGCTATGGTGGGTAGTTTCTGTTTCAAGTCGGGAGTTTGCTGCTGTGATCGGGTCTAACCGGTTGATGTTGCCATCCAAAAAACCAAGAAGCATTCCAGTTCATGCATGGGAAGTGGCTGCGCTATGCAGTTAGAATCTTACTCCCACTGGCTTTGCAAATGCATCAATAGGCCTCTAATCCATCTCTCGGTGCAAAATTTCCCAACTAATTCTTTGTGTTGTGTGTTCTTCTTCGGGGAGTGAAAAAGTCTGGCTCATTCCGTACGAGGATCCTGGCTTGTACAATGTTTTTTGAGTCCTGTTTTCAGAAAATAGAGTATAACCATTTGGGTTCAGGTCGGTTCTGGGCTTGACTGTGAACGTTCCAGCTCGAGCTCAGCAAGGCCCGAGCCCTAGCAGATTACAGCGGTATATGTTCATTAATCTAATCTGGTTGCTGGCCCAAGTAAAAGTCCATTAACATGATCTCCTTTGGCGGCCTAGCAGGGTCGGCCAGATCGCAGTCTGAGGCCCAAATGCAGATCGAGCCCCTAAAGAGAGGCCTGGTTTGATGTCCCAATCGGGGGCCGATCCACAACGAGGATCACCTTCTGGCCCAGTATGAGGTGCCGGGACCATTTAAAAGACCTTTGAACTGGTCGAGTAGAGTATTAACAAGGCATGATTGAAGACAAAATTAGTGAAACCCATCAGCAAGGCCGAGGCCTGATTAATGGCCCAATCAAAAGCGGAGCCCATAACAAGGGCCATCCGACAGCCCGATTAAAGCTCGTTTTACAACCTGGGGCGACGGCACGATGGTAAAGGTAAATTTCGGGCAAATCTCCCAACACAAACAAACTCAGCATAACTAAGTAGGCGTCATACATTTTACAAGAAAACAATTTTTGTGGCAACATTGACTATAGATGTCTGGAAATATCCTCCCATGTCTAATGATCTCTACAACACAGGAAGGCTATTGGAATGCTAAGATGCCCAACTAGTAATCAAGGATAACGATCACTCAAATCACGCTTATTTTCCTTTCTTTTTATAGCACTTAATTGTACAGAAAATACCTCCCAAAAATGTAGGAAAACAATATTTTAAATTATTCGCGTCAATCTTCAGAAACATCTTGGCATAGACCAGGATGGACTAGCTCCCTTCAATTCCTCAATCAAACTTGCTTTCGCTCACAGTAATCTGATTGAACGAGGCAAAATTACTATGAGCATGCAAACACAGATGCCATTCCAAAGCCTAAGCAAGACTTACCTTTTCAATAGATTGATATTTATAACAAGTGGTCTAGACTAGTTATGAATTTTCAATAAAGGAAAGCAAGGGCATCGCATGCTGCTTCCCAGAGGAGGAAGATGCAGATTGGTGACTTGGAAATCTGAGAAGTTGCTGGATAAGAATCCAAGATATAACAAAAATTCATTTCCGAGTCATTAAGAAATCAGCTGGATACCTATACTTCAATAACAAAAAACAAAGTGGCATGCCGAGCTCTAACCTAAAGATTACATTCACTTTTAGCATCCATTTTCAATCTTCTAGCAAATTCAAGCAAATCGCGATATACAAAAATCCGAGCATCATATTGACATGATATCAACCGTAACCAGATCTGCCACCACATATTAAAATAGGCTAAGCCTGGATCTGGTAGGTTTTTATTATTTAGTAGATTCTACCATGATCCCTAGAAGATGCAATCCTACCAGTAACAACAGAAACTTTTCATCTTCTCAGGAAGACAGTATATGACTGTAGCCCAGGAAAGGAAATATTTGATACTGTCTCACCTTAAGAAGCAGTAAGGGGAGTGCTGAAATTGTTTGTTTGTCTTATCAGTTCCCTAGATTCTTGGAGTAAGCACTGCCATAATCAGAAACACAAACATGCCAAGTCAAAAATTTAGAAATACCAAAGGGAAATAGGAAATTAACAACATATATCAAACAGAAAACAAAAATATTTGCCGATGTTATAAGCATAACTTGATACAGACAAGACAATGAGAACAGAACAACTTTTTTGAGAGTATCATCTCTCAAGTCTTTCATTTTAAGAATTGAGAACCAACAAAACAACCAAATATTCACTAGCATATGCATTATGTGGTTATGCAGATTAAAAATTCAAAAAAGAGCGCATATAATAGGTGAGTTAAACGTGATACCTTTCCATATTAGCTTGGGTTTTATTACCTAGACATATCACAAAATGTTTTTAAGTCCCCAAAAAATTTTGATTTCCAGTCCAGACAATCCATAAATGATAGGAATGTTGTGATATGAGTAATACAAGCCATAACTAATTGATCTGAGGAATGTTTTTTACTCTGACAGATTAGTTCCAATACCAACATCCATTAGTTTGTCTTTCTAAACAAACCAGCTGGAGAATTGGCCCTTGTTAGAGTACTCTTGAGTATCCAGAAATCCAAGTCAGTCGTACCTTCACTCTCCAGTACCACACATTACCGCTAGTATTACTATCACTAGATAGAGGAGTGCACAAAAGAAGTCAATTAATCACCAGAGACAAATTTTGGTTTTACACTGTCCAACCAATTGATTTTATGCTGACGGATTTCCTTCATTATTTGTATCCCACTGATCGCCACCTTCATTTCAATTGACCAGAATGGAGCCATCTGTAGAATCATCTGCATCCATTGCAACCTGTCCTTGGTGTTCCTCTTCTCCATATTCTTCCGTTACCTGTACACATGTTCTACTTCATCAAATTCCAAAAGAAGCAATCCAGATAATGCCAGGAAAAAGTAGATATCAAGGATAACGCCAGAATGAGTGTCAAGCAACTATACACACTAGAAGAAGATAACACTATCATTCTGTCCTCTCCAGAACTTGTGTCAAAGAATGGACATGAGAGGCATTAAATTTTCTAAAGATGCAGCTGCACCATGAACACCATTTTCTCCATTCACTAGTAGTACCTGTGACAGTGAAAACTACCTAATCTCGTTGATGAAATTGATTGCTACGATTGACAAAGCCAAATATAAGTTTATTCGAACATGTAAGTTATAGTTAAAATTTAGCAAGGGAATCCTGAATTCAGCATTTGCTTTCACTCAGCAATCCTGCAAGAAGGATGACAGCCTACTTTAAAGAAACAGATTGCCAGGAAGTGATGTGATTTTCAAGCTCTAAGGATAATGCTGTTTCAACATTTCTAGAAATATATTTGTGCTAAGACTCCAGAAGGAGCAACAAAGAGCTTCTGACCTGATGAAGATGTTCCAAAAAGCTAGGAAGCATAAAATGCTTTATGAAAACCATAACAGAAAGAGTAACTTTACAATTAAACAAGCATAAAACTTGAACTTCATGTTCTAATGCTCAAAAGAATATTATCTGATATTGTAATGATTTTAGTGCAAGGATATAAGCATCAAATGATGGACAACGTATGATATGCATCAAGCATAGCATACCTCACCGGTAACATCTTTTTCCTCAAGCGGTACATCTTCATCATTGACTTGCATATTTTTGAAGGCTTCAACGATATTTATTCTAGACGTTTCAGCATAACTCAAATATTCCTCAGCTGAAGGATAATTACCCCTGTTTGAAAAAAACCAAACACACTTCTACTCACATAGATTCTTGGAAAAATCTAATAAAGAATTGTCTTGCAATGAAGTTTTAGCTTACTATAATAACTGAATTGTGGCTAATGCCATACTTATACACGTTAACCAGCATATGTCATAACATAATATCCCTCCATCAATTAAACAGACTAAATTGCATAAGACAATAACCAAAAAATAAGCAAGAAGGTTCAGAAAATTTTCGGTACTTTTTTTTTTTGACTCGCACTCTTTGGATTAACTTCCAGCATAAATAATGACTCATAGATATCTCCAGTTCTTGCATGCATATCCCTAGGTTAACCCTGACATCTTTACCAATTGGAGTAGTAACCAAATCTCATAAGAAAACATTATACCCTTTCAGAAGATATACCTCAAAAATGTCCAATCACCACTTTCTAAACATATGCAGCATCTTCCTTAGAAAACCTTTTTCATATATACCCATGAAATTCTAATATGTTATCAGAAAGATTTTTACATAATTTTCAAGACCCAAGTCAAATAAATCATGAAGTTGTCCATAGTTAGGCAACAGTTAATGTTATGATGGAAAACTGTTAAAAGGCTGATTACAGTGGGAGTATTATATGCAAGAACACAAGGTTGTCAAGGGTATATCTGAAAATTTGAGATTTTAGAGGGGTAGATGTGCAAAAATGCTAAACAAAGGTTGCTAGAGGCAGGAAAAGCCCTCTGCGATAGGCTCCATGCAACAGGTCAGATCACAAAAGATAGGGAAAAAAAACCCAACAACAACAGACAAATAAGGACCAAATTAATTCCAGGCACCTCTTATTTGCAAGATTAGACTCAATAGCAAGAGCAACTTGCCAGTCCTCAAATAAATTCGGGTACTCTGCAGGATCAGCCAAAGATTCAGCAGCTTTTGGGTTAACCTTTACACAAAGCAAGTAGCAAATAAAAATCATGTAAGTAAGCGTAACTTTCTGGAGGACAAGGTATTAGGGAAGAGACTACAGTATGGAAGCAAAGTTTGTTAGAAAACAAAAAGAATCAAACCACATTTAATTCCACTAAATACTTTATCAGTTCAGATACATGAAGGAACCTTATTGAGATCATTTTTCCAAATCGATACAATCTCAGTTACTTTGCTTGGGAGATAAGATCGTGCCATCAATGCAGCCTCTGGTATCCTATTGCTGTAATAACATATTTTCATATGCCAACAATAAGCAAAGTAGGTAGAAATAAAAACAAAGTAATAAAGCAATTGACATTTTGTCAACGAAGAGCTTGAGTAGTTACCTCTCCACCAAAAGGTGTAGGCAGTCCTCCAATTTACCTAACATAAACAAACATAGGAAGGCAACATTGTTCTTCCCTTTCTCTTTTGCAAGAGAAGCAAGTTTTGAGATTCCTTCAGCATCTCCAAGAGATGAGTAAAGAAGCAATAGGCCACTCAAATCCATGGCAGTGGATAAACACTCCTCGGCCATCTCTAGCTGTATGAGAGAAAACACTAGATCAAATCATACACAACATCAAGGATTGGAAGCCTACTGATGAACATATAGCTTAAGAAATGACATATCTTGTCCCTGTCTAATCAAACTCATACAACTAGATAAGATGCCACTGCGTAGATGATCAGCTTTATGCTTATTGAACAAATTGATCAGCAGACTGGTATATGATGATGATTGCTGGAATACCTTTCCTATGGACATTGCTAGCTCCCCCAATTGCTTCCATTTAGATTCACTTTGTGCTTCAATAGCAATGGCCTGCAGAGAAAATCCCATTCTTTTATGGAGGATTATATTGAGAGAACAAATGCTTTGTGCAGTCTGAAAAATCAAATCTCGAACAACAAAAAATTATCCACTGATGTGATTAATCATGGATATAGGCATACCTTAGCAATTTCTAGTTTCCCAAGCTGTATAGCGAGATCAAATCTGTAATTAAGATCTGTAGCAATTTCCAAGGCATCCTCCAGCATACCTTGGGACTCCAAAAAATGAGCCACACTGATTTATTTTTCCCCAAACAATTATGATAAAAAAAAGTCAGAAAATTGTTTTGCAGTTCCCCATAAAGGATATCTAGGAGAGAACAAGCAGAAGTACCAAAAATGATTGGTCATCTTCTCTTTAGCATTAAAAGACTTCCACATGGATTCAGGAAATGCAAAACAATTATGATAAAAGACTTCCACATGGATTCAGGAAATGTATTAAAATGATGTTGAGAACAAACTGTAGAGATTCTGTACTGATTTGGTAGAGTTTGCATCCTGGTTGTAAGCTAGGGTTACTAACTGTCTTGAGCAGACAGAAAATTAAGAGAACAAAGAATAGAGAGTTGTATTCCTTTTACTCGAGAATTGTACAAGAAAACTCTGATAGACCTGTGGGCCTTACATCTTATTTATTTAAGAAGAAATCTTACTCAAAGTCCTACTCTAAGTAGGTCTCAGATTCTGAAAATAGCTTAAACCTATTCAGGCCCTTCTCTTACTCGATTTCCTAGTTTGTTTCGTAGTTTGTGCAGGAATTCGACAAAGCATAAGCAACAATGATGAGCCATTATAGCATCTCTTGATATTTGGCAGGGCAGACCTATTTGGATCTGCAGCCATATGATATGATGATGCACGGTAAGTCTGAGCCACTAACACCTTCTATTTCAACACAAACAACATAAAACTTTAAACCTGACACCTTAGTTGACTCCATTTAAGTTCTGCCAACTGTAGTCAAAGAGTTTTGTAGATTTTATTCCATTTTTGTCTCACAAAAAGAGTAAATAGAAAAAACCATGTCAAACAGACGAATTTCAATTTGCAACGCTTCTAGTATATCATGGGAAAAGAAAACATTTATGGTTGTAGTCAGTTGTATTGATACTCGTAGTCTTGAGAAATCGTAACACTAGATAAAAAAGAAACAAGTTTACCTATTATAATGTCCCTTTGGAATCAATGGTAAAACTTCATTTGCACGATCCAAGTCTCCACGCATCACAAGAGTTTTGTACTCAATTAAACTAAGGAGTAATGTGTAGCCAATAACACTGCAATGGAAAAAATTATCAACTATCAAAAGCATTAGCATTAATATCTAGTTTTCTAAGGAATCTTTTGATCACTCACTTGAACTCCTTGTCAATAAGATAAACCCTACTTTGGCTGGCAAGGTATCCCAGCAAGTACATGGGTCGATCTAAGTGGAACATAGTTGTCACCTACAGTAAAAGAACAAAATGCTCAAAAGTACGCATCAAAAAAGATTTAGACAGTAGTCTTAGTAGCAGATAACTCCAAAACATACCTCTCCACCAACACAATAATTAAGCCGCCAAAAAGAGTTACCGTAGATAAAACAGTCACCAACCCAGATGCCTGTTCTGACCTTCTCATTTACTTCATGAAGAAGTTCAAATGATTCCTCAACACCTTGTTCATCCACTAGCTTTCTGCTATCCAGATGAGAAGAAACAACATCCCTCTGCAGTTGGAAAAGAAATTTTCTCAAACTTCCAAGAAAGGATAAAAATCAAGTTTATTTTTTAAAAAACAGTTACAAAATTAGCAGTGTGAACCGCTGCCCAGACGTGCATGAGTGTTGTATTACCAGTGTTGCTCCCTCATATGCATATTACAAGTGATGTTAATCAAGTGAGAATAGCATAGCCTGAAATATCCTGTATAAAAAATAAGATAAAATAATCTGCCAACTTACATTGTACTTCAGGATGTAGAATGATGCATCACTAGTGATTGTAACAAGGTCACCACTATCGGCCCAGTAAAGATTCTAAGCAACCATGAGAAGAGTGAGCATAAGGTGCTGGAACAGCCATCTGGCCACCTGATAATACAATGTTCTGCACAACAAATGCAAACTCACCTTTACATTCACATCAATTCGACGTATTAACCTGCATTCAGCCCAATCATAAAAGCAAATGAAGTCATTGGAGCACATAGCTAGCAAAGTACCCCCAAAAATATGCTCCGCAGAAAAAGTTGGTCTGATAATTTTCTTCTCCTGATATACACAAAATTTAGCAATCAGTGCGAAGAAACCATTCCAAAATCTAAATCTGCAGTGTATTAGATAAAGTGAGAGGGCAAATTGTAGATGACTAAGATGCCAATCCAGAAGTCACAGTAATTTAGCAGTATCAGTCTATCTGAATATGCAGTAAAATCTAGTAGAAAGTATAAAGAAATAGAAAATTTTAAAAAAATATATATGTGGTGTCTCTGGAAAAGTACTTTGCCTACTTTGAGCTTAAGAATGAGTAAATCAAGTTATCCAAATTGCAGACCAATGAGTTAACAATTAGAACTCAACACTCATCCTATGTCATGACATCCACTGAAACTTATCTGAATTGCAGACTAATGAGGTAACAATCAAAACTTGACAGTCATCCTACATCAGGACATCCATTGCAACTTCTTGACAATACTGATACAAATTCACAGTTCGTCAAGTCAATAAATAAAGATAAGACTCATGGAAACAATAAACCTCAAAACAGAGCTAGATAGGAAAGCATTATATACAAAAATTAAAAAGGTAAAACAAATGATCTTCAAACTCAGGGTATATTTGACAAAAATAAACCACTTTATACCATATTTTATTACAAACAGATGATTCCAAAGATGACATAAACAGTGGAATAGCTATAATGAATCAAAATAAAATCGATTACATTCACAAAATTGGAACTGGGATGAAAATCCTTATAAAATTGCCAAACAAACAGCAAATAAGCCAATGACAAGTCAGACCTGGAATGATCTGTTGCAGATCTTTATTCTTGATGTGCTTTCCCTAACAGCATATTCTCCATCACATGACCACACAAACTGTAATGCAGATCCAAACGATCTATTTCTCCATGCCAAAGCAGTATATATGATGTATTCCCCATCTCCACAAACAACAACAAATCTTCCATTTGGGTTATGCTTCAGGCTCTGAACAAAAATCAAAAACAAGAAGATAAACTTGATTTTATTTGCTGTAAAGCAAAACAAACACAGTGCTAGAAACAAAAATGCAAACAGGTGATTCCTAATTTAGCTTATTCACTTCTTCTTCTTAAACATTTCCTTGTGCCTAATCAATGGTCAAAGACTACAAATAATATAGCAAATATTTAACACAGTATGAAGATATGACAATGTGGTCAAACAAAAAAAATGTCCTGAGATGGGAGTGTAACATCTCATTAGCTTACTTGTGGGTAGAGATCACAATTCCCCAACTCCTTCACAGAAAAAGGCATTCTTTCTCCATCTATAACCTGATGCACAGGGTAAAATTAATTTTGCTGATCCCAGAAATTAGACCTTGTCCTAATTTACAGCATGGCTTGTTGGCAAAACCTCAGAGTCTGCTCCAACTGTTTTAATGTTCACTGTTTGAATTTCATTATGCTTCGCCCATATGATTCTTCCACTGCTATCCATACTGGCAACAGGTTCATCATGACCAATTTTTATCATTATTGTACCTTCATCATACCCTATTGCAACCCTGTTACATTCAAACAAACACAAGGGAGATACAGTAATCCTTTTCAAAGTTTTGGTGTCTGAATAATGCAGAGTATAGCATAACAAAATAGGGTAAATGTCAGAATGGATAAGAACCATTTGAAAATAATTGTTTACCTTCTTGATCCTTTCATGCAGGCCAATGCCCAAACTCGTTCAAAACCATAATTTAGTGTGTTCTCAAGCCTGTGAAGCAGATTAAGTAAACAAGTAAGCTCAAATAGACCAACTAAACCATGATTTTATAGCACAGGTGATAGATAATGTTGCCTCCAGAATTTAAGATAACCACTCCAAGGATGTAGAGCATGATACAAAATGAACATATCAATCATTATCAGCAGCAGTTTATACCTCATTCAGCAAAAGCACTGAACTCCAGTACTAAGTTGAACATTATATTCAACTGTTAAATAAACTGAGGTTATAAACACTTCCAAGGGAAAGAAAAACTTCTGAAAGTACAAATAGAAGAATACTGATGTGTGGATTCAGTACTCAATGCCCAGTACTTTACTAAATACCTAATATGGTGACTGCAAAATCCACATTGATCACAGTGGAGAAATCCATAAGCTTAGAGATGTTAGGAAAACATATAAAATCATTTGAAAATCTGAAGAAATTTAAAGTTGCCAAACCCACCTATAGGTTGTTGCATGCCATAACCGAACAGTTCCATCTTCTGAGCCTGTAATTATAATGGGAAGCTCAGGATGGAAAAAGACAGCTGAAACATTGTGCGTATGGCCTTCCAATGTTTGAACACAGCTCTTAGTTTGATAATCCCATACCTGATCTCACAAATATGTAAACAGTAATGTACTAAAAAGAATATTAAAATGACTGAGATTGAAGAACAAGGAAAAAGACCTTGGCAGTATGATCATCAGATCCAGTGATTAAGTATGGTCTATCGCCACCAGTGAAGTAATCTACACAATTCACTCCCTTCACATGGGCATCCAATGTGAAGTTTGGGTCTGGAGAACCAAGATTCCAAATCTAGATATTCCAATTTATCACCCAAATCAGATTAACAATTTTTAGTTAACAAAAGACAAAGCAAGGATAAAATTGATTATTTTTCTCAGGAAAATAAAGTAGGAACCTTAATTGTGCGATCAAGGGAGGCACTTGCAAACGTATTGGTGTCTTTTGGATTAAATGTAACTTGCATCACATAATGAGAATGCCCCTCAAATATCTGAGTACAAATCCAATCCTTGTCCCAATCCCAAAGCTTTATCAACATGTCATCAGATGATGACAACACATAGGGAAGGGTTGGGTGCACAGCTACACACCTAATGTAATCTGTGTGTGCCTCAAAACCTTTGATCTTATCCATTGTGTTATAATTATACACTCGGATGAACATATCATCTGCACCAGCCACAACCCACTGTTTGCGTGCAATAAATTTTGCCGAACGCACTGAAAAAAAATTGTAAACATCAAGAACCAAGCTTGACATTAATAATCAAAGAACATGATGAAGTGCAGGTTGGCAACATACCAGGTAGTTCAGTTACCTCAAATGACTTTGCCATATTCTGAAAAAACGAAAACAAAAAATGTATTGGACTGATTGAGAAACGAAAGAAAAACAAAGAATAATAAATGATGTAAGCATCCTGAAAAATGATTCGAGTTAACATCAGATAAAAAGAATTGGAATATAAGTAAGTTGAGATGGTAGAAGATTGTTCCAAACATCAATGTTACAACTTCCAACTGTAAGTTGCAAATGAGAATGGATGCATACCTATGAAGCAACCATAGCTGTTAATATAAATGACAAAAGATACGTCAACATGGCACAATCATTTGGTTTTTGAAACAAAACTAGTACATTTGCGATGAATCCAGACAAAGACAAAGGCATTGACAGCCCCATTTTCTTCTCAAATAACATAATCAGATTTCAGTGTGAGAAGAAGTTGCTTCCAATTATGTGTCAATTTCATAATCCAACTAGTTTAACAATACTTGGCAAAGTGAAACAGCCAACACTTTTCAATTCTTTCAACCACAAAACTTACTTGTGTTTGATAGTTCCAGATGCAGACACTTCCTGAGTAAAGACTCGCAAGAATCCTGCAATGAGAAAATTAGACACAAAATTACTCCTGGTACTAGCACTAACTTTACTCAGGGATGTTGATAATATGGACAACTTAAACATCTAGTCAAATAACAACTTCTGGAAACAAGGGGCTGATTCGGTTACCATGGCTCTGTTGGATGGAGATCCAATGACTTGACCCTTTCGGAACTTTGAGCAAGTTTCCGCTAATTCACACAAACACAAAGCACAGTCAAACTTCTCAAATTCCAAACAATAACTTGCGGCTATTAAAAAACTCACAAAAACACGAGATTCATTCCATAAACCAAATTTCCAATGGGAAGCAATCAGCAGTACCTTAATATCCAGTCTAAGAGGCTGCATCCACCGCCATAGACCCAAAATAGAACATAACAACACCAAATAAAATCAATTAGCGCTGACACACCGGCTCTCGAAGCAATTCCAAAACATAATATATGTGAATATACATATCAAAGCAGCGACAAAAAATGCCAGAGGCCACAGAGGTTCGAAAAGCGATCCCCGCAGCATCCACCAGATCCCCGAATAGGTAAAAGAGAAATCCTCCAAACAGAAACAAATCCAATGAAGAAGAGGTACCATTTTGCTTTTGGGGACAGCGAGATCGAGCACCGGCGACCGAGCTTGAGGGCAATTCCGGGTCGAGAAGGCGGAACCTTAGCAATCTAGGGTTAACGAGGCGCGAGAAAGGGAGGAGAGAGCTGAGGATTCGGCGCAGAACTCCAGGATTGCACCGATGGAGGAGTAGACGGGGACGGACATTGAGGCTGCGCGTTCGAAGGGGCTCGGGCCTGTCAGCAGGTGGTGTTCTCGGCCGAGAGGCCGATTAAGAATGATTTCACAAATACACCCCTACATTTTGAGATATTGTTAGACAAGCCTCTCTTGCGAGACACTCGTAAATACTCACCCATTTTTTATATTTTTATTACAGAAAATGCCCAAGATTCCTCTATGTTTCAGAAAAAGATGAATAAAATCCCATTTTATGATTAAAATACTTTTTTCCCACATTCTAATTATATGCAGAGTGTATACTCTGTATTAGAGTGAAAAATCAAGATAAACAAAGCAAATGAAAGGCGAGAAAGTAATTTAAAACAACTCAAAAGTTTGATTTAGTTTTTTGGTTGCAACTATAAACTGCAGATAGTTTTTTGTAATTTTATTACTTTTGAGGGATTCTTTTGCAAATAATGATGAATTTCGTTGAGGCCTTCCAAGCTTATCACCATGGATTAGCCTAAAAATTGAGGATAAACCAGAATAAGCTAATACATCAATTTTGGATTTTGAAAAAATAGTTATGCAAAATAGACAAAAAAAAAAAAAAAAACAAACAAACAAGTTGTTCGCACCATGCAAAATAAATTGAAACAAATTTTATCGACCAAAAAAAAGTTGAAAAAAAAGGAATAAATTTCAGACATAATATAGAACAGCATGCCAGGCAGACTAGCATCAAGTAACCTACCCGCGTCATTTCTCTCTCCATATATGTGAAAATTATAATAAGCGTAATTGTCCTTCGCTATTGAGAGTACTGTCTTATGATTAACATAAAAGTAGAGATCAAACAAGGAGTACAGAACATTTATACTGAATTTTGCAATGTGGCCTACTAGGCAACCAGATCCCTGATCTGTTTCTAGTAAGTGGATGATTAAATGCATTTGCCAAGAAAAGAATATGTTGCAAAGCAGGAAAAAGTAATGAACATCTGCATTTATAGCTCACCATCATCCAGGAAGATTAAATACTGCTAAGGTCATAGAAATGCTTGTTTGTCTAAAACCGCTTGATGATGAGTGACTTCAAGATATAATGAGAGGTAATTTCCATACAAAAGCTGAAAGTCCTGCATGATAGGGGAGTGTAAAAATTAAACAATTGCTTGCTTCGATACATTTGACCTCTTCGTATGGCCAAAGCCAGGGAATGTGACAAGCCTTTCCAATCAACAAATGCAGACAGTCCTTGAGCCAAAAGAAGTTGAGTCCTGTTGAGACTCCAGAAAGCTCGGCACCTGCTTGGTCTTTGATGTTGATATCTAAATTGATATCCGGCAATCAAATCAACATAAGCAATATTGGAATTCAAGGACATTTTTCGTCTAATCATGAAATAAAACAGACAGCGGATGCCCTTCATGGTATCATCTCAAGAATAAGAGAACTGATTGCTAGGCAGCTATAAGATGATCTGGAGAACTCCAAAGCTCTTTTCCATCCCGTAGTCAAACATCTATCAGTGAATATGTCTAGCATTAGTCAACTTGTTGATACCATGAAAAATATGAAAATAGATAAATCATTTTATTTGCAGCAAGTAAGAAGCAAAAGGAATGCCTGATTACAAATTAAGAAAAATAAAGCATTAGTGTTTGTGCAATCCTAAGGGGCAACCTTGATGCCACCAAGATGACTTAATTTTTTGCAATCATAGGATGAAGAATACATAATTCAAGATCTGTAATGATAATTGAGTCTGATAAATTATTCCAAATCAAGAACAGACAGAACTTCCTGAGACCCCAAAGACATGATTATCAGTTAAGTTGAGAAATACCATTAATGGAACTGGAAGGTAAATTTCACTCGGAAAAAAAAAAAGGGAGTAAAAGAACTGCAACAAGACTGAGTTTAAGTCACAGTTTAGAAAAAACAATAACTTCAAGTTTGCCATAGACACTTGAGATAGCCTGGAAAACTCAAATTTCTTCCAACTGCAAAGGATAGAAGTGTGGTTCACTCGCATATATAGATGCACAATCAAATCCACCAGTTGGCATGATGATGGATATAGGGAGACAGATCATAGAAAGACGTTGGTCTGAACACCTCAAACTCAGCTGGCTATTTGACAGTCCATTGGCTTAAGGCAGCTTCTAAATAATTAAATCTTCCAGTACTATGGTTGTGATGAACAGAAACACAAAATAATAGCAAATGAATACACGAATTTGATGGAACTTTGACCACAAACATTAAGGTGGAAGTTTCTCCAGTCTTTAGAGAGGAAAAAGAATGATGGCTTCAGCCTTATAGGAACTTATTTTAAAGAGGCATGGTTTCTTTTTTTCCGAGATGAAAAGCACATGGCTTGAATCTGAGTTTCAGCAAAGAAAATAATAGCATGAAACAAAATAACAAATTATATAGATACATAGCAGCTATATACAATATCATGGATTCTCAAATTTCATGCATTTGCTTTATATAGCAATCCTGGAATCATAATTTGCTTAGTGTCATTCTGATAATCCCAAAATTAATGCTTGAGTTGCATTGAAAAAAGTCAAAACCAGACAGCTAAGGTAGCCGAACAACATGAATAAAATTACACTGGGAAAGCAATTTTGGTAGGGTATTCAACAAAGTAAAATATGTTAATATTGTCTTCCTATGATCTCCATTCAATTGTCAAAATAAGGAATTAAATTATCTTAGGTTTTAGAAAAGGAATGTGATTGGCATATGGATGAACAAATTCAAGCTCTTATGTTATCAACAAAGGGTATAGCCAAAGACAAGTATTTTTCTCAAACACATTGCTCCTGAATGATATAATAATAAGACTATACTAGAATTGTGGCATTTTTGTGCACAAGACCTGCTTCTGAACATAAAAAATTATCTAGCATTAACATAGAAAGCCAAATGCATATGACACTAGCAACCCAAGATAAACAGAAAAGGCATATATCACATGCTGCACAGAAGATGTTCAATGTTAAGAAGTGAATCCTATACAACACGGGAAACTTAGAAGATGAAGGTAAAGCTGATTTTCCTAGCAGTATAAGTGCAGAAAAGATTCTAGAAATAAACACAAACTTTCACAATGTCATATCATGATCTGTTTGAATGACATGGAATTTTATAGCTAACACTATCAAATGTGATAATCTTATAAACTGGCTCTATCAATTTCTTCTACAAGAAAATCCTGTCAATGTGAGTGATGATCACAGACAAATGCTCCAGATTGTGATCCATCTGTCATATCTTTCTCCTGTCTATTGTCTACTCAATAGGAACTGTTTTAGACATGGAAATGGGTTCAGAAGACTTATGCCAGTAAGGTATTACAAGAAGCAGAAGACATCATAAGAAGACTCTGGAGTATTCTGCTTTCAGCTTCGCAGCTATGGGACCAAACAACATGGCACAGGATTCATTAGAAAAGGTAGAAGTGAGAAGAAAACCAAAATCTTCATCAACTATGAATAATTTAGCGAAAAAAATAAATAAATAGAATCAAATAACGCTTGCTTTCTCCAAGACTCAAGATTGAAATCCGCCATCTGATATCAATAAGAAGGAAGAGTACTTACTAGAACGAAGACGTGTTATAGGTATTTCTCGCATTTCCCGCCTGATGCACAACCATTCCCCAAGCAAAGACATCACCGCCAAGCATATACCATTGACAACCCACCATGTAATGGAGGACGGCCATCCTCCATAGACAATGCATATAAACAGGTGGATAATGTAGAGCGTAGCTGCAAAGTCTAAGCATTTCTTCGCCCTGTCAATTAGTAAATACAGGTATACCGCCCTGTACAAACAACAAGAACAATCTCAGAAATCTATGCGTCTCCAAAGCTCAAATTTTTTTTATCAAATCCAAAGCTCTCAAGTTTTTGCAGAAGCAATCCCTATGAGATTGAAAGATATGGATATTGCAATAAAAAAAAGTGAAAGTGGATCGGCGGGTACCCGGCGAAAGCGCAAAGGAGGAAAGATACAATGGCGCACCAGCCTGTGGCGGAGGAGGCGGAGAGGGTGGAGAAATCGAAGAAGTAGACGAGGCTCATGCGGGGAACCCGGATACCGAGGAGGACGGACAGGAAGAAGCCCAGGGTGAGGTAGTACAGGCACTGGAGGCAGACGATCTGGGACAGAATTAGCCAGGGATCCCATACCACAGCCCCATAGAACATGGTTTCAATCTATATGTCTCAGCACTGGCGACCACGACGACGGAACCCTAGAGCTCCCTCTGCTGGATCTCCTCCTCTGGTATTGGAATCATGCCGCCTCGAAATCCAAATCTTTGATCGGATTTCGAAATTCCGCAGTGGAATGAGGGGATCAGAAAACCCTAGATCGAAGAGAGAAGGGTGGGAATGCGATCGGAGAAGTCGCGCTCGGAGAAAAACGTCGGATTTGGGGATCGGGAGAGGAAGAAGAGGAGAGGAGCGAGGACTCTGGGAGGAGAATCGGATGCCGTCGAGCTGGGAACTTCCGATTGTCCACCCACCGCTGCCTTCAGGAAAGTGGTTTTCTGAGATGGAATGCTACTTAACTAGATAATCCATTAAATGAATTATTTTCAAACTCTTCGCAGCACTGACCGCATAGCGCAGTGGATTAGCGCGTTTGACTTCGGATCAAAAGGTCGTGGGTTCGACTCCCACTGTGGTCGAGTAAATTGTTTTTTCAGATCTATATACCATTTATTACTCCAAACTCAAAGTTTTCACACGATATCTGCATTTTTTTTTTGTGCAAATTGAGTTTTTTACAATACGTTCGTTTTGTAAAGATTTTTTAAATAATATTTGACTTTATCAGGGGTTATCCAATATAAATAAATTAAAATAATTATTTTTTAAATAAACAGCACCAAACGGCCCGAAGGAACCGGGCTTTTGCATTTGGAGGGAGATACAGAGAGAGAGTCGGGCTTTTTGACTTGTTTGTGCGGGATTGTACATGTTCTCGTCATCTATTGCTTCGTCTCTGCTCTATTTATTTTGCATCTCATGATCTTGCAACTAGAAAGAAATTTGTCAACCCAAAAAAAAAAATAAATAAATAAAATAAAAGAGTTTGATCTCTTCTTTCTGATCATGCTCCAAGATTTACAGGAAATTAAGTGGAGCAAGTGTATGCATGCACAGTTTGCTCTCTCCCTCTTCGACATGAACCGCAATCTTTCCTTCTTGCTTCGAGCTCATGTGCTTTTCTTCCTTCCCCTTTTCATCTCCGCCTATCCTCGAAGATCACCCAGGATTACCCATCTGTCAAACTATTCTGGAGGCATCCAAGATTGGGAAAACATTCGCATGCACAGCCTCATGTATACGTTTCTCCGCAGTACCATCAAAGAAGCCAGCTCCTCCTCATTCGACGTGCCTACCAAACTAAAAGGGGCTGCCTTCAGCGGCGAGGACGACGTTTTCATACAATTTTTCTATGTCTGCACGCCACAGGTGAAAATCTTTGCAATGTGATACGACGAAAGAAGAAACTCGGCCACCCATTTCCAGTGCCCGCCATGCGAAGACGTGGACCCTAGACAGAGGATTTTCGGCTACGATATAGCCCAACACTGCTGTGATTATAACCCTCGCCGGGGACACTACGTATGTTTTGAAATTGAGGACCCGCTGCCGCATGCTGTGGGACGATAAGCCAAGGATGGTTTGCCTCTCTCATCTTTCTGCAAGCGGACAGACGGTAGAGCGTTCTTCCTTTATTTTGTGGGCTTTTTTAATGGTTCCTCCCTTTGATGAATTTATTTTTGTAGTTTTTTATTCATTTTTATTGTTTTATTTCAATAAGATATAAGCTTCCATTAAGCCACACCATCTAGCTTCAACATGCTTGAGATTTCCTTGTGCAACTCCAAGGCTCTTCTCAGCAGAAGCATCGTCAAAAGATGCCTCCATTTCAATCTTTTGGATGAGGAAAGCTGAAACTCGACCACCTTCCCTCAAACTTCCTCAGCCACCACCACACTCTAGCTAGACCTAACAGCATTTGGCCACTTGCTGTGTAGCCAGTGATATTGGCATCCTCCTGAGGATCCCTGAATCATATCTCAAAGTCCCATTAGAATAAAAGCTTGGAAACCTGAGTGATAGGAGGCTTGGGAACCTGAGTGATAGGGGGCTTTCTTAAACTGTAACTGAAGCATATGAAGTTAGAACACATATATATGATCACAATCTTAGAACAAGTTAGAGTAATATAGGGTGCACATGGAAGAATCCTCTGCAGTACTTAATTGAGCATTAGAAATGCAGAGAAACAGACTAGGCTGCCTATGTCCATATTCCTGTAAACACAGGGCCAGAATCAGCTGGATCAATAATTGGACATGTGCGATCACTACTCCACATGTCGGGAAAGGCGAATACCAACCGAAGCAAATCATAGCTAATCATTAGTTAGAGAGAATGACCTATTAACAATTGTTTTAAGATCTAATCATCGATCCCCAGTAACAAAAAGACAGTATAGACAAGCATATCACTCCTAATTGTTTCATTTAATTACAGCAGTCCTGTGCAGCCTTAAGAATTCTGCAGCTTTAGCAACTATTGTATAACTTTCAAGCAATCTAGTTGGATTGATCTTGACCAACATGCTTGACCTAAAGGAAGCATCAGATAAAATATGTGCACAACCATCAACTTATCACAATCATAATAATCAGCATCATATTATTCTCCAAGTCATATCATTTTATTCCGAATTTAAACTTAAAAATTTCAGTTACCATGATTTGGAAAAGTACATCATCTTATTTGTCAAATCATGACCTATCATGATTCCTCTTTGACTTATCATACCAAAAATTGAAACATCCCAATCAGGCACCATGGTGAAGCACGAAAGAGTATCGTTATCGAAAGGTAAGAAGGCTTCATACCACTGGAGTTTGATGTCAAAGTCGTCCAAGTGAAAAGTAATGGATGGCAACACGATGCGGTGGAAAGATGCTTCAAAACACAAGTCAAAAACTTCTGCTTTTCTTGTCGGAAATTCCAGCGCCTCGAGTAGCTTCTTCTTCACCATATCATATGCAGTGGTTTGGAGGTAAGTCAGAAACGACCCACTGTCAACAACCATACCTCGATCAAATGTTCCTTTAGGAATACCAAGTCTTGTAGATCCAACGGAAATATCTTTGAGTATAATGCTGTAGTACCAGCTTGGCGGGATCATTTTTGTTGCATTGCCGGATAAGACCGCTTTATTGCCGAAGTATATTGCTGATGATGACACACCTTTCAAATCATTAAAGAGGTCGAAGTCTATGTAATAAGAGAAGTTGAGGCGAAGTTGTTGCGGTACAGATGATGGCTCAGGACCGAGTCCAAGAACACCATCAATGATCGTTGAAGCTAAATTATAATCATGTTCGTCTGCGCATCCGAAATACAAATAGAAGGAGAAATTATTTGTCTTGTCTATGGATGGAAAATGGAAGTAATCAGCGACCGTGATACCGGAGCTGTAGGATTCATCAGCATAGACGACGCCATAAGTGCAGTTTTCTTGGCCTGTACACGATGAGTGGGGAAGATACTTTTTGCGTGCAGGATTCGAAGAAGAGGAACGGGAGGGGTTGTATTTGGCTTCCTTATAACATTTGGAACATGGTTTGCATAACAACCATGAAAAACTGCTACCTGTGTCCACTGCAACCGTGACTTCCGCAGGCGAATAGTCATCGCCAACATACAATATCATCATTCACTCCTGCCAGCCAAAAGTTGTTGTAGCATCAAAACCAAGTCCACAATATTTTTTCTCCATTTCTTCTTCATCCATTCCCCCAGATGGCATTGTAACCAAAATGATTCACCGTGATTCTCCCTCATCTCCTTTCTACGATCCCAAATTGACGAGAGAGGAACGGTTACAAGCAATGCTCAACCGTTCAAAGTTGCGGCTCAAGCTCCGAAAACTAGGAAATGCTCAAGCTCCGAAGGGGCAGCTTAGTTTTCGGAGCTTGAGCCGCAACTTGGAACGGTTGAGTATTGCTTGTAGCCGTTCCTTTCTCGTAATTTGGGATCGTAGAAAGGACATGAGGGAGAATCACGGTGGATCATTTTGGTTACAAAGCCATCTGGGGGAATGGATGAAGAAGAAATGGAGAAAAAAATGCAGTATGAGGAATAGTGCTGTTGTTTGGATAGTAAAAGTGAGCATTGCTTTTGTTTGGAAAGCCATTGTGGAAGAAGAAGAAGACGACCCTTGGTGGATCATAATTCACCAAATTTATAAGCTAAGAAAACTATTTGGATTTGGAAGTAGTGCACATTCGGTTTACCTTCTTTGTTTCTAACACAGCACCACATACCAAGAGCGTGCATTGGTCCTGCTCGTTGATTCAAAATATAATACCGATTTCTGTTTTCTTTCCCTTAAACTGGATTGCTTGTATGTCAGTCGTTGCTAATTTTGCTGTGATTTTATAACTGATATTCTGAGGTAAATGAGAAACAATCGCAATTCAATACTGGATGCTTAAGATAATAAGTTGAAAATAGGTTTCTTTTTGCCACTCCAATGATAACTAGCATAATGGAAGCTATAATGAACGGTGGAGTTAGGGCTGTTGGTGGACCACGCTGGTGATGGATTTGTGAAAAAGTTAATTATACTTGCTGATAAATTTCTGTAAATGAGTTAGTTCTAACTTTTAGTAATTAGGTCTTCAATGTAAAACGCATGAACTTATAGTAATTAGGTCTTCAATGTAAAACTTATGAACTTGATTCTCATACGCTATAACTGTTTGAACATGCTCTTCAAATGTCAAAGCCTCCCATTGTCAAGGTTTTCTCTTCTTTTGTTTTTTCTTTTCCTTGGTTTGTTGTTAGTTGGAAAGTAGGAGTCTTGTGGATGACCACAAGGAGATCATGAGATGTTCACCAAAATAAATACATATCGTGGAGGGAGCGAGGCGTGGTTTTGGAGTCTTAATGAATTATGTTGGAGAACTGGAACATACTCTCTTTTTCTAGGGATAATGTACATTAATATTTGGGTGAAGATGTTATCCTAAACGTTTAATGATAATTTACATTGTTTTTTGGAGAAAAGTTATTTATTTATTGGTAGGACGTTCTCCAGTTAAATTGGCTTCTACAGCCTTTTTTTTTTCCCCACAGTTTGGACTGGATTGAATTGTTTTTACCCTATTAGTTCATTTATATCCCGTTTGATTTGAAATTATGATATTATTTTAAAATTTTTTTATTATAAAATTAATATTACTTATTTTACAAATATTATTAATTTAAATTATTATAAAAAATTAAATAATTTTTTTAACTTTAAATTATTGATGCATTAATTTTAATAAAAAATATTAATTTATAAAAATAATTTACTAGTCTTGATCTTAATACTAATATCAAACCAAACCGTGTCTTATTTTTCTTTCTGGGAACATGGCCCAAAAGACGACACATACACAAATGGGTTGAAGCCCGGGGTAGATAACCCAGGTTCAGGCTTAGGCCCAAGCCCAAGACAGGACATGACCCGAAGCAAGAGGGCTCCTGATGTTGGTAGTATTACAATTTCAACTGGGGGGTAGACCGAAAAAAGTAATAGCATTGTAAAATTAGGACTGCTCTGCTTGATCATCTCTCATCAACTCACAAGCAACAAGTATAGCTTCTGACAAATTTTGGCCTCACACCGGCAAAAGAAAGCACCACATGCCATTGTTTTCAGTATGAGAGATAAATCAATAAGATTTCTGTACGTGTGAATGTCTATTGGCCCCTTAATATATACAAAGGCATTTCAATGAATCTCTCTCTCTCTCTCTGCGCTCTCTGATTTTAAATAAATCAGAAGATACAAGGATACAGAATCTACAACTTTTGGCCAACTCTAAACTATATGAGTGGTTGCAATCGCCATACAGTCCTTCAGAAGCTTGAGATTTTGTATTCCTCAACGGTTATGAAAGGGAAAGATGCTTCAATCAATAACCACCAACTTGCCGCCTTATGATGGCCTAACCTCTCTTTTGCAGATCAAGGAACATCACCTTGTCCATTTTCAACCTGTGGGCAATTAACAGATCTCAGTGGTGCCTTCTTCTTGGCTTAAGGATGTGATTTCTGGCAGTAGAGATCAAACACACTGAAATCTAAAATCCCGGGAGGAAAACAAGTACTATTGTCAAAGTTGCAATCCTGCAAAAAATTTGAACTCTGCATCTCTCTCTTCCATTTTCACAAGAGATGCAATGCACCCAGTCACATGTACTGAGCCAACCACTGCTTGCACATATCAAGAACAGGAAGTGCATTTGCATGTAATGCCTGCAAAAGCAGAGCAGATCTAAATGAAATTTTTGTTGAAATGAATCTGGAATAACTTGAAAAAAGGTTAGAGTGGAAATGAGTATAAATGAAGTCCATAAGAATAACAATAATAAAGATTGCTAGAGCTGTCATGATGAGGCATATCACAGTCCCTTCATGACTATATTTTATAGGCTGAAAGTTTAAAAATAATAACTTGGATTATCCTCCACTGAATATCTCTCTTACACATTTTATAGGCTGAAAGTTTAAAAATAATAACTTGGATTATCCTGCACTGAATATCTATCTGTAAGAGAACAAGGGCACAAGTTCATACAAAACATTTCTTTGATTGCATATTGAAAAGAGACCCTACCCAATCCCAACCAAAAGTACAAAATGCATATGCACAACTTTCAGGACATGTCTAGTTTGCTAAAAATTGGTGTTTTGAAAAATTAGAATTTTCAAGACCTGATAATCTTGAAATTTTGAAATTTTCGGCATGTTTGGTTTGGGGGATTTGAAAACTCTGGATCTTCAAATTTTTTGTTTGGATTGAGAAATTTCAATTTTCTAAATTTTGAAATATTCGAGAAGCCAAAGTTAAATTACTCAAAATGTTTGAAAATTAATGTTAAATTTATTCTTTAAAAATACCTTAAATATCTAGAATACTTTAATTAGTAAAAATTGAAGATTCTTCCAGACCATATTGAATATCTAGAATACATTAATTATTAAAAATTTAAGATTAAGTATAAAAAATACTTTCAACATCCAAAATATTTTAATTATTAAATATTTCAAATTTTAGAATACTTTTAAAAAATATTTTTAATTATTAAAAGGTTTGAAGATTAATTGTGATCATGTGTGACTCATGTGATTTGAAAAAATTTTCCTAGACTTAAATTTTTGGCCAGTTTGGTTGAAAATCAAAATCCTTGAAATCAAGGATTTCATTTTCCCAGTAATTCAAATTTCCTATAAAACAAATATTGGAATTTCCAATTTGCTAGGATTTTAATTTTCAGGGCTTGATTTTTCTACAAAACAAATATATTATTTATTTATTTTTAGTTTATTTAGAATTGTGACTAAACAACGTTATTACACCTAGCAGCACCTCATCCACTTTCGGCAGGATTCAAACTCCCAACTCTTCATTGCGGGGTGAATGCCTTACCAAAGGTGGGTAACATGAACTAACCTACAAAAAGTCCCATAACTCTTAGAGCATGCTTGGCAGAGGACAGAACCTGATGGGCAACATATTGAACATCAGCTATACTTCCACTGCGAGATGCTATCTGGAAAGCACTCTTCAAACGTCCACAGATTACACAAGCCAGAACTTTCCTATTGAATAGAAATCAGACAGATATCAAGTACCAACAAACATATTCATAAAGATAAAATTCAATTATAAACAATTAAAAAGCATCCATAGTATGAGAACTGGCATTTTGGCATCGATGCTGAAATCTTAGACATCATAACTTGTGACCACAATGGGAAAGGCAAGGGAACAAGGGAATAGAAAATGACCTCAAGAGAGGATCAAACGTTATATGAAAAAAATATAAACATGTTGAAGCAGCAAGTCAGACGAGCTACAGAGTTGACATTCCACTACTGATTGACTAGGCACTACTAGTTGAAACTCTATACTTCTAAAATAGGTAATAAGATCAGAATATATAAGTCAATATTACTTTGTCGAATATATTATGCAACTTATGGTCCTAGAGTCCACATTTATAATCTTCCCATCTATGTACTGCTGTGCATGCCACAAAACTATGTTTAATATGCTTCCACTTTTTAAGTGTAAGTTTGAATACACCATTTGTATTGTAATCTCCATCTTTACTTGAACATAGGTGCAAAAAATCTTCTGCAACACCATTACCAATACCAGACACCAACAAAAATAAAAATGAATGTTGGTGTTTATCTAATGTGGCATCTCACACCACAATAATATGAGCAATGATAGGATGAGGATCCCATCAGAAGGACCACAAGTTCAAATGAACATCAAACCTGTGGGTGCTGGTCAACATGTCAATAAGTCGGTCAGGACGTTCTTTGTGCTTGTTGGCATATACATTAATGGCAGCACCTAAGACCTGCAAAAGATGCAACCAAACATTGAACTCCTCAGCATAAAGGTATATTGCCTAATTAAACATAAAGAAACACTCAGAAATTATTTCATTTTTCATCCAAGGAAAACAATTAATATACAACACATCATGGTAGTAAAGCACTTACAGCCAATTCTTGCTATATATTACTTCTTAGATATCACAAAATTTACCAATTTGGACTTTTACCAATGTGGAGACAGGATTTTAGCTATTTTTAGTTGCACCGGGGCTCATAAATATTTCCAAGCAATTTAAAGGTCATTCCAGTGCACAAATATCTCATTACATACGCATTTACCACCATCATCCCCTTCAGTGATTACTATAGTTATTTCATGGCAATGTATAACTATAATCCTTCTAAATTGATAGTCTGAGACACAAGCTTTGCCTGCATCACAGCCTTTATCAGAGATTCATGCACACATGGCTGTGACAAAATATTTTCCTTTTCTGGAGTCCCATAACACACTATAGGTCTCCATAGAAATAAAAGGAACAAACAACTGCAAATGGTTAAAAGAAAGACATTTTGGGCTTCCATTGACTGAGAAATTTGCTTTCACCTGGTCCCAGTCATCTTCATCTATCGTGCCTTTAATATTTCTCAAAAACTCTGTCAATTGACTGCCTTTCTTCCTCTCTGCAAGAGATGCAGCTACACCAGCATAGATATCAACAGCTGAAAAATTGATCATGTAAGATTCAAAATACAAGTCTATATGAGGATTTTAATATCAGGTACTAATTGATATACAAGATATAGAGATAATAAACTAGATTCTAATTGAAGTTGGTGGAAAGAAAGAATCAAAGCAAAGTGAAGTTATCCATGAGGAATGAAGATGTCTTTACCAGGAAGGTTAAATTCATATATTACTTGGAATGCCAAGTCAAAATGTTTCTCAGCAAGGGTTTCTGCAATCTCGCACCTTCTCCTGCAAAGCAGTTGGCTAATTTAGTACAGGCTCAACCTATAATAAAATGTCTGAAACTATATCACAAAGGACATTAGGAAACAAAAAAGAGTGGCTTTTTGGCAATTGAAAGGCGAATGCAAATATATCCAAATCTGTGGTTGTTGGAATAGTCAATGTTAGGAAAAAAACTGATACAATCCTTCGTGGTTAGCTGTTTATGAATTTTCTTCCAAAAAAAAAAAAAGCAAGCATCTAGCAATTTCACCCCAGAATATATCCTTGGAATTGCAATTTCAGGGATTGATGGGTAAGCCACCTTTAAAATCACTATTATATATACCTATTCTGTTGCTAAACACTATCTAAGAAGTTGAGAATTTATACCCCCAGATTGAAATGTAGAATAGTGGAGATGTCGGTCAAGTAGCTCAATTAAACAAGGCTGTGGAAGACCTCCTAGTCATCAGATACTTTATTGAGATGAAATAACTTTAAATACTCTCCAATTAAAGAATGTGATGAACTAATTATAGCAAAGACAAACTGCAAATCCCAAATCCTTTCCTTAAGGATTGCAGCATGACCATTTAATAAATTAGACACAATCTGCACTTTATCTCCAGAAAGCTGAATTTCCCTCAAACATTTTCCTCATTTAAGAACATATATATAGTTTCTGGTCTGGTGTCATGCAACAAAAAATCAACCAGGCTCACCTGAAAGTTTCAGGATCATTTGGATTTCCAAAAAGTGAATGCTTCCACTGAGGCCCATCTGTATCATTAAATGCTTTGACCACATCAACCTAAATAGTTTCAGATGATATAAGAAAGTAAGAAACCAGATACTTTGTAATAAAAAAAGAAAATTAAAGAGAGAACTAAAAGCTAGTTCAGAACCTAGTCTATATCCAGAAACATTTGGTGCATAAATCAGGTAGATACAATAAAACATCTATCAAATCAGAAGTGCCATTTACTGGTTAAATTACAAATAAAGCAAGTAAAATTGCATAATGTCCAAATGCATGTCACCCAGAAGATCAAAATGGCAATCAAGCACTGAAATTCACACAGAGCAGCTTTTGAATTGACCAGTTTGTTGGAATCATTCAAACCTGTATAGCTACCCTAGCTGAGAACTTGACAAGCCCCTCCTCACTTAATTTTTCAGAGGCACTCTTACCACGAACCGTCTTGGACAACACTTTCATGGCCTCACCTGCCCTATGCCGTGCAGATAACCCTTCTTCAAAGTGGACCTAATTCAAATTAATTCAGTGAAAGCCAAAAGGAAAAGAAATGAAAAGACAAATAAATCCTTCAGAGAAACTTGTATGGCATGTGATTACGTTCTTACTAACACTATTCATAGCTCAATTACTTCCTAATGACATATCTTCCAATTAATGAATAAATTATAGTAAATGAATGAGCAAATTATATGTTAAAACTGATAAGGTTCCAAAAGATTCCATATAGCTATAGTTGAAGTTTTCATGGATAAAAGTGATAGGTACAGAAAAAAGGAAACCCCAAATTTAGTTGGAGGAATAGAGACCATCACGATCTAAATTTATGAATCTGCACATACACAGATTGTCTAAATACCTATCAGGAATAGCAAAAAGAATAAATGGGATAAAGCCAAAAGGAACTTGTTTGATTTGATTTGGAAGGAACTAAATTAAACACATGAAGATCATGCAGAGATGCAACACCAAGGATGAGAACCAATAAGAGATTCTAAGAACTAAAAACACAAAAAATGCATAATCTCCAGTTCATAACAAAAACCAAAAGTGTGCAACTATTTCTCAGTAGTGTCTCCCTCTGTACTTTTTCTATGATTTCAAATGCCAAACATCAACCCAGACACAGCAAATAGTAAACAAGAAATCAAGATATTTCTGAATTTTCCTTCAGCATGAAAGCATGCTATATACCTGCCATTTTTCAATAGCAAAGGAGGAATGGGATTGAGGACCAATGTATTTCCTATCAGAAATGTGCCTCTCCAAATTGATAATCAAAAAGTAAAATCATGCAAAGTGAAAGCATAAATTTCCATAAGTTTGAAAGTATACACAAACAATAATTGCATGTGCTACAATTATTTTAGTCATTGATGCTAATATTTTACATAAGACCCCTGGATTCATCTATCAATTGAAGAGCAACAAATCACAATAGCAATTGGAAAGAATAACTGAAATCAGCAAGGCAAATTTACTCAGAAATTTTTAAAATGGCTTTAATTAAAAAGGTTTCAGTTTATTTTCCATCATCAACATGTAATAAAATCAAGGTACTAAGAGACTATATAACTGTATAATTGCCTGTGCATAAACAGAAGAAAAATGATCATACCTTGGCATTTTCTAAATGCTTTACAGCCTCCTCCTGGGTACAAGAATTCATAAATAATTGGATACAGCAAAGACCAGCAGCAACATGGTCGCCCTTGAGAACCTATACACCGAATATTTCTAGTCAGAATGAAAGGATGAAAAAACTTGGGTTACCAAGAAAAGAATGGAAAAAAATGTTGGTAGTGATTTGAGATTAGAACATAAAGGTCAAAATTGGAGAGGAATATTGATTGGATAAATTAAAGTTGGTCAAAAGTGTTTAACTGCAATCATTTTAAATTACAAGATCAAAAGCATGTCAAGCAAAAAAGAGTAGAAAGATGGCATGCACAAGAGGAAAGCAAATCATGGGCCTCATATTACTGAGTTGTTAATCTTACAGCGACATTTAACAATGTCAAAATATTGAAACTTTCTCCCCAGATCCATTGTGAAGACAGAGGCCATAGAAAATTTAGTCTCTTAGTCTCTATCCTGTGGAAGTGTATAATGACAATAGAAGTCAATTGGTCCAAGAACAACATGCCATCTCTGGATACCCCAGGCATTTATGACTACCTTTATAAGCATGGCATCATTTACAACTGAAGGTAGCAATCTCGAACTGAGGTTAACCTGAGCATTCTAATTTCTATAAGAAACGAACTGAAGTTTTTATTAAAATAAGTTAAGCAATTAAAAAGGTTTTCAGGGGTCCTGAATTGGGGTCTCAACAAGTATTTCAAAAAATTGTATAAGCCATGAATTTTGGAAAAATTAAATATAAGATCAGCAACATGTTTTGGGGCTTGTATAATCAGTGAGAGTAGCCCCATGATTGGAAGGGACCATTTGATGTTCCACCAGGGTGGTATCCAATCCTCATAGTAATTGGAATATTTAACCCACTAGCTTGTGGCTTAAGTGTCGATCATTTTTCTTTTGAAAGAGTCATCTTCTAGGGTTCCAATAAACTAAATAAACAACAATTAGGCATGATCTATTGAGGCATTAAAGGTCCTACCCAAGTAAGCTTTCTTGTTCTATGTGGTCAGTCCCATAATGAAATGCAACTCCGACACAAATTCACCTTTAGATTAAGCAAGAATCCCTTTGTATTGGATAAGAAACATGTTTAACATACATCTAAATGTCAGGTGAAGGCTACAACAGAGCAAAGCTGTCCCGGAAAAATATCCTGTATCTGAACCCAAATGTTGTTTGTCTTTTGATTAAAGACATGAAAAAGAATTCTAATGATACCAACTGTGCAGGATTAACATGCCCACTTTCGCCCACACAAAATAAGCAACATCTGAACTCTGATGCCCGCATGTGAATGCAGGATAGAATGCAAAAATGAGAATGACCACAAAAGAAATCTCAATACCTGAAATCGATACAGATAATTGAAATGTTTATGTGTTTCACAGTAGTTGCATATACGGCTGAGAGCAGCATTAGTGTACTGTATGAATGTTAAATCCTGTTCTGCTGATGATGCATTTCTTGAAGATATTATATCCTCTAGAACTGGCATAGCCCCATAACTAACACACATATCACATAAATCATCAACAGTACCATAATCAGTAGCCAAAGGATCAGGCCGTTGAGATGGAGTTGTTGCCCCGTGTGATGATGGCTGAGGTGGTGATGGTATAGAATTTAGTGGAAAGAACAACAAACAAGCATCAACATAATGTCCATGCCTGAACATGAAAGCAAGCATCTGTGGTCGAGCATACTGCAAATGCAAAGAAATAGGTAACAAGAAGGTTAAAAGTGAACCAGAAAATACTAAGAAGCATAACCCCATTGAAGTAATAAAAATGGCCGAAATGAAGTATCTAGCTTGCTGAGATAAATGGCTAACAAGTAACAAAACAAAAAAGTGCACATGGGATTTTCTAACAAATTTTTTAGAAGAAAAATTATACATGGGGTATTGAGGTCTCGTAAGCTGATTGTCAAAGAGCAAAAGTTACTACCAAATATATGTGATGAAAATCTATGGAAGATGTTTCCAGGTCCCACATAGGCTGTCAACAAACAAAACATTTTGAGTTTAACTTGGGAGATTTGGAGATTGGAAGAGGGGCTGGACCTGGATTTTGGGAAAATAGGCAGCAAGACTAGTCCAGCCTGAGAAGAACTGGTGTAGGCTCTTCTTAGCATTGTAGAAATCAAATCTGTGCAATTTTTGCCTCAATAAAGAGGATGTTAATGTGACAACAAAAGGATGAGAAGATTATGGCAAGAAAACAAAAGAAATGCTTGTACAAGCAACACCTACAAGCATAACCTCAGATTGACTCAGGCTAAAAATGAGGATCTCCTCGAGCTCTGAAAACCTTGAAGATGAGATTATGGGAATGTGCTAACCCCCTAAACATCAAAAACTACTTCTAAGGTACTCTAGGTAGATGAATGTCACTAAGGCAGCAAAATCCATTCTTCTTCATTTTTATCTCATTTTATGCTTCCGTCCAAGTTAGTTTTCTTGATAGAAGCATAGGGATTATAGATGGTTACTGTATGGAGCTTGGATCATGACAAAGTTAGCTACTCATCATTATATATATATATATATAGTGTGTGTGTGTGATAATCTAAGTGGGCTTGGTTGACCTTGAACCTGACTTGATCCAGGCCAAGTGTAGATTCTTCAGACTTGCCCAGCCAGGGCATGGCCTGGATCAAAGGCAGGCTTGAGGTTTGGCAAGCCCACTCAGAGCCTACTCTTACTGATCTTTCCTTTTGTAACCATATAGGTAAACATAAAAAACACATCATATTGTCATCACATCAATATTTTCTTACCAAAAAAAAAGTCATATATTCAGTGGATAAATAAGTAAATCCAAAGTATGCTTGGTAAACCAAGAATGGACAGTCTGGACACAGGCTATGTTTGATAAAATGCTAGGGGTGATATTAATTAGTTATCTTAAAATAAGTTTATCCACCCAAAGACAAACTTGAATAACCATGGACTGCTATTCAACTGTGTGCATTACATAGGATAAAATGCAATGACTGCCATCTAACCTGATCCAAGTTAACTAAATTTAACATGTTACTAAACTAAGCCTTAATGATGGAAAAGAAATTTTAAACTCAGAAGACTTACTTCTTGAAAATAGTGAATGCATTCAGCATATCGAACACTGTCGAGATTGCTGCGAGGACCCTCCTCTAAACCTGAAACTGATGATGGAGACTTACTATTTGCAGCATCCTGAAACCTCCGTGACCTCTCGGATCTTGGAAATGTGGTTTGCATGTAGAGAACATTAAGATATGCATCAGCAGAAAGAGAATCATCTAAGATTGTTGGTGCACTTTTTGCCAGATGTTCATACCTGTAGTATTGTGTTAGTAATCATGTGGAACTACTGATAAAGACAAAAATGGAGAGAGCAAAATATAAGAGAAAGGTTCCGATTAGAGTCTACATAAGAGCATAATTCCCATTATGCTTAACAAAAAAAGTACAGGAACCCCAGATCCACGTTTCACACAGTATTTCACAACTGTACTTACAGTAACCATTGACAAGATGTCAACTGTTCAGGGAAGGGAAATGTAACTGCAGGAGCATATGATCACAAAAGAACCAAAAAATAAAAGAATAAGATGGCTCCTTCATATAGTAAGCTGTACTTGTACATGCTAATTTGAGAAGATGACCAACTACAGAAGAGGGTACACCATGGCCGTTATATGTTTATCGCCATCAATCATTAAGTGTAGGAATCATGTACATGCCCAAAGACCAAGATAATTACTTGATGATAATGTAACTCTGGGAATCGGAAGTATTTAAATGCATTCAAAGCATATAACATAGGTCTCTGATGTAACACCAATATCTAACTTAAACCATCATAGGAAGTTCCACTAACAATTTTGCCACTATAAGAATCGATATTATAGGTGTCAACCCTTCAAGTTAGCAGCCACATTGCGCTAAACGAACAACATCACTGAGATGTGCTAAGGCATGATTATGGATTCCTTTTTTGGAATAATTCACCGATTCCATCAAGTAGCAAAATCTTCAGTTTCAACAATTGGGAAATTTTTGAATTAGTTTGGAATGAAATTTTTAGATAGAAGAACATAACTAGCATTATAATCAATCTATAATGTTTCATGTCTAAATCATTAAGGGAAAATTAATTGCAAATAATGTCTTACAGTACTTTACTACTCCCAGACAATATCTGCATTGACAGGATTATATATGCACAATCAAAGTAAAATTTCTAGAACAACGTAACAACATGAATAAGAATCTGAAGAAACAGACCTTCCTCTTGTGCAAGATCACATAGTAATTATTTCTTTGATTGAAAACTGAAAAAGCATTGCAAGTCCAATTATATATTCAAATGTCCGTTAATATATATTATAACATCAGCCCATATAGCACATGGGATTATATCTGAAATTTGCAAAGTAATTTGGCTTCCCTCTTAAAAAATGTAAAAAGAAGAACAAACAAAATCCACTGAAAAGGTCAATCAAAGCTTGCTTCAATGAGAATAAGTTCTCAAGAGAAATCACATTTATATAGTCTCTGTAATATGTTTACCAAATGTGCACATTATTCAATTGAACCCCTTATAATATCTTTTAACGTAGTAACACATGGCATGTGAAGAAATTTTAGCAGAAATATTACTTGCTATTCTACTTCAACTTTTTAATGGTTTTCAATATACTACACAACTAAGAGTTTTTATTTCTACTGGCAGGCAATTGTTATTTCATGTGATTTGGTGTTCAAATATTCAGATTGAATAAAACACAATGCATCAAAAGTGGTAACAGACTCAACAATCCTATGTGCGCATTTGAATATAAACACTTACATGGACCGTACAGCTGCAACATCTGCAGGAGGACCACCCTCAACAGTATTGATGATTTCCAGAATAACAGGTCCAGGATCTCCTTTGTACAGTTGCAGAGCTTGCCTGAAACCATGGATTCAGCATTAAGGCACAACTTTGCACCTAATTGGTTGTGCTTGGTTTGGGGTTAAAGAAGGGTGGTTAGCCCAACAAATCCAAACAAGCAGTTAATCTCGCTAATACAGTGTACGCCATGGGGAAAATTGCTTGGCTTAGCCTGGCTATACTGGGTATGAGTATCAAATAGGACATAGACAATACTGAGCACATGAGCTGGTCCCGCTGAGTTCAACAACATCAAAAATTATCTTTCCCGCTTTCTTGGTTTTATAGGTCATGTTTGTTGATGTATTAACAGTTATCGACTAAACCTTAAAATTCTGTCTACTCACTCTCTAGCAATTCTAACAATGTTTCACCATTGGTCTGCATCCACGGTAAAAAAGGAAATAATTTTTCAAAATCTATAACTCTACCTTGGGCTAGATTTCTGTTTTTACTGCACTCAGATCCTTTTTGGCCTACAATCTAAAGGAAAATCCCCATATATCTCTTAACATCTACAGGGTTTGCCCAGATCATCTTACCAACAGAAAAGTCCATTGATGATGTTGTCTCCAATCTATTGTTGAATGTAAACTTCAAGGATGTTCCCCTACATTCAACTTTTCAATCAAGTTTACCAACTATTGGTCTATCTCATTAACCAAAATTCATGAGTGAAATGTAAAGCCAAGTAATAATATGGTCAAAATAAAAGAAGCTGCAAAAAAATACAACATGACTTCCTCAGGAATTGTCATTTAATAGTCAATTAACTTGATCCAGGATTTCCATAGACTTACGTACTGTTAGATGTAAAACTCTCAGTTTTTAGGGTATCACAGATGCAGAGAAGATTGTTCTGTACAATTCAAAGATTAACCCTAGGACCGAGGGCCTATGAATAGTCCAGAATTCTAGATACCTTAAAATCTAACTGGACTCAACTAATGAACCGTTAATACAAGATGCTAAGACTAATGCCTAAGTTAGACAGGATCCAAATAGCATTTGATAAAACAAGGATACTGAGAATAAGCACTTAAACACTTCAACGAGTATTATGTTGAGCAATGCAGATCAATCTTCATTTCTAGCACGATTAACATACATGTCACAAAATATACAAAAAGAAAGCTAGATAGATGAACTCACTTAAATTTGATACGAGCTTGGGCATAGTGTTCCATAAGGATCAATGCATGGCCCCATGAGTTCCAGACAGGAAAAGCATCAATCTGAAAATTAAAATCAAGCTATCGAGATAAGTCCATGTTGGGAACATGCCACAAATGCAGCACAGATGTCCACAATAAGTCCTATTACCTTGCATTTCTTACAAGTATAAATGGCCATGCTGTAACGTTCATCCTCAATCAATCTGTCACGCAGTCGAGCAGCAGATTCTTTGTCAGCAATATCATCAAGGGAAGCAACAATTCCTGAACCAAGAAGGCTCTGAAGAAGCTCCGCCCATCCAAGCCAGATGTCTGCCTGTGCTAAAAGTTCAGACAACTCATCTGAGTACTGACTACCAACACTGGAGCTACCAGTATCAGTAGATGAATCATCAGCATCCCTGCTTCTCTCAGAGCTGCTCAATAGGTCACCAGTCCCAGCAAGTTTTCTCAGCAGACTTTTTGCATAAGCCAACCCCTACAATAAGCATGATGTATCACTAAAATTCGCATTTTAAGCAATATAAACCAAACAGAAAAGCATATACCTGCACATAAGTTTCTGTTGCATGATACGCCCGACCCAGTGTTTCCATCGATGCATGCAGAGGCAAATATTGGGAACTCAAAACATTCTTCATCTGATTAACACACAATTCAAGAGCTCCTTTTGCAGAAGTAGATTCATCAGAACACAACGAAAGCAAAGCCTATCATGTTCAAAAAAAAGAGAAGTATGTTTCATTATACAAGAATGTTGCAACAGGTAAAACCGATTGATGAATATCTCATAACAAGCCTGATTTTTTTTTCCTATAATAAGTTCATGTAACAATGGATTCCATGTTCCATTTAGTTTTTTGTTCTTCTAGTGTCTAAAAGAACATAATTGCAACTAAAAAATGTGAATGGATTTCAAGAAGTAAAGTATACAGCTATTTGACATTGAGCACCTCGCTGGCGTAGATAAGACATAGGTCAGAAGTAGCTCACTCAATTGTGTTGAACTCCAAGAATATTCACAAGGCAAATAAGCAAAAATTTATGAAATTTGCAGAAGATGCATATCTAGCTCAATAAACCGTTCAAAACACAATGTCTATCTTTTCATGTATTCATCACAAATTCTCACCTAAACTTCATCCAGAAGCACTAGTCATGGATCATACTGATGGCAAAACTATGACAGGAGTTGCAGGACTGACAAGAAAGCCACTAATTAACAAAACATGGAAAAGGAGCTGGCACCCGGAGTAAAAGTAAGAGATAACAGCTTCCATAGATGCAAAAGCGTTGAAATTCAGAAAGATAGCAAGATAAAGACCAAAATGCATGTGAATGAGAGGTTGGCAACACTTGCAACAAGTTAAACCCAATCAAGATGAAACAAAACATAGTGAAGAAGATGAATTTAAGATGTCAATACATATCAATACAATTATCCCTCTTGAAAGGTGGGAAACAGGAATGGTTGATTGTTGAACAATGTCAAAGCGCACAATTTACAAATAGAAAGTGGGAAACAGCTAAGTTAATTTAGACTTTAATAGATGTAAAATAGATGTTTAGAAAAATACAATACAAAAGTGAAAAATACGATGTTGTTTAAAACATAATAAAGCCCATTTGCTATCAATAGCAGCACAAATTAATTACTAAATCAAAAGAAAGTTGCAAGAGCTTAGGCACCTTGATATAGAACTATAAAAACGTACCTTGAAAAGTGTTATGTCAGGTGAAGTTTCATATTTGTGAGACAAGCGAACAACATTATCTTTATTTGGATCTCCAGTGAGTACCCATTCCTCAGATATAGGCACAAATGGAACTCGTTCTTGCCCATCAGCAGAGTAAGCTGAGATGTGTTCCTCCTGAATGCCAGTCATTGCTTCCCAAGGAACTTTTTCAGAGTGTATCACTCCTGAACTCTTTCTTTTTCGCTGAACATCTTTTGGAGCAGACCTGTTTCCAGTATCACGAGGAGTCCAAGAGAATGCTCTACGAGCCTCTTTCTGGAGATTACCTATGGTTTGTGTGAAGTTTGAACTAGATGGCATGCCAGATCTTGTTTTCTGCTTGGGTCTGGACACGGAAATGGATATCCTAGGTTCTCTTGGAGCAGAACTAACATTGACAGCAATTGCCTTTGCAGCATATGATAATATCAGATCATTATCCCTCAACGAAGGGAACTCCTTCAAAATCTGGAAAAACCAAAACACTTGTGATAAGAAAAAACATGCACCAAGGATGACAGATCACTGAAGTAACCATCACAACATGGTCTTTTCCACACCAATATATGTCTAGTAGCAACAGATGAAGACCTGATTGAATAATTTGTGAGATTCTCCATTGGAAAATCTATTATAAGGCAAGGCAATCTCTGTTCAAGTTCCAAGAGAGGAAGAGTGACCACTATAATAGGAAAAATCATGAGATTCAATTGGAAAATAGTCATAAAGAGATGTTGCAAAACACTTGTATGGGTGATTTTTCTCTAAAATTCTTTTAGACGCCAAATTCCTATAGGAATTGGGTTATCCAAACAGGCCCTAATTGTCGAAGTAGTCTCAATTGGTTGTAAGAACCAGACCAAGGAATTGGATTATCCAAACAGGCCCTAATTGTTGAAGTAGTCTCGATTGGTTGTGAGAACCAGACCAACATAGGAGAATTTTTTCCATCAAAACAAAAGGGACCAGTTAAGTACCAAAGCTGAAGATTGTAGTTGCTTCATCATTAACAGAACTTCAAGAATCAAATGAGGGTGTTCATGCAAAGCAGAGCAACGTTGCTGTGAGGGTAACGGCAACAAAGCTAAAACTCGAAGACCTAAAGCCCAAGAGTTAAGCCGTGTAATCTCAGCATCTGACAAGTTACCAACTCTCCTTTTTAAAAAAAAATGCACCTACACCAACAAATTAGACATCAGTAGAAAAAAGTTATGATTGAAGAAAATATTAAAGGAAATTTTCATTTGGTACAAGAAGCTGCTTTGAGCGGAGGTCAGGCAGAAGCTGCATAGCTCCAATAGCAACAGGTAGAGCATCATCAGAGTCACGTAATGATGAAAGAAATCTGGATGCCTCTGCTGGGCCTCCACCACTCAAGGGATCTGCAGTGAGCAGCTTAACAAGCTGCCGACCCTGTAATTCTCTCCTCAAATCAAGGGATAATGATGCGCTTTCAGCAACCTCCAAAGCAGCAGAAACAGCCCCCTTGCCAGCAAGCCTGAGAGCCAAACCTTCAGGGTCTTCCTTGCAGTCAGCTTCAACCTGCCAAATATTGGAATAAGAATGAAAAGCAGAAGGCATTTCCACCTTTAATCTCTCAGAAAAGGAGTATCAAAAGTTGTGCAGAAAAAGGTTTCTATGCTTTTATTCTTGAAGGGCCAGATAAAAGAAAGTGCTCTTTTATTCTGGATTCATGAATAGGAAACAAGGAAAGGTTGACATGCGTGCACGAGCAAGCGAGAGAGAGAGACCTCTTGCCAACAGCCATAATGGTCATCAGCACATAAAATGTGATTATATCTCTGCAAGGATTGCCGCATTTTCAAGACCTATTACAACCAAAGAAACCGTAAGCTCTAGCTAGAAATCAAAACACATCCTTACAAGTTAACAGGATAGAATGGAACACATAAAGCACCAACAGAACAAAAATCTGGTATCACCTCAGTTTTTAATGGATCAGTTTGAGATAGATGGCAATTGCACATAGTAAGAACATTCATTGCAGCATCAAAGTGCCATCTATGCAGATACCTGAAATCAATATCCATGGTACTCTAGGTCAGACTTTTCAAAAGCAGAAAGATAACATATAATGTGTTAAATTTTTAGCATTTCAGAACAAAAAATTAGGGTTTTGGTCCATGATAAAGTGGAAAACTTAATTCAATACTTCTGAGATCTCAATTCACTCCAAATTCTAGTATTTTGTTTCTTAAATAGACAGAATTCTTAATGGACTTGGACTCTACTTAGTTTTACATAAGTTGATTTATTATGTGGGTTTTTGGCTTTATGAACTATGATGAATTCAAGATTTTAAGTATTGGAATGGTAAACTAATATAATTATATTTTAAGACTTGAGCCAATAAGAAATAAGAAATATTTTAAGTTTTCTTTCTTTTCTTTTCATACCCCTTCTCAAGTTGAGTTGTATATATTATACATGTCCAATTTAGTCTTGATTCTTTTCAACTTTTCTAAATTCACAAATTTTATGAGAACATATACTAATAGGTCTTCTGTTCCGACATGTTTTGCTTTCAATTCTTAGTTTAATATTTTTTTCTTTGACAAAATGAAAGTTCATTTCAATGTATTTGGTTCTCTCAGGACGCACTAGATTATTTGTAATATGAAAAGTTATCTGAATATCACATAGCAACTATGGAGTGTCTTCCGCAGGATGTCCCAGTTCAGTTAAAAATAATCTTAACCATATAATCTCACATATGGATAGGGCAATAATTCTGCACTTGACCTGATTAGTAATGTTTACTTCTTATTCATCCAATTAATTAGGTTTCCACCAAGTCTCATACAAATTCTATAAGTAAACCTCCTGTCTAGAGGTGATCTTACCCATTCTGCATCTGGATAAATTTTAATACACTTTTTCCTTCTTCTTATACATTAAGCCAAGTCTTGATGCATCTTTAAAATATTTGAGTATCTGATACATAACGTCAATATAAGGTTTCCTTAAAGTTTACATAAATTAATTGACAATTCCTACATCATAACTAATATCAAATCTTGTTATAATCAGATAAATAAGTTTTCTTACCATTTTTCTATACATCTCTTAATCTTCTACCTGTTCTCCTTGATCTAAATGCAGCTTTGAGTTTGAATTCGTGAAAACTCTAGTTGTTCTATTCCCAATAAGACATGTATCTTTTAATATATTCAAAATGTATTTTCTCTGTGATAAGGTAAATACTTTTGCAGATGTGATATCTCAATCCTAAAAGAATAATGCAGTTTTTTGAAGTCTTTAACCTCAAATTTGGAGTTCAAAAAATTTTTGAATTGATCCATTTCTCTCACCTCCTATTAATATAATATCATCTACATATACAAGTAGGATTATAGTTACATAAAAATCTCCTTTTACAAAACATGTATAGTCAATTTGTATTTTCTTAAACCTATATCTACCGATGCTTATTAGAATTTCTCAAACCAAAATTTTGGAGATTGCTTCGGTCCATAAGAAGACTTTTTCAACTTACAAACCTGTCAACTTTTCCTTGAGCTAAAATCAGGTGGTACACTCATATAAATTTTTATGAAGGAATGCATTATTAACATCAAATTATTATAAAATTCACCTTTTATTTATAACTAAAGAAACATTAACTCTTACTAAGCTGAGTTTGGTAACTAGTGAGTACCCCATTTATTTGAGTATATCCTTTGACCACCAGTCTAATTTTGTATCTCTTCACATTTCCATCAACATAATATTTTATAGTAAACATTGATTTACATCCTACTATTGCCTTGTTGGCTAATTTGGTACAATTACTCATATATTGCTTTTATGTAAAGCTTTTATCTCATTTTTTATTATTTTCTTCTATCTTTTATCTACAAGAACTTCTACTGTATTTAGAATTTTATCTTCTACTATATCTTGTACAAACTTTACGTATGTTAATGTCAATGAAACATATGAAATGTACTTTTTAATTCGATGTTTTGTATATTCTCTAATTCCTTTTTTTATAACAATTGACGAATCTCCATCATTCTTCTATCTGGCCTCAGTTTGCTCTTGTTGAATTTCAACAATTAAGGATGTTTGATTTGTCTGCTCACTTAGTGGATGCTCTGTAGCTTCTTCACCAGATAATTTTGACTAGTTAGGATTTTGATTAGATGACTAATGCTATTTTTTTTTTAGGGTACACTAATGATTTCTTTTGTTGATTACTTGTTAACTTACGTATGTTCTGTATGGTTTCTAAAATAACAGATAATACCATATGTTATTCTAGATTATGATAAACTATTATATCTTCTAAACAATATTATTTTTTATTGTTGTAATATTTTAATTTTTTATAAAATTTTACATCAACAGAGATATAGATGTGCTTAGTTTTAGAATCATAGCATCTATACCCTCTTGAGTTCTAGAATCTTTAAGAAAGATACACTTAATTAACTTATAATTTAACTTGTCCTTAAAAGAATTATTATTATACACATAGACATCTAAATATCCTCAATAACAAATAAAAAGGATTTTCATTCAGATAAAGGACATCAAAAGAGCTTCTATTATTTAATTTTAATGTGAGAGTCTTATTTATGAGGTATATTATATTAAGAACCATATTACTCCAAAAAAGTGATGGTACACTTCTATCTAAGATAAGGCTCTAATAACCTCAAGTTAGTGTTGATTCTTTTTCTCAGCAACTCCATATTGTTAAACTATATAGGCATATAAAGTTTGTAACACGATCTCATTATTCTTCAAATACTCATTAAAATAATTTCTGATTTCTTTATAAAAAATTTTAAAAGCTTCAAATATCTCTGATTTTTTCATCAAATACAACCAAGTTATTCTAGTATAGTCATCTACGAATATTACAAAATATTTGTAATCATTCCAAAATGATATTCTAACAATTCATACATCACTATAAATAATATTGAAAGAAATAATATTAGTTATATTTAGTTTTGGCAATATATTGCTCTGTAATATTTAGCATACTTATATATTTCACATAGTTTATTATTAGATATCCTATTGTTAGGAAATGATAACCTAAAAATATGTTGTGATGGTTGACTTAATCTACAATCCCACTTGACAGTCTTTTTTTATTAAGCCAATAGAATCTTGGATTCTGCTGCTTCATCTTTTAGAATGTACAGTATTCTCAATATCACCACCAATCTTTTTCCTTATATGAAGATCTTGAAAATAACAATTAGTAAAAAAAAATCTTATTAATCAGTTAAGATTTTTAGTCAATTAACTAACTGAAAGAGAAAAGTCAAAGAAAATTTCGACACATAAAGAGTTGAGTTTTAGTGTGTCTAACTCAATATCACTCTTCTCAATTATTGAAGTTGTCTCAGCTACTAAAGTGACAAACTTTATGGGTGTAAACATACTCTTTGAAATAAGAAGTTGTTACTTGTCATGTAATCAGATGCTCCTGAATCAATTATACAAAAGTTATTATGTTTAGCTAGGTTATTTTTATTTTCTATTGTGAGTAAAGTTGTTTTCTTAATCAGTTAGTTATATTTTTCTTTTAAAATGATCACTTGTGAATCAGTGGCTCCTCCTAATTAGTTGTTACTTAGTCCTGACTCTGCAAAATATCCAATCTAAATATTACTAGTCCAAACAAGTTTGTCTACCACCAGCCAACACTTGTCAACAATATGGTGTAATTTTTCACATTTTTCTTTCTCTGCCAGTAAACCTCCTCTTTCTCTTCCTCTAATTACATATTCTCCTCCATATGTTATATCCCCTCCTGATATCATGGTTAAACTCTGTTTTATAATTTTAGGATTGGAAAGAGTTTCAGCTCTATAAAATCTCTCATAGATTTCTTTCAATGGAGAGAATTTACTTCCAGCCAAGAAGTTGGCTCTATACTGCTTACACTGGGGTATTAATCCATTTAAAAATTATATAATCTTTTGTTTATCTTGATCCTTCTTACTCTCTTCTATTTTGATTAGCCTATAATATTTCAACTCATTTCACAAGCCAGTTAGATAATTAAAGTATATACTCAAATTTTTTCTCTTGGCACAGGTTATATATTTATTCTCAAATTAAAAATATTTAAATTATTTTTATTCTCATTCATCTTGCGGAATTTTTCCGAAGTAGCTTTTGAATTCTCACAGTGGAGTAATCCATAGCGTATTTCTGATTCTACATTGTTTAACAGGATAGACATTATATATGAATCCTCTAGCTCCCAATTTTCTACATCCTCATGATCCTTTGGTGGGTCTTTTATTAGATATTTTCGCTTCCTACGCAATTGAGATAGATCTCTACGAATCTAATCCATGGGAGAGAATTTTGAATACCTTTCAGTTTTGTGGTTGTAACATGAAGGTTTTCTAGACAAAATTCTAATTAGAGTTGGACTATAGTCCATTTACAATAAGTTTGATTTGTTATGTGGACTTTTGGCTTTATGGAATATAATAAATCCAAAGTTTCAAATATTTGAATAGTATATTAGTACAATTATACTTCAGGTCTTAAGTTAATGAGAAATATTTTGAGTCCCTTTTGTTCTCTTTTAACATTATGGCATAGATAATATAGCTATGTTCCACACATTGAACTGCAAACTGAGAAAAGGGTATTATAGTGGGTAAGCAGAAGGAAGTGTAGGAAATGGAGAGATGGATAAAAGTGGCAGTTTCCCAAAGTGGGCCAAAGTGTTGCTTTCTGTCTGGTTTGGCTTGCTTTCATTCAATTGAAATGGGTTGATACGGTTCAAGATGGGTCAAATTTATTTGAATCAGGTTTGGTAATCACCCAAATTCATAGTGGATTATGCTTGGATGCAGTTTTCACTGGTGGAACCCACCAAAAATATGCTTATAAGCTATCACCCAGGTTGGAACGGGGTTCAACAAAGGTCAAATTATTTGGATCAGGTTTATCACCCAAATTCATGCTGGATTATGCTTGGATGCAATTTTCACCAGTGGAACCCACCAAAAATATGCTTATAAGCTATCCCCTCTCACTTCTATTACACGAACACCTAAGTTTAAAAGGGAAGTAGGGGTATCTAAGAAGTGTCTTGACTTCCAGACTCTCTTCAGCCAAAACAAATAAGGGATTTTCCAAATTCCATGCACCACATTTGACAACCAAACAAAACCCTGAAATAACTGAAAAAAAAAAACATATGCATCTGGAAATCATGAAAGCTTGATTAACCTTTCTCAGCCTCTTGTTGGCCCTTTGATCATGTATATACCACTACCACCTCAACTACCGACCAACTTATGTAAGAATTCTAAGGTTTTATGGGAGAGAATCTAGGGTTTCTCGATGATGAATCAAAGAGAATTATGAGAGAGGAACTAGGGTTTTTCGGTGATGAATCAAAAAGAAGATCTTTTATTTTGAGAGAAAAAACTTAAGCTCTTACAATGCCCTAGTTTTCTATCCTATATATAGGAGGAAGAATCTTATACAAGTCCTGCTCCTCAGTCTTTACTAATGATGCATTTACATTAAAGTTAATTCTAAATTCAAGGCGATTTGGAACTTCTTCATTGGATTATGATGAACCTAGGTTTCTCAAGTATAGAAAGGTATTCTAATGTGCAACCATACTCGTAAATCTTGAGTTTCATATGGGTATTTCTGAGCCCTAGTTCCTTATTAACACCTTAATCTCAATTTGTGCAACATAAATTTTCCATCTACTGTGTTCCTATTTCATTATAAATCAATTTTTCATCAATTTCTGCCAGAAATGTTCCCCGGTAACAATATTCTGATGTCCAATTTTTTAATAACAACCAAGCTACAAATCTACACTCAATTTGTCATAAACTATAATTGGTTTGTGTTTTCATCAACTTTTAGGTTGCTTGCACTTCGCGATATGCCAGCAGATTGAGTGTCAAGTGAAAACATCAAACAATAAAGCATACACAGATAACTTCAAAAGTAAACAATGCAGACAGATATGTACAAAGCTTACATACTTGAGACCAAGCTTCGCAGCAAGTTGTTTATCTTTCAAGCGTAGACAATATTGCGAACTGTTGCTTCGAAAGTTAGGAGGTCCATAACCATGATGTTGTCCAATGACTAGATTATTCTCCTCTTCACGTTCAATGAGTAATTGAAGCAACCGATCGGAGGCTCCATCACGCAAACAGCGATCCGATAGTGCAAGAGCATCCATCAGTTTCCCTTCATTGATTAACCTGTAAAAAGATTTATAGGCTCATCTCAGACAATGAAAAATCACTAAAACTATTGAAGTAAGCCTATCCTTCAACAAACTGCCTTGCCAGTCCAGGCAAGGTACTGATGAGCTATTTCCAAGACAATCAATGGATTACACCAGTGACCAGTTCCTTTAAAATCAGAAAGATCAGCTAGAAGCATCAGTCAGATTTAGCAGTAGTCTATTGTCAAATGACTATCTTGCTAATGTAATGCTCCTGAATGTGATATATACAATAATGTATCAACTGGGTCCAGTCAAATTAACACTTATGAGGAAACTGACAAAGATTTTGATTTGTTTGAACAGCTTCTCTGTTATATACATATGTGACAGTGCTTGTTGGTCTGAATCTACACTAATGCTTGTTATAAGCACTTATTAGAAAAGCCAAGATCAGATATACCTCTCAACTGCTTTTTCATATGGTCCTTCATTCTCCCAATCAAATGAAATAAATGCTGTGTGATCGAGTTCGACTTTGTCAGACCTTGGAGAACCTTGCCGTGAGTCTGAAACCAAGTTTCCTTGGGTATTGAACTCTGACAAACTTGAAGAGACATGATTACTACCAAACAAATCATCAACCTCAGATTCAGTATCACTTTCAGGTTCCCGGAATCGTTTGACAGAAGCCTTTGCCTCGATTTTAGTTACAGAAATGTCACTATCACTTTTAGTTGCCATTGTAGATTCTGATACTCTGTGAAGGTTTGATTGCATTTGTATCCACCGGTTCAATGTAGGAAACCTATAATAAAGGGAGGAAAGTTAAATGTGGCAGAGGGAAGACTGACCACCATCAATGGAGCAATCATTACCTCTCAGACTGATCAAGGGCAAATTCATAGAACAACCTTTCTGCATCAGATCCTGGCATCAGTGCATCATTTGATGAACTGGAAGCAGATAACTCACTGGCACTTGATAGTATGCTACTCCCAAAAACACATGCTAAAACAGCTCTTACTGGAGATAATTTAGCCAGATGCTTCACTACATTTAGCTGAAGAGGGAAAAGTATGTTTCCAGGAGCTGCAGAATTCGAACTGCATGGACTTCCCTTAGTTAAAGAAAACCTATTTTCTGCACTCATCTGGGAAAGGGTAGACATAACTGGAACACAAGCCCAACCATGACCAGATCGTGGAGGTAAAACAGGGGGTACACAAGCAGAAATAACTTCATGCACAAAATCAGCACCCATTATATCAGCCACCTTTCCAGCAGCATCAGTGCTTCCACGTTCAAAGACCAGACGAGTAATAAGCTGCATGGTATATTAAGAACATTTTACTTACTGGTGGACAACTGTAATCACAAAAAAAAAAAAAAAAACAGCAGATATAGTTTTGATGGTTATCAACCGATATACCAACAAATAAAATTTTGTAATGCCAACGGAGACATTAAAAAAAGTGACATAAGGCAGGCCTCTGAATACTGAACTTGTAATTAAGCTCAAAAAAATAAAAGATAAAGTCAAAGGAATATTTATCGAGACTCACATCTTTTGGCCATTCATATATAAGCGAGAAAAAATTGAAGTCATGAGTTGTATCAATCCCATCAACTATATCACCAATTGTTGCTATATAGATTATAAATGATGAAAGATATGTAGACGGCTTCGAAGTTAAGGGACCAAAAAGCCTCTTCCCTGAATCTTTTATATCAAGCTCAGTGCTCCTTTCAGCAGCTGCAGATCCAATGGGAACTGGTTTTGGAACTCTCAGACCAAGTCCACAAAGTACACCTCTCTCAGAACTTGAATGAACTTTCTTTTCAGAATAGAAGTCTTTGGCACTTAAATAATTCTTGTTTGGATCTTCATCAGCAACTGCTCTTGCAAGATTATGAAGCTTCCCTAGGAATTTACAAGGTTGAATGATCATTACATTGTCAAATAGCTAATATCATGGTATAAATCTAAAATACTTGTAATTCAAAGACTAGTCACCGCTTAAGAACTGCCGTTTTCCCTTGTGAGCATCATTAATCATTTGGTGCAAAATCACAAGAGCACGTTGCCATTGTCCTTGTCTAGGTTGCTCATTTGACGGAGAAACAATTGTATCCTCTATAAGAATTTGCTGAAGAATTGAAGCATCCTCCTACAAGTAAATTATACCAAAACTATCAATAAACCTAGCACTGATTCAAAAAATTCAAATTTAATCAGAGATACCTAAAAGCTAAAATGTTTTATGAAATAGGGCAATTATCATCAAAAGCATGCAAATCAATTTTATTATTCATAGAAACTCCAGCAACATTCCTGAGGTAAATATTATTTTATCTCAGTGGTGAATTCAGTTCTTCAGTCAAAGCATATCTCGGACAGAGAACTCATACAAAAGGAAACAGCACACTTGCTGGTTGCTATCCATTAACTTCTTAACTTAACATTTAAAATATAAACACTAACCTGATCCAATAAATCATGCAGGCGTTGAAGGATGCGCCTTGCCACAGAAATAATAGCAACTTCATGAATTTGATCCCAGTAAACAGAACCAGTCTTAGGGGAGTTTCCTGGATAGATCTCAGATAGCATACCCCTGGCCTGTATATGTCAAATCCTAAAGTCAAAATATATTTATGTTCACACGATAATATAGGTCAATAAAGCTTAGCATCATGCCATCATCTGACAGGAAAGCAGTTATCTACTAGTTGAATGCCTTGAAAATGATTTCATAGCGTGACAAGAGAAATTTAATTTATTGAATAGATGCCTCCCTCATACTTGCCTGGTTAAGAAGAAGCTTGCACACATCCACAGACCTGGCAGAAGTTGCTGCAACATCTATGCAAAGAAGAATCTGACACAGAGAAGCACATATGAAAATCAAGTATACCAAAAACAATGGGGCTGCGTGAAAAATATCACTTGTTGAACATACTGCAGGCAGAGGACCAAGTTGAGTACGGAAGGATGAAAAATCTATATCTTGGACTGCATTTGGAGTTCCCCCTGCAACACGAGACACTACATCCTCCACCTGGAAAAGAAACGCTAGATCTATTACTTTCTATTGAAGATAAGTTGCAGATCTATTCAACAACCTATACACTAACCAAAATTGAAGGTGGAATGGGACATAGAAAGTCAACAAACCTTTGGAGTAGTGATTGTATATATTGAGGTTCTATATAATATATAATAGACATATTGGTGTGGAAATGCCATTTCTATAGAGAAAGGTGGTCAGTGGCAGATGTGGTTGTTTTTCAAATAAATTTAGAATGTGATTGCCCTTCATAAAGAAATTTGTGTTTCAAGAAAGTTTGAAAGAAGAAAGTAAAACTTATAGAGATTTTAGTTTCTGGAGAATATACTGAAGCTCTCCTAAAAGCACCAGCCACCCATTCGGCAAGTTCAAGAGCTGCTTTATCTTCAGCAGGTAAAGAAAAACGATGAATGGCCTCTTCACCTATGTCGTATTTTGCCTTTTGCATACATCTGCAAAAAATCAAAAGGTATAAAAGTTACTATCAACAGAAATTTATGTTGCATGTATTTATGATTATTCCTGCATAAGTATATGAAAAATAATAGTAATAGACAATATCAACAGAAATATGCTTCAGTAAGAGAAAAGCAAAATACAAAATGGGCTTTCTACAAAGAAAAAAAGAAAAAAAGAGAAAAAACAAAAAACACTCTCAAGGGCCCCAGTGATTTAAGAGCAAGGATGGTGAAATTGGGGCAGTCGATGGGAAACATGAATGTTGAAAATTTGGCACCAAGTGAGGAAAACTCTTAGTTGAAGGCTAGCAATAAGAAGTAATTCTTGATCAATAGGTAACGCTGCATCACAAAATCCACATTTAATCTTTGAGAAAAGCTATGTATTTAAGAAAGCATTTAGTGGACACTAGGCTAGCAATAGAAATTCTGCTGGTATCAAACAATCAGCTGACGATGAGGCAAGGATGCGGAAATCCAACATATGCTTCAGCAATAGGACAAAAGTAACTGGTCCACCAAGCAATTTACAACACTATCAAGACAGAAGTCAAAAACATATCCAAGTCATTACTGCTGTCCTGTTATATCGCTGCAGAGAGGTGCAGATCAACAAATGCAACCTTGGAGATCCATGTAGAAACATGGACAGTTCGGCTGCATAGCTATAAAACTAAAATTATCTGGGATTTCTTATAGTGGTAAAATCTGAAAGAGAACAACCTTTGTCAAGAGGGTCTAACAGATTCTTGCACTCGGAAAATAATGATTGAGTAAAAAAACTTTGTATTTGGTCATGCACATCAGAAAGATACCATAAAAGCGTGAAGGGAAGTTAAATTCACTTCAATCCCTCAAATTGTATTTTGTTCAGTTTTGGTCAATTTCAAGCAGAATAGCAAAACGATTTTTGTTAGTTCCGGTCCTCACAAAAGTAGAAACCAAAATTTCGAACCTTAGTTCCCATGAACTTACAGATTTAGCAATTTAGATGGAGCAGCACGTAGAATAGTCAATGCCTCCTTCCACCTCCATGAGCGTCCAGACAAAGGCTGCAGGCGTTGCAAAACAGATAAGCGCCATTTCCAATCCTCAATGAAGCACTTAGCATTAGAAAGTCTCCATTCTAAGGCCTGTCTTCCTATGTTTGATACATCATTCTCCATAATCTGTTCTACGTCTGGCAGATTATGGTGCAATATATCAAGTAACTGGCCAGTGAAAGAAACCACTATCTTATTTCCACCTTCACATGAACTACTGGCATCAGGCTGTTCACTGGAAGCAGAGTGTCTTTGGGATGTACAGTTATGCACCACATCAGTTGATATCTCGTCGATATGCAAAAGTGAGATGAGGATACTAATTATGAAGATCTGCATTCAAATGGATAAACAACAAAGTTAGTACCACAGTTGTGTGCTATGAATTCAGCCAGTCACAAAATACTAGCAAACTCAAGGTCTACAAAAAAAAGCAGTTGCAGCAAGCCTCAAACAGAGAAGGCAGATTCGAACAATGAGAAGCAGCCAACTCATCCATGTCAATATACGAACTCGAACTCATATATAAAATGCATTGCAGGGTTGGTGTCACAGTTAATGCAAGAAGCTCCAAAATTCTCGGTATATAAAGAAAGTCAAGAAGATGAAAGCCTCGAGGTCCTTAATGGACAGAGTTAGAGAGAATAAGTGGATTTAAATTAAAACAGCACATGCATTTGACTTCTAAAGAAAATTGATCTCCCCTTTAGCCTTATTTTGGAGACAATAATCAAGTTGAAATCAGAATGTTCCAAAGAGAGGGTAGTTTAGCTATGACAAGACTTAAAGGAAATACCCAGACCAATCCATTTTTTAAAGTTACAGAAAATGATTCATTCTCTAGGATCACCAAGAAACATGTAGTAGGTTGAGTTAATATATGATCTGCAAATAGATGAAATCTCGGACGATTAAACTAGATCCAACCACACAAAAGCGAGCGGAGAAAAGTGGCATCGAGGTGATTCTGCAAGTCTTTCAAAACAATCGCACCATGGAATTGATTGATGCTTGCATCATCTAGAGGTGATTCTGCAAGTCTTTCAAAACTAGATCCAACCAATCTTAACAAAAGAAGCCTCTGACCTTGCGAGGGGAACTCCTAATAGCATCGAGGTGATTCTGCAAGTCTTTCAAATAACATATAGCACCATGGAATTGATTGATGCTTGCATCATCTAGAGGTTGCTCCATAAGCCCTAGAGCAAGAACAGCAGATTCAAAAGCATACCTCATGTGCATGAGCTCAATATCCTGTAGCCTGCAAGATACATTGCATCAGAATACGAGAAAAAAATTTAATGATACCTGGGCCAACTTTTAGCATCTATTTTCTAGCTCTTCTAATTTGAAAAAGGAAAGAAGAAGAAGGTTATTTCCCTACCATTCCTCATATAAAGGAAAATTTTACAGTGCCACAATTTGACATATTGGATGGTACCATCTTATATAAAGGGAAATTTTATGGTGCCACAATTTGGCATATTGAATGGTACCATCTTCAGTAACAGAACTAGAAAACAAAAACAATGTAAGATGAAGTCAGTACCTTTTCCATGCTGCCGATGTGGAAGCAATCGGCTGCATGCTAATAAGCTCAATAGCATCTTGAAATTTTATCCCCGGAACAACATCAAACAGGACCTACAACAGAATCAGCATGTTGATTTTGTGAATGAAAATGGACCTATTGCATCACAAATTCCAACCAAAAGCCTTTCAAGAAATTATTTTAAGGAATAAAGATTATTCAATAAGAGTTACATTGATATAACATATAGGACAACATTTTCACAGTAGATAAGCAACCAAATTGATATAGATGTAGGAAGAAAGGTACAAATCTGCAAATTTGTGATTTGAGGTGCAAACTAGAAAAGATGTGGCAGAGAGAAATTTTGAAATATGAAAACCTCAAGGGAAGCATGGAGCAATTAGTAGATCAGTCAAATACTTGAGTCCATTGCAGAAAGAAAGCTAGATATAGTGTACTTACAAGCAGCACAGACATATATATAACAAATATGCAATACAAAAGTGCATACCCTCATGGGAGTTTGAACTACTAGGCGCTCCAGGACAAAATTTTCAACAAATGGATCGAAATCCTCAAAATTGTCTTCTATACCAAAATCCTCCTTCTGAGAAAAGAGCAACGAAAATTTTGAACTCCAAGGTCGGCCAGAATTGACACAGGCAACATAGAAGGCAAGATCCAGGTTAAAGCATAAGAGGTCGCACAAATACTCCACACACGAAACCTGCCAGAGAAATGAAAATGTTAGTCCCAAGAAAATCTACAAATGGTGTGTGATCTATGTACAGATGTCCCAAGTATCCTAGAAAGAGGATTACCTCATCAGATTGCTTCCCATAGATAGGAAACTCTTCTAGTCTCAGTACTTGGGATTTACTAGTCCACAATAGCTTCATTAACTTTCTTCGAGCAGATGTCTTACCAGACAGCAGATCCCACCCCAAAACAGCCACCAGAGGCTGAAGAAGGGGAAACAGAGAAAGCACCTATGCATAATGAGCTTGGTCAGTAGAAAAAACAAAAATCATAAATAAGGAAACACCCTGAAATGGCAAAAGAAAACTCTCATTCTAGGTGCACAAAAATTAAATTCAGATTCTACACAAAAAAACACAGCATACATCACTAGCTTCTTGAAGGCATTCTCTCCTGACAGCAGAGAGAGCTGTATCTATAACACATTCAAGGACATGTGATCCAGATATTCGGGCATAATGGTACAGGTCTCTCATGCAAGATCGCATTGCCATAGTCCGAATATGTTTAGCATCTGCATTAGCGCTGTATTCTGATGCTAAAGTTCCCATGTATTTTTGAAGAGGAAGAGGAATCGTATCAGCATCAGAAGCTCTGTGCCTTTCAATTTCCTCATAAATCACCTCATCTTGGATGGCCTGAAGAAGAAAAAAAAGTTAGAAGACTTATTTTGATACTTAGACAAACATGTTAAAAATTTCAAATAAAAAATGTGATCAAGACCTGGTTGTCAACCCAGTGGGAAGAAATTTGTCAAGTAGGCTGGCCTAGGTCAATCATTAAGGCAATTCAGCAACTGCTGTCGCTTCCTCCAGTCTAAGGAAATAAAGTTGGCATTCTTATTTGTCTTTTGAAATGCTAGCTTTCTTTATCTTTTGAGTTTAATGGATAGCATTTATAACAATCAAGAGAGCTAACATTGTGATTCAAGTAAATTTGAAAGAGGAAGAAAGAAAAAATCATAATATCCATTTGCAATAAAAACAGAACACTAACAGGGCTTGTTTGTATCTGGTTGCCTAATTTCTTTGATGGATCACATTTTCAACAAACAAATTACACATCAGTAAGGTGAACTAGAGAATTATATGTTCCCATGTCTAAGAAACCTGTTAAAACGTTTATTTTATATTGATTGCAGCGTACATATAAACCTAAAATGAGGTAGTTACTTTGGTCCAGTCAGAAAGAACTTCTGCTACCTGAACTGCCTGAGCAAGCTGAATGCAGCCTGATGAAAGAGCTTCAGCAAAAATCATCAGCATTTTGTCTCGAGCGGTATGCCATGTTTCTCCATAACTACTATTTTGTGACTCTGTGCTCTTGATGAGATCCTGCAAAACAATCCTAAAAAAAGAACATAGAGAAAAAGTATTTCAGGATCCAAGCAAACTGCGTACCCATTGGAAAGCATATGCTATGTCAAACACCATTACAACAAAGAGGTCAAGCTTGAGAAACATAGAATAGAACATTTAACAAGGCGCATCTACATAAAGCATCTTCAACATGAAACTAAGAACCCAACCTCAATAACATTTCAGACATGTGGCACTAACAATATCAAATGAGTTCCTTAAAAAACTCACTTGTACTCAGCCTCCTCCACTCCGTGATCTAGATGAAGAAACCGGATATGAGCAAAGGCTCCATCCATATTTCCTGCCTTCAAACACTCCCTCATGGCATCCAAATGTGCTAACTGAACATTCCTCTGTATGGAAGCTAGAGATTTCAGTTCCTCCGCCGATGCACTGGATCCCTGCTTGTCCTCGGTTCTCAAGCTGATGGCCAACCCCGACGTATCCAAAGGCTGGTACCAATGGGCCTGCCTCTGAATATTGACACAAATGGCTTCAAAAATATCCGCATGGTCAAGGAAAACGCTCCGGAGAGACTTCAACTCATCTTCCGCGAATGAAGGAACCCCAGCAGAAGCTCCGGCATCATCAGCCACATAACTCCTCAACACTCGCAACCCGAGGTCCAGCGCCCGGTTCAGCGTAGCGTTCACAGAAGCGGAATCCACTCCATAATCCTCACGCGATGCATCGGAAACCCTAGAGATGACAAGCTGGACGAGGAGGAGGAACTCGGCCTTGAGGCGGAGAAGCTCCGGATCGAATCTCCACCCAGAGGCACTATTGCCGAAGTCGAGGAGATCAAGGGCGGTGAGCCAGGCGAGGTGGGAGGGGGAGCTGCAGGAGCCAGACCAGAGGACGCCATCGAACCGCCCGCCCTCGGCAACGACGTTCCGTAGAAAAGCGAGGGCGAGGTGAGGGCTCCGTTTGCGGAGACTGAGAAGCGACGCGCGAAGGGCTTCGAACTGGGCGAGGAAGAGGTGATTCGCGGCCACACGGGAGAGGAAGGAGATTTCCTTCTCCATCGCCTCAGATGGATAGAGGATTGCTAGGGTTAGGAATTCGGATCAGAGACGGTGGTCGACCGCATGGTGCCAGAACTCCGGTTTGGCGTCGCTGGCCGTGACGACCTGGAGAAGGAGGCAAGGCGTGTACCGAGGACAAGTGAGGATCTCCGATTACCCCTCGCCCTCGACGGGTATTCGGATATGATGTCCCGCGGGACAGTTCAACTAAACTTTCGCCAACAGGGTTTAAATTTCCGCCCAACGATTTAAATTTTGGCCTAATACCCAATATTTTGGGCTGAAATTTATTTTTTTATTATTTTAAAAAATATTATTTAATTTTATATATCATTTTTATATTATAAATATTATTTAACTTAGTGGTTAAGAATTTAATTCGATTCCTATTTAACCGGATTTGAATCCTTGTTATCCAAATTTTTTTCCTTTCAATATTTTAAATATTTTTTATCAAAAGATTTTTTATTTAATATAATATATATATATATATATTATTTTTCATATTTTTAAAATATTTTAACTTTTAAAGTTAAATTTTAATTAAAAATTTAAAAAAGAATTTGATCGCGTCTCGGTTTCGTTGTCTCGAAAGTCGTATATTAGTTTTTTACTTCCCTGGGTGGATGTCGTGCACGTGATATTTGTTTCGGGTATTTGTTGTTACACCCCCTGGCGTCATTTCGAATTACACGCCAATCCCCGCTGCTTGCTTATTAGCATTTTTGCAAGTACCGTCCTATATTAGTAAAATTTATGAGAGGATGTTGTGGAATGTAAACTATCCCCGATCAGGGATGTTTATGTAATAAGCCTACAATTTTGTATTTTCATTGTGAAATCGATTGCATAGTGAGAATGAAAAAACTTAAGACAGTCATCGGACTAAACCAGCAATTAATCCTTTAACAAAACAACTTAACACATGGCATTATTTTTGTTTTATGTTGTTGACACGACATATTTTTTTAGATATTTTATAATGTTAAGAAACAAATAATAAAATCATAAAAAATACATAAAATCAAAGTGATTCGACAAAAGCAATTGGCTACATTATTTTCCTGTTTTTTATATGGATTAATGTCATATAATTTCTTAAAATTATGCTAAATTGTTTTTAAAAAAAAGAATCTTATAAAATTAAATTTTTCAAAATTTATAAAATTGCATATGATTTTTTTAAATTATTTTAAAATTATATATTTTTTCTTCCAAAATTTAAAATATATATTTTTTGGGATCACTATATATGTTGTAAAAAAATTTCAAACTAATTAAAAATTTTATCTCAATTTAAACTTTAACATTAAATATAAAATAATAATTTTATTTATGATTTATTTTAAACTTATTTCGGTCCTATTTGGACTAAAATTAAGGCTCCATACAGATTAAATTGAGATTCAATATAAGTTAAATATAGAATTTGTTTTTCTCTCATTTTATGTTACATCATTTTTTAATAAGGTCAAATGTATCTTCATATATATATATAATACTACTTTTAACAGTAAATTAACATCCGACTAAATTTTTGTAATATATTCAATAACCTAATAAAATAAGTATTTTTAAACTTTTGGAAAAATTTTATCTAATTTGGTGAGATTTTCACCTGCCTACATTCTCATTTGTTCTTCTATATCCAAAAGGCTCAATTACTTTTTAAAAAAATAATCTTTTTCAACAATAATTAACAGACCAGAAGAATAAAAAAAACTTATAAATTTTGAAAAAAATCAACCATTAATTCTGAAAATGTTGCAGGGGAAGGAGAACTGGAACTCAGGATTTTTACAGGGAAAACAAAAATGTTGCAGGGGAGATATCGGCCCGTCGCAAGGAAGAAGGCGTCGTACTCACCTTTGAGAGTTGGAGATGGGCGAAGGAGGACGCTCAGGTTTTGCAAGTTTTAATAGGATTTTCCGGATATTTTTTTTTAAATGCAGAAAAAATTTGGTATTTTATAAAAAACATCAGAAATTTTCCGTCAAAAATACCTTGCTTTTTATTTATTTTAATTTTAATTTTAAGTTTGAGTTTGATTTTTCAAATCAAATGGTGAACTATGCATCACGAAAATACTCCGTAGAACTGAACGCTACTCATGCAGCTTAAGGGTTTTATTTATTTATTTTCCTTTTTTATTCATTTTTGACAAAATAAAATGTCGTCATCAGTTTTTCATTCGAGGCGGTCGGGTTCCATTTATTTGTTTATATTATTCAACTCGATCAATCGGTATATTTTATTGAACTATGCGCTTGGGTTTGGATTTCTACGATTCTATCTCTCGATCGATTGATTGAATAGGGCTACGATGAACATATTTTTTTGATGAATAAAGAATCCCAATAATTAGCCTCAATGAGACGATGCTAATCCTCATTTAAATAAGAAATAAGGTGTGTTTGACTGAAGTCAACGTCAATTATTTTTATAAATTAATATTTTTTTAAAAAAATTAAATAGTTAATAATTTAAAGTTCAAAAAATTATTTACTTTTATATAATAATTTAACTTAATAATAATAAAAATAAAAAAAATATTAATTTTATAATAAAAAAAAATTTTAAAACGAGCTGATCCGATCTCATAAATAAACGGGCCTAAGCGTCTTTTCCACCATATGCGACGCAGTCCTGCAACGAATTCAAGCCGTCGACTTCTCATTTTTCCAGGTAAACTCAATTATTATCGTGACATCACGATCAACGATGTCTAGTAAACGGACCGCAACCAATTAGCCCAATTTTCTCCAACCAAAACACGAAACGCAGCATCGCGTCGAGGGCCGTGCTCTGCACGTGGCTCCGGATCTCAAGAAACTCCTTCTCGATTAATTAGTTTTAAGCTCCCTGCTTAATTAAGTAATTCCACTTCAAATGCCATCACGACCAATTCATTCGTTGGATCGAATGCAACCCTAAGCAAAAGAATTCCTATATTTTCAGGGGCTTGCGTCCAATTAATTTTTAAAAATCGTAATTTAAAAGTCTAAACACCCGAAATGATTCCTATTTTCGCTTGCTAAAGATTCATTTGAATGATGAGCGGCAAAATTTATTTTAAAAATATTTATTTTTCACGTGAGCGCCACGTATCTTACGTTCCCATGTCCCCTCGCCATTGCAAATTGCACACGTTTGTGCACGCACTAATCCGACAATATTGCTTTATTTCGAGTCAATGGCCAATGGAAAAGCCCGGTCCGATTTCCAGGTCAAAAAAAAGAAAAAAAAAAGTATACGCACCCTGCGCCCGAAGAAACTCGATTCCGCCGTCTCTTGCGGCGCCGTTGAACGTGTAAAAACAGGCCGGAAAGTGACGTCACACGATGTTCCTCTCCCTGACAACCTTCCTCCTCCTCCTCCTTGCTTCCGGCACCTCCCTCCGGCGAAACGGCACCTTCCGTCGAAAGCTGACTGTCAGATCTGTAAACGCCCTGAGGATGTACTTGTGTACCGCCCGATCGTTGAGCTCTAGGAAGCAGAAGAGCAGTTCCTCCATGAAGTCCCAATCCAACGGCTGCCCTGGATCCACGTGTCGCGCGTCCACCATGTCCTGCATGGATCGCCGGAAGTCGTCGTATGGGTCCTTGGAAAACGTCGTCACTGCCACCCCGCCGCCGGGCACCACCGGCCCCGTATCTGACGACACCCCGCTCAGCCGGGCCTCCTCCAAAAGTGAGTTCGACGCCCCTGGGAACACGAAGAATCGGCTGGAGGACTGGATGGACTCCGGCGGAGGGTAAGTGAGTCTCGGGGACTCCGATGACAGAAAATCCTCCTCCTCGGAGGTTGAATCTTCAGAGGCCCCCGAGTAGAGGGAGTTGAAATTCTCGTAGAGGAAACGGTCGACGTCAGAGAGGGTCGCGGCAAGGCGTTGGTCGTCGGAGGATTCTTTGCGGTTGGCTGCGAAGGAGGGGGTTTTGGGGTACTTGCAGACGGAGAGGAGGCGGCTGGCGGTGGCGGTGGCGGTGGCACCGCCGGAGGAGGATGTCCGGTAGTGGGGGAGTTGGATGTTGGGCTTCTTCAGCTTGGACAAGTAGATTTGAATAGACTTTTGGAGGCTCTTTCTTCTTCCCATCTTCTTCAATCTTTGATTCTTCGTTTCTGCCAGTGGAGGAAGAGAGAGAACAGAATGTGGGTGAATATATGGGGGATTCCAGGGAGAGAATACTTTGGAGGTGTAGAATTGGAAGAGTAATTACTCTCTCTCTTTTTATTTATATAAAATGGTAAGTTATACGGTGGATTAATGCAAGGATTTGCTTAATGTTGTGGGATTAATGCTTTAGGTTGGGTGAAGATCCTTGGAGTAATGGTGATAAAAGTTACTCAATTAATGCAGGGATTTACTTCACGGTTTTCGCGTAACCCATGTAAATTAATTTCTATATACTACTAATCATAGTCTTTAGATTTTGACAAATTATAGAGGATGTAATGTTGGTTTGTATTGCGTAATAAATTCATCTAATCGGCGATATTCCTTTATTTTTTATTGTTATTATCTAAATTGGCATATTACGTGACATGGCAGCATCTCGTGGTATCAATGCATAGAAGATTCTCTGAAACCTGAAAAGCAAGCATATCACGCATGGTGAATGTATGTATGAGGTCCAAACAAAGGATTACTTTATAAAATGACTCAAATGATCAACCTCAAGAGAGCCACAATTTCCCAAGTTGTCATTCATATGCATGTAATACGACCGAGACGGGTAGGAATTAGGAAAAGATTTTTTTTTTCTCCGTTCGTCGTAGCGTCTCCAAGTAATTAAAGAAATCAACATCAATATCATATCTTGTCGATTGGAATGGTTGCAAGTACAGATCCCGTGAAGACATTTGTTTGAGATGATCCGAGTTGTTCACCTACGATTAATTTTCAACGGTTCATGTGCAAGAACATGATATGCTTATCCTTAATTAGGTCGATAACACCATTGGCTAATCGCATGCAACAAAAACATGGATGCTATTGTAGAAATCTTTCAACTTTAATCCACATTAATGCATTCTTCACTATAAATAGACAGAGATTCTTAGTCGCAATCTGTTAGTTATAATGTACCTTCTGTTTTAATCACCCACAAACCAAGATCCAATATATTCTCAGGATTAGAAGCTTTTTCCCCAGTTTGATGATTGATATCTGTGATAAAAAGCTTTATAGAATTGTTTGGCATGTGACGTGCTACTTCGGTGCTATTTTGCGTTGAAGCAGCATGTAATGCACTTGTACTCACTCATAAACGAAAGACATCAGATAGTCAATGAAACAATGAACATAAACAACTCTTCAATCCCTGTAATTATCAGAAAATGCACAATTCTCAGTCTGCAGAGTAATGTTCTCTCTTTGGTTGGCCTACAAGGTTCCACTTCCAAGAACTCTCAACAGGCATACATAAAAGCTAGAACTGCTCGAAATATCTACTGAAAAATATGAGTAACAAGCAGAGTTAAAAGCATAAGCTCATAAGCTGCTCCTTGATTGATCGCTTGCCCGAGAGTTAATTGCATCAATCCTGAGAAGAAGGCGCAAATTGCAATGCATAGACTGTAATGGAACTTATGTTCCTCTCTCTGAGCGAAACATAGTACAAAAGAGGGAGGGTAAATGATTGGAAACCAGAGAACTCAAGAGATGCACTCATTGGAAATGAAGCAAACTAACATGACCCGAAATTACATACAACCACAAGCATTGAGAATTCTTCCAAATATCCTCAGATTACAGATTTACGTCATCAAAGGTGTAGTAGATCGGGTTCACAGCCATGGAGAATTATAGATGGGAGTGATCACAGACTTGACCTGCAGATACTTGTCGAGGCCACAGGATCCCTGATCCCGACCGAACCCGCTCATCTTGAACCCGCCAAACGGAGCATCTGGGCCAACTGAAAAGTAACAGTTGATCCAAATCGTGCCTGCCCGAACCGATCTCGAAACCCGGTTAGCAATGTTCAAGTCCTTGGTCACTATTCCGGCTGCAAGTCCATACGTCGTCGCGTTTGCCTTCTCAATTGCCTCCTCAATTGTCCTACCAAAAACCAGTGGATTAACCTTCCGCAAAGTACTTAAAAGTGATATTATAGATAGAAAAGAAGAAATAAACAAGTCATTACTTGAACTTCATTAGAGACATGACGGGACCAAAGATTTCATCCTTCGCTATGAGCATGTCCTCCTGTTATCAGAAAGTGTGATGCAAGGCTGTCATAGCAAGATTACATCTAAGATCAGCAGTTGACGTAGATTCAGAGGAACTAAGTGAACCTTGACATCGGTAAAAATTGTGGGCTCTATGTAGTATCCTTTGTCGCAACAAGCCTTGCCTCCTGTCAGCAATGTAGCTCCCTCTTTCAATCCATAGTCTATATATTTAAGGACCTTTTCAAATTGTGCCTTATCAACCTGTATTCACATGAAACAGTTTCTCTCGGTCTGAGACTCGAAACACTCTGTGATGTCGAGCACTCAAAGCTGTGGCCTCACTTTCAAATTCTAGTCGAGCACTGGGATCGACAGAAGAAAAAACAAACTGGAATATGTACCTGTGGCCCTTGTCGAACTCGAGGATCAAATGGATCTCCAACAACCCAATTTTTAGCGCTCTCTGCAGCCTTCTTCACAAACGCATCATAAATCCCTTCTTGTACAAACACGCGCGACCCTGCAACACAAACTTCTCCCTGCAGAATGCACATGATAATAAAATGCATCCAATGTCTTACTTGAGTCCATGGAATCAAGAATTAACATGAAAGGAAGACGAATTGATGTGATCACCTTGTTGGAGAAGATGGCGACTCGTGCGAGATTGACTGCCATGTCAAGATCCGCATCTTCGAAGATGATCAGCGGCGACTTCCCGCCGAGTTCCAGAGATACAGACTTGAGGTTGCTCTTGGCCGCCGCCTCCATTATAAGCCGTCCAACTTCAGTCGATCCAGTAAAGCTTACTTTATCAACATCCATGTGAGAGGAAACGGCAGCGCCCGCTGTCGGGCCAAACCCGGGGACGACGTTGAGAACTCCGTCCGGGATTCCGGCCTCCCATTTCGGAGCAAAGCAGAGAACTTAAATGGCCGCTCAAAATTGGTAATAAATAAAAAAAGGGAATATACGATAAGTACTTGTTTGGCCAAGTGGGCGTAGTAGAGGGCGGAGAGCGGCGTTTGCTCGGCGGGCTTGACGACCATGGTGCAGCCTGCTGCGAGGGAGGGGCTGACCTTGACGAAGAACATGCTAGTGGGGAAGTTCCATGGAATGATGTGGCCAACCACGCCAATGGGCTCCCTGAGTGTGTAGCCCTGGTACTCCCCGGCGAGCTTCAGGGTCTGGCCGTGGATCTTGTCGGCAGCACCGGCGAAGTACCGGAGCGCATTGACGGAGTTCGGGATGTCTTTGTTAAGGCAGTCAAGGTAGAGCTTTCCGCCGTCAAGGCTGTCCAGCGCCGCCGTCTCTTGTTTGTGTTGTTCTACTAAATCTGCGAACTTCATCAGGATTCTTCCTCTTTCCTAAATATTTTTGTTTTTGAACAAATCAGACAAATCATAGAGCTTAAAGCCAAAGTTGTCTCAGAACCGATCACGGTCACTATAACTTATTCAGGTCGTAGAAAAAATGACTTTATGTCAAATACGGATCCACATCACAGTAAACAAATACGGATCCAATATAATAATTACAAAAACAAAAATAATATACATAAAACAATTATATTAAATAAATTTGACATAAGTATAGATTAAATTGAAATCTTTTTGTTAAAGAGCGGAGACCAAAAATAAGAGGAAAACAAGAAGAGACGTACGTAGCCAGGCATGCGAGGCCATTTGCCGTGGTCAAAGGCTTCCCTGGCAGCTTTTACGGCGAGGTCTACGTCATCTTTGTCTCCTTCAGCAATTCTCGCTATTACCTCCCCATTCCTTGGATCAATCGTTTCAAATGTTTTTCCTGTAATTAAAAGTTAATCGCTCTAGTTAATATGCCATTTTATTTCGACAATGAATCATTGAGTATGTTCGGTAAAATCTGTCAATATGGAAGAAGATAGGTACATTTTTGCAAAAAGTCCCGTGTCTGTGCATGCCCTAAAGCACTATTGTTAGTTATCATAAAAGGCCAAATCTACTAATTAAAACCATTAATTAGCAATACTTCATCATCCTCATCTACAACATCAGTTTCCGAACTCCGTTTTCTAAGCCGCGAGCATAATCAGAGGTTGAGAATAAGGAAAAACATATATATAACAAAACAGACAAAGTAAAATCATAAACATATATTTATTTATAATAAATAAATAAATAAATAGAAATTCAGAAATAAAAAGTTGCTCATTTCTGAAAACCATTCCCAAAATGACGCTGAAAGTTTCAAGAAAATTTATCTGGAGAGAAAGAGAGAGAGAGAGAGATACCGGATACGGCATCGACGAATTGGCCATTGATGAAGAGCTTTGTGAACTTGATCTCCGGCAGCTTGGACTCCTTCCCCGAGCTCCGGTTGCAATGCTCAGCAGCCATGGACAAGAAAGAGAGTACTTGGTCTAGAGAGAGAAGGGATTAGTGAAATTTGTTCTCGAAATAGCCCAGCTGATGCTGGTACGGCAGCGCGGGACGGGACCTGTGGCACAGGAGGCAGTGAGAAGCAGAGCCCGGTAAATAAGAAGATGCTGCCGCTTATCGGGTTCGGTTGCTTGGCTCCGTCCCAGTCAGCCGACACCGTTATCGGATCCGGATTTTCCTACGAGTCGCTGACGCCCGAGTCCCGTCATCTGCGTCGATGCTTGCCGGTCGTCCTCGTTAATTTTTCTTTTTGGATGACTCTTTATCTTTTATTTACGATGGATTCGAAATCCAAGTTCGAGATAAAATAGATTTAAGTCGCATCTTTAATTAACTTGAAAAATAATAGAAATGATAACGAATTTAATGAGACAATGTATTTGAAGTCATTATTTTATTACTTTCTCGAGTGGGGCAAACCACAAGAATACAAGTCAGTCGAGTGGCATGCCGACAAGTTGTGTGGTGTCATGTCAATGTCAATACACTGTCAGTATATGTTTGATAGTGGAACAAATCATCGACAAGATCATTCTTCAATAATTTTGCTTACCTCTAATTATAACGACACTGGAGTTATTATCATTTTTTTAATATAAAATTAGCATTTTTCCTTAAACTTGGGAGATAGGACTTTAGAAGCATTTTAGGAGAACTTTTCCACCGAACAAAACTCATGAATGAAATGGATTGGTTTGATGCAACTTGGGAGGGTAGTACTTAAGCATTTGATAATAAATTTTATTATTTTTAAAATTATTTTGTTACTGTCTCGAGTGGGGCAAATCACAATAATTCAAGTTAGTCAAGTTGCATGCGGACAAGTTGTGTGGTGCCATGTCAATGTCAATACATTGTCGAGATATGTTTGATAGTGGAAAAATCACTGACACATGATGAAAATAAATAGGCCAATATCAAACACATAACCATGAACAAGATCATTACTATCCTCATTCTTCAATAATTTTGCTGACCTCTAATTATAACGACACTGGAGTTATTGCCATTCTTCAATATAAAATTAGCATTCTTCCTTAAACTTCGGAGATAAGACTTTAGAAGCATTTTATGAGAAAACTTTTCCACCGAACAAAACTCATGAATGAAATGCACAATCTCAAGCTCCTTCCTACTCTTCCCTAATTCATGAATAATATCAATAAGCAAACATGCATGACACTCCATCAAGTATTGGTATACAATAATATTATTAAAAAGATTCTGTTGCTTAAGAAAAGATAAACATGCTATATGTTGAATTTTAGGTGTTTCGAACTTAAATTAAAGTTTAAGTTAAAGTAAGAATCCAAAGTTGGATTTAGATTTATGATTGATTTGTAATATAATGAGTTATAATTATAGTAAAACTCAGACCCAATGAGAGTCTATAAATATACAATAATATATAGAGATTAGGTATGGTGTAGTATTGAGGTTGAACTAAAGAGAAATAAAGAGAGAAATAAAGAGAAGAGAAAGAGAAAGAGTGTCGGCTCTCGTGTGTGGGTCTTTCTAGTACTTCTCGGTGGTCTCTCGTGATGCTCTCTTGAAAATTCTCTCTGAAGGTGGAGGCGTTGCCAAATCTTGGTGCAAGAGTTTAGTTGAGTAAGAAAAAATGAAGTCTTTCTTATAGACTTTTATAAAAACCTTTATTTTTTGATAGTGGATTTCTCGTTGTCTTATCTTATTATTTTCTTTTATCTTGTATTACTTCTCGTTTCTTGTGTTATTTGAGAAAAAGGTGATTCGTGAACCTTCCGCTGCGAATCTCAACAATTGGTATCAGAGCATAGGAGCAAATAACCAAGATGACGAAGTCTTTATTTAAGGTGGAAAAGTTTGACGGTAAGATAAATTTTGCCTTATAACAAAAGAAGATGAAAGGGGTTCTTACTTTTCAAGGTTTACAAAAGATGTTAGAGGAAAAAGAAAAGAGGCCGGCTCAGATAAGCGATGAAGACTAGGAGGAGATAGATCAAAAGGCATTGAATTTAATTATTCTAATCCTGACTGATGAGGTTTTGTACAATGTCATTAACGAAGAAACAACGATAGATATCTGGACAAAACTCGAGAAGTTGTACATGTCAAAAAGTCTCACAAACAAGTTCTACCTGAAACAACAGTTGTACAGACTGCGTATGAGCAAAAATACAACTATATTACATCACCTGAATGATTTCAATAAGATTATCAATGATTTGCTGAAAGTTGATGTGAAGTTTGAAGATTACGATAAGTCGTTGATTCTCCTGATGTCTCTTTCTGCTTCGTACGATCATATTGTGACCATAATTCTTTATGGTAAAGAAACTCTCAAGATGGAAGATGTGACAACTAGTCTTCTTTCTAATAAGAAAAGGAGAAACTCCAACATTAATATGGAGTTTGGTGAAGGATTGGTGGCTCACGAAAGAGGAAGATTAAGAAAACGTGGAGAAGACAAGTAACGGTCCAAATCAAAATTGAAGGCGAAAGTACAATGTTATTCATCTAAGAAGTATGACCACATTAGACGGTATTACCCTGAACGTGGGAAGACAGAGTCCTCCAATATAGTGACGACAATAGAGGATGATACTTCTGAGAATAGTGCGGATGGAGACGTTCTTACAGTATCCGCAGAAATCGGCACTTCTGGTAAGTGAATTTTAGGTGGTTCTTATCATATTTGCTCCAGAAAAGATTGGTTTACTTCTTATGAGGAGAATAAGAAGAAAAGCATTATTTGGTTTGGCGATAATTCAGCATGTGAGATCGCCGTGTGGAAACAGTCAAAATCCAGATGTTTGATGGAGCAATTCGTACTCTTAATGGGGTGAGGCGTGTCCCCAAGATACGAAAGAATTTAATTTCACTTGGTGTATTGGACTTAAAAGGCTATAATTATTTAGTAAAAGATGGAGTTATGAAGGTGACATGTGGTATTAGAATCCTGATGAAAGGTGAGAAGTGCGGCAATGTTTATTGATTAATAGGGAACACCATTGCGGGTGGAGTTCTGATGGCTACAGTAGTGAAGATAAAGTATGATACTTGAAGAAATTCGATGAGAGATAAACGTTCTTTTCGAATTACTTTTACTATAACAACAGACATAGGTCATCCGAAAAACTTTCAAAAGTACAAGACTGTAGGCATGAAGAGCAAATTCAATGTTGGCTCGAGCTCGCGTCTTGCGATTAGCTGAATAAGCTAATAGCCTAAGGGTAGGGGCTGGATGAAAGATAACGGCTAAAGATTCGTGATGGTGGTACGCCCGAGTTCAAGCCAAGGCGGAGATTGTTGAGTTTTAGGTGTCTCGAACTCAAATTAGAGTTTGAGTTAAAGTAGGAATCCAAAGTTGGATTTAGATTCATGATTGATTTGTAATATTAGGAATTGTAATTAAAGTAAAACTCATACCCAATAAGAGTCTATAAATATACTATAATATATAGGGATTAGGGGTGGTATAGTATTGAGGTTGAACTAGAGAGAAATAGAGAGAAAGGAATAGAGAGAAGAGAAAGAGAGAGAGTGTCAGTTCTCGTGTGTGGCTCTTTCTAGTGCTTCTTGGTGGTCTCTCGTGGTGGTTCCTCGTGGTGCTCTCTTGTAGATTCTCTCTGAAGGTGGAGGCGTTGCCGAGTCTTGGTGAAAGAGTTTAGTTGAATAAAAAAGAGTGAAGTCTTTCTTATAGACTCTTATAAAAATCTTTATCTTTTGATAGTGGATCTCTCGTTCTCTTATCTTATTATTTTCTTTTATTTTGTATTAATTTTCATTTTTTGTGTTGGTTGAGAATAAGGTGATTCGTGAATCTTACGCTGCGAATCTCAACAGCTATATATTATAAAAAAACTCTATGAACTCGGTATTCATTGGACTGTTTGAATTGTCACCACATGACAAGTTCTGCCAATCGTCAAACTTAAGAATATTCACCCTTAATGTCCAACTCATCCTTCCCAATACCTCTGGCTTCTTCCCTTCCTCCAAATCATACATCATCCGTAGGAACATTCTCAGCACCCAACAGCGGTTCGGCGACCTGCCACTACTGGGATTGGATTTCGTGGCAACACTCTTCCAAGGTTTTCTCTAGGGAGGTAAAGTGGTGGCAGAGGTTCTTCCATAGGTTGGTGCAATTGGCAAGGAGGACAAAGTGGGATTCGAGCTCAACGAAGACCTTCTGGGCACGATCGCCGACGGTAAGCTTCGTCGCCATTGCAAGGAAGACGATGATGAAAAGAAGAATTCGAGTACAGCGTAAGAAACGAACCGGTATGAGCCTATTAATGCCAATAATAAGTCGGATTTTTTGCGAAGGAATTTATGTTACTTGGATAAAGAAGTAGATTACAAAAATCTTTTGCAATTAGAGTACAATTTAAATGAAGAGAATATTTATGAAATATTTCATCCGACTATATTAGTTATATATTATGCAATGTCTGAAAATTTCATAAATGAATTTTTTAATTTTAATTTTTAAAAAATTCAATATTTTAGATTTTTTTTCACAATTTTTGATTGGACGGATCGGATAGCTATTGAAAGTTATTTTGAATATTAGTATCCATTATTCAAAAATTATGTTATAGTTATTAATGGTGATTCTCAATCTTTGGTAATGGAAGACGAAGTTTCGAAATTTAAGCATATTGGGCAAATAATCAACATAAAATCAGCATATTTTAATTGAATTATTCTAATTTTTTTGGAACTCTAAATAAATTGAAAATACGTGAAGATTGATATTTTCATGAGTAAATTATAAAAAAATAGAAATTCTAGTCAATCTTCCTGAAAATAAGGGTGCGCAAAATTAATAAATTATACTAATTTTACATATTTTGGAATTAGAATTAAATTCTAATTCTTAAAAATTCAAAACTGGAATAATACTAATTTGAATTAAAAACTAGATTTTCGTTTTCAATTCTAGACTAATTTTAAAATTAATATATCGATTTCTTAAATTATTAATTTAATTAATTAATTAATTATATTAAATAGACCATAATTATTTTAAATAGGTTATATGATTCAAAATTTTAAAATTATAATTAAATAAGTGATTAAAATTCGATAATGATAAATATTATATTAACAAATTATGTCATATATATGGTAGAAGTATGTTTCGTCTTAGGTAATTTGAGTTTTCTCAAAATAAAATTTGAAACTGCTTCTTCTATATTCATTATTTTGACTAGCAATGCTTCATTTAGAGTTTTTAGATTAAGCTTTTAAATTTCAGCCGAAACCGAACCGTTTCAACGAAACGGTTTGATTTTGACTAATATCACAATAAATCGGTTAGATTTATTGCGGTTTAGGGTTTTCGGCGCCATATAGGCAGGGCGTGCGGGGCGAGCGCAGCACGCGGGGAGAGCTCACGAGGCGAGCACAGTGCACAGGAAGCTTGTGTGGGGAGCTCGCTTGGCGAGCCTATGCCCTCTGTGGACTGGCCCCTATACGCTCACCAGCATGCCGCCGCTCTCTCACCCACCTCGTGCCCTTGCGCGGGCTGGCCCCTGCTATCGCAAGCTGGGGCTGCCCTCGCACCCGAACCAGCGCCATCAGCAATTCGATTTCGACGTCCTCGCTGATCTCTGTCAAATACTGTTCATGTGCATGATACTATTCATGTAACTGTTCATTATTTTAAAAATTTTTAAACATATTATAATTTTTTAAGTTAAAGTTAAAAAATAATTAAAATAAAAGTTAAAATTTAGTCAAAATATAATTAATAAATAAAAAAATTTTTGGTTGAAACTAAAATGGAATTGATTTTAATCGAAGCACATTGTTTTTTTTTGTTCACATGCATGCGTGTATGATCGTTCCATTGAAAGCAAAACAAAAAAAAAAATTTGTGTCAATCTCACCCCTATGTGAATCACTGTCACAAGATCGCGTAGAACTAGTTGTTATGGCTCGTATGTGTATAAATGTTTATTTATATCGTTTAGGTATTGAATTCATAATTCCACGTTCAGATATTTCAAACTCAACTAATGATAATTATGATGATGATAATAATTAGTTGTATTACATTATAATTAATAAATTATATATGTGTCAAGTATATTTTAATAATAAGTTAAATTTGTTTATTTTAATTTTTAACTTTTTAATCATATTTATATTATTTCTCATATATTTTTTATATAGTAATATATAAAAATAATGATTAATTATGAAAATTAATTTTAATTAATTAAAAAAATATTTAATATTGTGGTAAAATTAATTATAAATTCTTTCATAATTTTTAAATTTTTATAAATTTTTTTTAAAAAATATATCGTATTTTTAATTTAAAATTAAAATATAATTAAAATATAGTCAAATTCTGATTAATATATAATTAATAATTAAAAAAAAATTTCGACCGAAATTAAAACGACTGAAATTAAAACTGAGCTCTAAAATTAAAATCGAAATCGAGATTTAAAATGTTGCTTTGGACCACTTCTTTGTTTTCAAGACTCAAGTACGGAAGAGAATGTTGCGAATGAGAAAGCACCGCCTCTCCTGCATCGTCGAGAAACCCCGATGCAGCATCTAGGGTTTCATCCCTCAACCCCGCATTCCTCTCTCCTTCAAACTCTAATCCTCTCGGATCCTTACTCTTCGCTACCCTCGAAGCTCTACGCGGCTTGCTCTCGAGGCCCTTCTCCTACGGCCCCGACTCTCCGCCTCTGCCAAACGCCCTCAAAATGGCGAATCTCCAACCTCCGGAGGCACTTCTTGGGTCGTCGAACTCACGCCGAGGACGCAGCTGCACCAGGCTCGTCCTTGGCCTTCGATTTCGTGCTTTTTTAAAATTTTTTTTCTCAGGGTTTCTCCTGGAATAAGAGAATTTGAAGGATTTTCATTTGTTTTCTATATTTTTCAGACGGATTTCACCGGAAATGTGAGCCTAATATGTCAATCTTTATCAAATCGTCACTTGAATTTGTTCACGAATTCTATTTTCTTTCGATTTTTTTATTTTCTTTCAAGATTCATCAGCCTGAATTAGACCATCATCTTTTTCTCTTGATTTTTTTCTGCGGTATAAGCCAAGTCTGGAATGATATTCGGGGTTTTTCTTCGAAGATTCTTCAGCTCGATCACTTCTTCTTCTTCTTGTCTTTTCTTGATAATGGTTGTAGATTTCTTTCTTTCTCTCTGTTTTTGAGCAGTCGTTGAGTTACTGCGGCTGATATTGTCTCTGTTCTCGCGTTATTTGAGTTTGTTAATGAATTCTATTTTCTTTTGATTTCTCAAGTTCTCTTTGATGATTCTTTTCGCCTTCACGAGAGCATTATCTTTTCAGCACGGAATTCTTCTGATTTCCTTCTTTCTTTTTATTTTATTTTGCTTTCTCTCTTTTCTTCTCCAGGTCTTGGTGGAAATCGAGGAAGCTAAGAAGTAGGGATTGCTTAACAAGATTGTGATGAAGGCTGTGATGGAAGCATGAGTTCACTGTGGTGATATTGACTCTGCCTTGCGGATCTTTTAGGAGATGGCAAAGCCTGATAGTTGCGGAGTTTATTACATCTCTTATGGGATTCTTCTGACGGTACTCTAAGAACTAGGCTTCTTCTTCTGTTGATTTATATGTCCTTTTACTGGTTGAATTTATTGGATCAATATAGGCTCATTTTTTTATTGTACAAACTATATATTCTGGTAATAGATAGATATTGTACAAAGTATATAGTCTATCAACATAGGTAGGAAGATAACATGTGTACTTGATGATGTTTTTAGTAATAGATAGATGCATCGGGAAAGTATTTTATTATTTGCATGTAATTGATTATTGTTGAAAAGCAGTGGAGCCATTCATGTGTTCTTTACTGGATTGTCTTACAAGTGTGATAAATAGGATTTAGATGTAGTAGACATGAGTATGATAAATAGATGTACAATAATATCAAAAGCATAATTAGAATTAGTGCATAAAATATAAGTGTTGGAGTTATAATTATATCTTTCTAATATTTAAGTCTTTAAGTTTTAATTTAGATTTATTTGACATTTGGTTTTCTTTAAAATTTCTCTTATATCCTTTATTACTCATCTATTTAACATGAATGACTCTAATGAAAAGTGATGGAGCCAATCATGTGTTCTTTGCTGGATTGTCTCATGAGTATGGTAAATAGGATTTAGGTGTAGTAGACACGAGTATAATAAATAGATGTGCAATGATATCAAAAATATAACTAGAATTGGTATTTAAAATATAAGCCTTAAGAGTTATAGTTGTATATTTCTAACATTTAAGTCTTTAAGTTTTAATTTAGATCTATTTAATGTTTGGTTCTCTTTAGAATTTTTTTATGTCCATATTTATTTCTTATTTTCCTTGTCCTCTTTTTTATATTATTTTTCATGGAATCTCTTGAAATAAAAGATTTTGATTCACATGTATGTCTTTTTTTTTAACAACTTGAGGTTAGGTTATCTATTTTTTAACTTCAACCACGATACATGACAAATCAATTGTAATAGCTTGGATATGTAGAGAAGGCACTTACAAATTTTTTTAATATTTTATTTTCAGAGTTTGGTTAAGGTCCTATTTTTATATTATAGTACATATGGCTTCTAGCAACAAAAAAAAAAAAAAAAAAAAATTTACATAGAAACTATGGGAGTTGGCATGGATACTAGTAGTCTAGTTAGAATTTGTAATGTTTATATTTTTAGGATGCTAATTAAGCAAATTTCTTAACAGATGTAAAGTATTATATTATAAATTGGAGGTATGTTAGAAATAAAATAACAGAAAATCCCACAATAACTTGAAACTCAACTCAAAATTGAGAAGAATTTGCACACATGTTTGGCTATTAATCCCTACTTATTTGAGTTTGGGTGTGTTCTCTACATGGATAACCTAAAGGTTAGTTGGAGATATCCCAAAACTGACCTGCTAACCACATCCCCTAACATGCACAATACCCCCACCATATCTTAAATATACAAACTATCTAAATGGAAGCAAGATCACTACTTCCACTCATGTTCAGCATTTGCATGAATTTGCTTGGTATAGAGATTTTTCACTCATGTTCATTGTGTGTTTGAAGGACTAGCTTTAGTTATGTTTTATAAAATGATTTTGTTGTCCTAAAATTTGGAACTCTTTTCATTGTCCTTGAATGTTCCTTCCAATTGCATTGTGCAAGCATAGGATACATGCGTTGTGCCAATGGTCTTGTTGCATGTTTACTGTTTTGTGCTTTAGGAAGAGGCTGACTGAATGATTTTGTGCTTTAGCCGAAACTGATTCGTTTAAGTTTCAATTTTAAAGTTTAAGTTTTAACCACTAAACTAATGATGTCTTGTGATGTAAATATAATATATAAATATAAATAATATATTTTTTAAATTTGAAATTGATACTAAAATAGAAACGTTTCGGTCAAAACTGAGAACTATGACATATAGATTGGCACATAAACAATCTTATACATTAGCATACACTACTCATATATATTAGTATACAATCGTATTTTTATTAGCCTCCCCTTATATTAGCACGCATTCTTTGTATATTATTAAGCATATGGTCACTCTTACAAATTGAGACACAACCACCATTTATATTAGCACACCACTCCATTGTATATTTGTATATGGTCATTCATTCCATTTATTTGAAATTCTAGCTAAAAGAATCAGTGACGGTAGTTCCTTTGGAATTATTATATATACAGTCGGATTATTTTCATTTCTTAAATTTTGGGTGCTCAGGATCATCAGGAATGGCGATGCCTTTCGAACCAGTTACAGCACCAGTTCAAGGCTTAAAAATGTAGTAGTTTCTGAAATATGAAGACTGTTTTAAGGAAAAAAAAAATGATGTGCTGCGTTACACTATTTGCAATACTTTTGTATAAATAGGACTTTTTCCTCAACATTTAAATTTGTACATGCAAATTGATCTGTTTTTGGTGATCGGTTAACTTTGTTAAGATCTGCTATTTTCATCCATCTCAATTAAGAGGAGCAGGGATCCATGCCCTAATGCTAATTGATCAAAACATTAAAATGAAGCTGCCATGTTTCTCGTAATCAGGTCACAAATGGGCTGAATTATGGATCATTATTAGATTGGATTGTTGGCCCTTAATGAGGTGTTATGGGACCGTGGAAAATCCTATTTCTCTTTAACAAAACGTGTAATCAAGCAACAAAAATGGGCCGAATAGGGGGCGGATGGCACGCCAATAGTGTTTAATGTAGGGCTAAATTGTAGGCTGCAAATGGGCTAAATTATGGGCTGCAAATGGGCTAAATTATGGGCCACAAATGGGCTAAATTATGGGCCGCAAATGGACCTTAATTCAGAAGTTGGCCATCTAAAAAAAAAGGTATGGCATCAATCGGACGTGCTATCAAACCTCGTTTGTTGCAATAAAACAAAATGGTTCGCAATCAACCTTATCGTAAACAAAATGACTCAGATCAGCTTGTTTGATCTTTTAACCTCACATGCTACATCAGCCCAAATTTGAATTTTGAGAATATAATTTCCAATATTTATTTTAATTAAACATTAAAATATTTTTTAACCACAAAATATTAATAAGGCAAATATTTTGATGGAATTCATAACCAACTGATAGCTAAAGCAATAAAATAATAAAACATAAATTAACAAACTAAAGAATAACAGATGATCCTCAGTAAGATGAAATATATATTTCATCCAAATACAAAACCCTGCATCAACCACAAGATTAATGAAGGGGAACATACACATAATTCCATAATACTAATGATATATATATAATTAATATGTAAAATTATATATCAGCTGTGAGTCTTGAGTTCATGAGCTGCAACTGATCAAGCAAGTCCCAATTCAAGCTCAGCTTAAGCTTTGTTAAGAAAATGAGCTCAAAATGAGCTTAGCTGAGTTCGAACTGACTCAGAAGGTTCAAAACTAAATTGACACGTCTAAGCACGCCTTGTATGTTATAATACATGACACCACTATCATAGAATATTAGCGTGCTACAACAAGTACATTAGCAAATACAATTTTTGTATATTATCCAATGGTCTTACCCAAAATATTAGATAATGGTCACCCTGTATATCAGCAGATGCCCGCGCCATGTATACATACTATTAGCACATGGTAGCCCCAGCAAAACATCTAGCCCTAGCAACAGCATAAAACCTCCTAATACATTCTAACAGCCTATGAATAGCATGAAGGCTACCAATTCCCAAGTCTCTAGAGCAAAGCATCAAACGTCTGATATAGTAGTTTCTAGCATCTCATCCTAAAGCAAGAATCCATCGCCAACATTGACAGCAGAACAACCCATCTATCATAATGCTAAATATTGGCAACCGTGTCCACCTCTTGCCACATGCTAACTGCTCCGTCTGGTTTCCCGTCTCAAAAAATCCTGATCAGCATAATACATGTATATGCTTGACTAAGCTAGCTGCAATAATTCTCTCACAAAATACTATGCAAACAAATCCATGTGGAACCGAACTTGCTTTCTACCAGTGGGATTTCCAGTGGGATTTTGGGTCAAATCAATTCTCGTTAAATTGAACACAAGCTGTCCAAACATTAACAGCGATTTGCAGTGAAAAAGTTCTTGAGCATGTGTTTTCAATAATATATAAAATGAATTTTTTTATAAAGAAACAACAAAATTTTTTAAAAAGTGAACTAATGTTGAAGATATTGAAACTAAAAATTAAAAAATTAGAAGAAATAACAAAAAAATTTGCCAGTGAGACGACCATAATCTCAAAGAGAGTATTATTCATTATGAAGAAACAAAGAAAATTTTAATTAAAAAAAAAAGGAGGAAGAGAAGAAACCTAATAATGAAGAGAAATAAAAAAAGAACGGAATCTCATATAGACAGCAAAAAAAAGTTAGAAATGAGAACTACAAGTTAGAGACATTTAAGCATAAGAACACTTAAAACAAGAAACTCAATATTGAAGAGTAGTTAAAAAATAAAAAAAATGTTAAAATCGTGAACTAAAATATAATCAGAGAAAAAAATAAAGAGAAGAAAACTGTTGAGAATGAAAGGTTGAAACTAAGAAGAATAAGAGAAATAAAAAAAAGAAATTTGTAAAGACAACGAAAATCTGAAAATAGGAGAAGGAAACTAAAATATAACAACAAAAATGAAAGAAATAAAGGTAGAAATTTGTAGAGGGATAACAAAAATGTTGAAATTGAGAAAGGAAAACTGAAGAAGGTAACAAAAACATTAAAATTGAAAACTAAAGCAGAAAAGAAGAAAGAAAAGAAGACAAAAAAATCATAAAACTAAGAACAAAAAAGAACTAAAGAACATTAAAATAATATCAAAATCGCAAACTATGCAAGTAAACAAAAAAAATAAAAATGAGGAAGACAGCAAAACTGTTGAGAATGAGAGGTCAAAACTAAAAAAGAAGACAAAAGGAAAATAAAAAAGAGAACAAAAATTTGTATTGAAATAACAAAAATCTAAAAATTAGGGAGAGAATGAAACTAAAATATAAGAACAAAAATGAAAGAAATAAAGAAGGCAAAATTTTAAGAGGCATAACAAAAAAGTTGAAATTGAGAAAGAGAAATAATTAAAAAAGAAGGTAACAAGAACATTACAATTGAGAAATAAGGCCAAGCGTAAAAATTGAGAACTGAAGAAGAAAAGTGGAACAAAAAAAAAGAAAAAAAAATCATAAAATTGAGAACAAAAAAGAAGAACAAAAGCAGTAGCAAAAAAAAATAACAATTCAGAAGAAAAAGAACATTAAAATAATATCAATTAAAACAAAAATATTAAACTAAAGAAAACACAAAATAGAAGAAGATCAAAAACATAAAACAGAATTAGTTAGCCAACAACATTGCAATCGAGTAGACAAACATTAAAACATAAAATAAATAACTAAAGAAGATCTAAAACATAAAATAGAAGAACATCAAAACAACATAAATAAAAAATAAAATAAAATAAACATAAAAAAGAAGATAAAAAGAAGAGCAGCAAAAACATAAAATAGAAGAAACGACTAAAACATAAAATAGAATAAAAAAACTTTAAAACAATACAAATTAACACATAAAACAGAAAAAAAGAAATAAAATACAAAACAGAAGAAAAAAAAGAAATTTAAGAAAATAAAAATTTTAAAAAAAAATAAAAGAACTTTTAAAAAATATGAATAGAAAAACATAAAACAAGAAACTAAAGAACAAAAACATGTAGTAGTAGCACCAACGGCAGAAGAAGAGAGAACTAAGGAAATACTAAAATATAAAAAAGAAGAAGAAATAGAATAAAAGAACTTAAAAGCAATATGAATCGAAAAATAAAATAAACAACCAAAGAACTAAAACACAAAGTAACAAAAACAGCAACAAAAAAAGTAGAAGAAAACGAGTCATGAAACAAAAAAATCCAAGAGACATAATAAGTCCTTCACAGCTCAAAATTTTTTTTAAAAAAAACAAAGAAACCAAAGAACTTTAAGAAATAGCAGCAACAGCAGAAGAATTAGAAGATGATTCATAAAATGAAACATCGAAAAGACATAATTAGTACTTTACAACTCAAAACTTAGAAGAAAAGAAAACAAAAAATTTTGAACACTACAAATTAAATCATAGGAGCTAATATACGAAAAGAATGAAAAATAAAAGAACATTAAGCTAAAACTAAGGATAAAAATAAAAGAACATTAAGCTAAAACATATAACATAAAACAAAAAATTGGAAGAAAGAAGACCAAAAAAGTAAAATACTTAACAAAATAGATAAAAGTATAGCTAAAACTAAGGATAAAAATTAAAGAAATCCAAAAGTAAACAAAAAAATATGGAGAAAAAAACTGTCAAAAATAATATGAACCAAAACATAAAACATAAAATTGAAAAAAAAGAAGAAAATATAAAATAGAAGAGAATGAAGGAAAAAAGGAAACTTTACAACAATACAAACCAAAACATAAAAAAGAAATATAGAATAAAAAAATAAGGAAAAACATTAAACCTAAAATTTAATGAATCTCACACAAAACGTAAACTTTAAACCAAAAGAATTAGAACAAGTCAAATAAAAAACTTTCAAAAATTAAGAACATAAACATAAAATGCAAAATTAAACAAGTCGAATAAAAAATCAAAATAAAGAAAAATAAAAAATAGAAAGATAAAAATTAAAGCAGAATAACCAAAACATAAAAGAGAACAATGAAAATAGAAGAACATAGGCTCAAAAAGATTGAAACCTTGATAAATTAAACAAAAAACTCAATTTTTTCAAGAAAAAGAATAATAAGAAACAATCAAACAAAACACAATAACAAAACTGTAGAAACACTATGAACTAAAACATAAAACAAAAACTTGAAGAAAAACTAAATATAAAAAATTGAAGCACAAGAGGAACTTTAAAACAATATGAACCAAAATATAAAACAGAAATACAGTAAATATAAGAAAAATATTAAACCACAATTTAATGAAATCAAAAACAAAACATCAACTTTAAACAAAAAAACTTAGAAGATAACTTTCAAAAATTAAGAACATAAACATAAAGCACAAAATTAAACAATAAATAAAATAAAAATTAAAAAAATCAAAAACAGAAAAATGAACTTATAAACAACATGGCCAAAACATAAAAGAGAACCAAAAAAAAATGGAAAGAAATAAACTCAAAACAAGAACACTAACAAGAAAAGAAATTCACCCAAAACACGAAACTTTTTGAAGTAAAAGAACATAGACAAACAGTCAAACAATACTCCAAAAATAAAAGTAATAAATAAAAATTTAAAAATATGAACAAAATTTAAAGAAAAAAAGGTCAAAACACTATGAACAAAAGCCTAAAACAAAAACCTAAAAGAGAAGAGGAAAAATTGTGATATAAAAAATTGGAAAAAAAATTCAAAACAATATGAAACAAAATCTACACAAAAATTTAAAACTACATAGAAAAAATAAATCACATTTAATGAAATCTAACACAACATCAACTTCAAAAAAAAAAAAGAATTACAAGAGAATTTTAATAATTAAGAACATAACCATAGAAAGCGGAAAAATTAAGAGAGATGGAAAGCATAAAACAAAAAATAAAATAAAATAACCAAAAAATACAACACTAGTAGAAAATGATAGGCACAAAATCTGAAAACAAAAAAATAAATACATTTCAAACAAAATATGAAACATTTTGAAGAAAAAGAACATTAAGAAAGTATCAAATAAAATTCAAAACAAAACCTGACGAATAAAAATTTAAAACATTATTCACAAAATCATATGAAGAAAAACACCCAAAAATATATGAAAAAACATAAAATAAAAATTTGAACAAGAAATTAATAAAAAAATTGAAAAAAGAAAATTTGAAACAATACGAGCAAAAATATAAAACAAAAATATTAAATAAGAAAATATAGAAAAGAACAATAAACTACAAATTTAATAAAAACGAACACAAAATATCAACGCTAATAAAAATATTAAAACTAAATTTTAAAAAATTAAAAACATAAACATAAAACAGGAAATTAGCCAGCAAATACAAAACAGAACAGAAAAAAATCAAGAAATCGAAAATAGAAAAAAATTAAAACAAAATAACAGAACAACGAAAGTAGAAAAGAAGGATTCAAATCTGAAAATTAAAAATTAATTAAATTTAAAACAAAACATTAAACATTTTAAAGAGAAGAGCATTAACAAACTGTCAAATAAAACACAAGAGAAATTTAAACAAGAAAAGTTAAACATTATTCACTAAATCACATGAAAAAAATTTTCGAAACAATATGAAACAACACATAAACAAAAAACTTGCGGAACAAAATTAAATATAAAAAATTGAACAGTAAGAGAAACTTAAAACAATAAAAAAAATTTAAATCACAAAATTAATGAAATCTAACACAAAATATCAAATTCAAATAAAAAGAACTAGAATATAAATTTTAAAAATTAAGAACATAAACATAAAGCCCAAAATTAAACAATTAAAGAAAAAAATAAAAATTTAAGGAATATTAAAATCAGAAAAATAAAAATAAACCAAAATAGCGAGAACATAAAAGAGACCAAAGAAGTAGAAAAAGATGCGCTAAAAAATTTGAAAACTAAAAAATTAATAAATTTGAAACAAAGTAGGGTCCAAACTTGAAGTCTTAAAAAAAAAAAATTAAAACAAAACATGAAATGTCAAATAAAAACAAAAAACAAAAACTTAAACAAGAAAGTTTTAAAACATTATTCACTAAATCGTATGAACAAAAAAATTGTCAAAACAACAAGAACCAAACCATAAAAAACTTAAAACTTAAAAATTAAATGAACTTTTTGAAGAAAAAGAACATTAACAAACTAACAAATAATATACATAATAAAAGATTAAAAAAATATCATTACAATAATATGAACTAAAACATAAAATATAAACTTGGAAAAAAAAGTAGTACTTTACAACTCAAAACTTAGAAGAAAAGAAAAATATAAAATCTTAAACACTACAAATTAAATCATAAGAGCTAAAACATAAGATATATGAAACAAACAAAATATAGAATATTAAACTATAGAACAATTAGAGCATATAATATAAAACAAAAAATTGACAGAAACAAGAATACAAGGAAGAATGACAAAGTAAAGAACTTAAACAAAAAATAAAAGAAAAATAGCTAAAACATAAAGGCTTTAATTAAAGAAATCCAAAAGTAAACAAAAAAATTTGAAAAAAAAGAAGAAAAAATTAAATATAAAAAATTGAAGAAAAAAATTTTTAAACAATACAAACCAAAATATAAAACAGAACTATAAAATAAAAACATATAAAGAAAAATCTGTCAAATCGATATGAATGAAAATATAAAACAAAAAATTTAAAAAAAAGAAGTAAAATTAATATAAAAAATTGAAAAAAATTCCAAAACAATAAGAAACAAAATATGAAACAATATAAAACAAAAATGTTTTAAAATAAAAAAAAATAAATCACAAATTTGATTAAATCCAATACAAAACATCAAGTTCAAAAAAAAATTAGAAGAGAATTTTAATAAATTAAGAACATCATCATAAAAAATAAAATTAATTAACAAATAAAATAGAAAACAGAAAAAATAAAAATATCATTCACTAAATCATACGAAAAAATTGTAAAAACAATCTGAGCTTTAAAACAATAGGAGCCAAAGAGAAATTTTAAATCACCAAATTAATGAAATCTAACACACAACATCAAATTTGAAAAAGAATTAGAATAGATTTTTTAAAAAGTACGAAAAAAACATAAAGACCAAAATTAAAAAATCAAAGAAATTAAAAAATAAAAATTAAGGAAGATTAAAATCAGAAAAATAAAAATAAAGCAAAATAGCGAGAACACAAAAGAGAACAACAAAGTCGAAAAAGATAGGCAAAAAATTTGAAAACAAAAAAATTAAATAAATTTGAAATAAATTAGGGTCAAACTTGAAAACTAAAAAATTAAATAAATTTAAAACAAAACATGAAACCCTTTAAAAAAATTATCAAAATGTCAAATAAAAACACAACAAAAACTTAAACAAGAAAACTTTAAAACATTATTCACTAAAACAAATAAAAAAAATTTGTCAAAACAATAAGAACCAAACCATAAAACAGAAACATGAAGAAGATGAATAAGAAACCAAATACAAAAAATATTAAATAGAAATATAGAAGAAAATATAGAGAAAATACTAAAACACAAACTTAATAAAATCTAACACAAAAAATCAACTTTAAACAAAAAAAACTAAAAATTAAAGTAGAATAGACAACAAATAAAGGACAAGGAAGTAAAAGAAGAAATCCTAAAAAATTAAAAATTACAAGCAAAATAAACCTATGAAGAAAAATTAACAAACTGTCAAATAATACAAAACAAAAAATAAAAGGAAAAAGATATTTAAAATAATATGAACTAAAACATAAGATACAAATTTGTAAAAAAATTTAAATAAAAATAATTTTAAAAAGAAACTTTAAAACAATAGGAATCAAAATATAAAACAAAATTGTAAAGAATTTAAAAAATAGAAAATAGAAAAAACACTAAACAAAAAATTTAATGAAATATAACACAAGAAAATTTTCAAAATTTAAGAATGTAAACATAAACCACAAAATTAACCAAGTAAAATAGAAAATATAGAATTGAAAAAGACAAAAATAAAACAAATCAAAGCAGAATAGCTAAAACATAAATAAGAGCAACGGAAGTAAAAAAAGACTCAAAACGTCAAAACTAAAAAATTCAAGAAATTTAAAACAAAACATGGCTTTTTGAAGAACATTAACTAAATGTAAAGTAAAACACAAAACAAAAAAAAAATTAGAATATCACTACTGAATCATACAAAGAAAAAGAATATTGTCAAAATGATACGAACCAAAACAACATAAACATGAAAAAAAATATAAAAAATTGAAGAAAAAGTTAAACTTTAATACAATACGACAAAAATATTAAACAGAAATATATAAGAAAATATATGATTTAGTGATATCTAACACAAATAAATTTTAAATAAATGAATTAGGAGAGAACTTTCAAAAATTAAGAATATAAACATAAAGCACAAAATTAAACACGAAATAAAATATAAAACAAAAAATAAGAAAGATCGGAAACAAACATAGAAAAGAAAGCTCAAAACCTTAAAAAACTAAAAATTGAATAAATTCATAATAGAACATGAACCATTTTGACAAAAAGAACATTAACAAACTGTTGAATAAAACACAAAAAAAGTTTAAAAAATTAAAACATTATTCATTAAATCTTGAAGAAAAGAGTACAAAAATAATATAACCCAACACATAAAAATGGACCAAAATAAAAAAAATGAAATAAAAAGTAGAGAAAAATATTAAATCACAAATTTAATGAAATCTAACACAAAATATCAACTTTAAACAAAAAGAATCAGAAAAGAAGTTTCAAAAATTAAGAAACTAAACATAAAACATAAAATTAAACCACAAATAAAATAAAAAATAAAAAATAAAGAAGATCAAAAATAAAAAAATTAAAGTGAAACAGCCAAAACATAAAAGAAAACAACTAAAATAGGAAAAGAGGCTCAAAACCTGAAAACTTAAAAATTAAATAAGTTTAAAATAAAATGTTAAACATTATCATATGATTTGAAGATAAAAAAGACTAAATACAATACGAACCAAGAGCATCAAACATAAACTCAAAGAAGAAAAAAATAAAATATGAAAAATTCAAGAAAAAAACTAAAACAATAAGAACCAAAAATAGAAGACAAAATAAGAAAAATAATAAATCACAAATTTAACGACATCTAGCCCAAAGTATCAACTTTTAAAAGAAATTAAAAGAAGACTTTCAAAAATTAAAAACATAAACATAAAAAAAATCGAATAAAAAAGCAAAAATTAAAGAAAAATAGCAAAACAACAACAAAAAGATAGACTCAAGACCCAAATACTAAAATTAAATTTAAACAAAATATGAAATGTTTTGAAAAAAATTAACAAATTGTCAAATAAAACGCAAAACAAAAAGTTAAAGAAAAATTTTAAAATAGTATTAACTAAATCATATGACCCAAAAAAATTACAAACCAAAACATAAAATAGAACTTAAAGAAGACGAAAAAACAAATTAAATATAAAAAATTCAAGAAAAGATAAACTTTAAAACAACACGAATGAAAATATAAAACAAAAATATAGAAGAAGAAAATATAGAGAAAATATCAAACCACAAATTTAATGAAATGTAAACCAAAACACCTACTTTAAACAATAAATTAGAAGAAAAAGAAAACTTTCAAAAATTAAGAAAATAAACCTAAAGCACAAAATTAAACAATAAATACAATTGAAAACAAAAAATTTAAAGAAGATTGAAAACAGAAAAACAACAGTTGAAGCAAAATAGCAGAGCAACAGAAGTATAAGATAATAGGCAAATTAAAGCAGAATAGCAGAACAATCAGAAGTAGAAAAAAATAGGCTTAAAACCTAAAAACTAAAAAATTAAATAAGTTTAAAATAAAACATCAAACGTTTTGAAGAAAAAGAACATCAACAAACTATCATATAAAACACAAAATAGAAAATTAAAGAAGAAAATTTTAAAATATTATTCACTAAATCATAAAGCAGCAATTAAAAAAGAATTAAAACAGAAAACACATTAAGAAGAAGATATAACTAAAATTTTAAAACTCAAATTATATAATTCTAACTGTAAACATCAAAAACCTTGAAGAAGAAGAAGAAGAAGACTAACTTTAGAACGGTATGAACCAAAACATGAAAAAGAAATTAAATAAGAACAAGAACAACAAGAACAAGAGAAAGAATCTGAACAAGAATATTAAAATAATGTGAACTTAAACATAGAAGAAAAACTAAAGAATAGCTACATAAAACACAAAACTAAAGAAGAACGTTAAAACAATATGAACAAAAACAACAAACTGAAAATCCATAAATAAGAATAAAAACGCACCAAGAAAAAATTAAGGATTCCAAACATAAAAAATAAAAAAAATTGAAGCAAACCTAAAACATAAAACAGAAAGCAAAAGAAATAGAAGAAGAACATATGGCTAAAACTCTAGAAAGCAAAACTAAAGAAATCCAAAACAAAACATAAAAAGCTGTCAAGAAGAACTTCAAAAAAATATGAACTAGAACATAAAATCGGAAATTAAAGAAATAGCTAACACTTTAGAACTCAAAATCAAAGAAATATAAAAGAAAAACATGCTACTTGTATAGAAATAGGACCCGACTTACTTAAAAATAAGACTGAGGTTTCCACACTTTGATTGCCAATTCCAGACCATCAGCCTTGGTCACATGATAAACATTTGCCTGCATCATTAATTCGATATTTTTATCAGTGATCCTGTAATTCTCAAAATGGCAAATTGGCAAACAAATGGAAGCAAGAATTGCATGCAAAATTGGAATAACTCCAACTTCCAATTGGTTGCTAGATGAACAAATAACTTAACAGCATTATTAGTATATAACCCCCATACAAGTAGTACAGCAGATGAAAGATCTCAGGGTAGATTCCAAAGACATACTTCTTTCCCAGTAGAAGTGCAGCCATTGATGTCATAAAAATACTCCTCAATTTAACATTTTGAACAGAAGTATGTGAGTATTGGGGTCAGTGACCTGCAACACAAAACTTGGAAGAATCAAACTTTGAAAGCTTGACTGCAAAAGTATCAAATTTCGCCTAACTGTGACAATGAAGTTGTGAATACTAGATACTACTTCCAGCACCATATTTACTTTTTTCTCATAAAAAACACTGATACATATAGATATACAGATCAGAAAATTATAGTGAATGAAAACATGAATAGGAAATCAATTTTCACAAATTTCAAAGATCATGAGTTTCCAAGATGTTCCTTGGTTGATAGTTTAACCTTTCACATGCAATAAATGTATAAACAAAAGCAATTTAATTTTCTCAATCACAATAAAGAAAATAACTCTTTTATCAGCACATAGTGAATCAAAAACAAAACCAAAACAACAATGAACCAACAATTGAAAAGAAAAAAGTGAGTTATCGGTCAATGGCCTGAACAACACAAGTTCAACCTAGAAAATTCAAAATATTAGAACCCTATAAAAAAAACCTTCTAAAACTTGTCTAGTTGGGTCAATGAAGATCAAATTAACATCTCAAAGATTGAAATTATAATTTATCAAATTAGCACAAGATGGTAATTTACATGCTCATAGCAATATATTTATTCAGCATCACAAATGAAACAGCCCATAACATTTGAATCATGGGTTTTGGAAAAAACATGTGTATCATTAATCTTGCTTTGATAGTTTAACAATTTTTTTTATTTGATTGTATCATGATTTATACTGTCAGACAGAATGCCTACAAAACTAACACTCTGCCATGGTTAAAAATGACAACAAATTATACTGCGGTGCCATCGACAATGACACTGATGAGATTGAAAGAACACCTAAGTAGACTGAAAAAAGAACCAAACAACAATCATAATCAGCCAACACACTACAAAACATAAGAGTAATTAACCGGTTCAATGGTGGCCCGATCTACTTTTTCCTTGTTCTTGATCTTCCCAATTGCCATATCCCTAACACTGTCTTATTGTTGTTGTTGCCACTTAGTTTGACACCTCCACATCCATCCTCCCCTCCTGTTCCTATAAAAAACCACGATCACAATATATCACCTAATCCACGAAAATGCTCTGCAAACTTAATAAAAAAAAGGAAGTCTACATGTAGGAATCTCAAAGAAAAACCCTAAAATAATTAAACTCAAAACTCAGCAGGAACCAAGAAAAATTAGCTCGAAGCAAATAACTATGGTTTAGTTCATATTCTCCAGTTTCAATGTTTAAGAAAGATTCTTGATAATGCCCTAAGTAGCAAGTTTGAGGACCATTTTTCTAGGAATTATGACATCTGAACATGTACTTGTCCCAGTATCTACAAAAATTTCATGCTATAAAATGCAGAGAGATCATCAGCGAGAGTGACAGAGCCCCAAGTACTTCAAACATAGTATTCCAAACATCAAAAAAATACCCAATGATGCTCCAAAGCCCAAACAAGCGAGACCACAATCCCCTGTCAGCAACAAGAACCCTAAAACACCATCGGATTAACAGAAGAGTACCCTAACACTAATAAAATCCACCTACGACATCACATCGATCATATTAGAATACAAATCGACACAAAAACAAAAAAAAAAGAAAAAAAAATAGCATATACAGTCAAGAAAAGCAGATGAATCGTCAACAAGAGTAACAGATCCCCAATTTTTAAAGAGTCGCAACCCTAACATCAGAAAACCACCCCAAACCCTAAGAAAACAAGATAATCAAATGCCCGACCATCAACAAAACCCTAACTCCGAGAAATTATCGTCGAGAAGAATGATGCAACCATCAGGGGAGGAAGAGAACCAACCTCAGATCGTATCGTGGCCAGTAATGAGGGAATGGTCGGCAGATCGTTGGCGGAGGTCGGAACTTGGAAAAGAAGAGGAATCGTTAATAAGTGCAACAGATCCCCGAGTTCTTCACGAATCGAAACCCTAAAATAAAAGATAAAAAACAAAAACACTCAAAAACACAAGAAGCAGATCGACGATCGTCAAAAAAACCCTTAACCCAAACAAATCACCGTAACAAAAGTACCATGCAGCGACGAGAGGACAAAGAGAACCGACCTCGGATCGAATTGCAGCCCGCGATTTGGGAATGCTAGGTGGATCGACGGCGGAGGCCGGCGCTTGGAAAAGCAGAGGAATCGGTAACAAGAGTAACAGATCCCTAGATCTTCACAAATCGCAACCCTAAAATTTTTTTTAAAAAAAGGATAAAAAACGCAAGAATCAAATCCCAGATCGTCAACAAAACCTTAACTCGAAAAAATCACCGTCGAAAAGCTCTTGGATGCTGCGACGAGAATAGACAGAGCACGGACCTCGATCGAATCGTAGCCCGCGATGAGGGAATGCTCGCTGAATCGCGGCGGAGGCCATGGTTGAAAAGATAAGGGCCGCGCCAAAGTTTGGGGAAAAGGATTCGGCCATGTGCCTGAGCTGTGTGTTGTACAAGGAGGCCCGGGCCCGCTTTTGTTTCCTTGAACCAGGCATTAGACCGATTTAAACCGGTCGTGGGTCAATTTTTTCCCTGAACAGGGCATTAGACCGGTCTAAAACGGTTCAAACCGGTCTAATGTCCGACTTAAACCCATTTTTAGCCCTGTTTAGTCAGGGGCTGCAGCAGCGCACCTATAGTTACAAAAAGCAAGCCACTCCAGAACCATTTTTCTCTCTTTCGAGGAACAGAGTTAGATCAGAAAGTTCTTCTTCAAAGACCAAAAAGAAGGAACGAGGAAGAAGCTTATTCTAAATATAATAGCACGATAACATAGGAACAAGTTTTTCATCATCATCATCATCATTTTTGCATCGCATATAGAAAAGATATCATAAGTTCAGGAATATTATCATTGACAGGCTTGCTTTCAGATTTATAGCTATATCCTGCATGGATTTTGTCTGATGTATGAGGAAGGCGTGGCTGGTTGGAGGCATTTGAGTTATCATTAGCAGGGTGATTGGGTTATTTCTTCATTAATTAACAATACGGAATAGGCTTGTCTTCCCTTTCCTCAAACATGAGGCCAATCCTCGGGAACTCCTTTGCCATATCAGGTCACAGAAATATACACACGCTGACAAGAGGAGGCAAAAAACTCCTTTTTAAGTAAAACAAGCACCTACAGTATATGGTGGCAGGAAAACTGAATGGTAGGTAAGGAATAATAAATGTTGTTGCACCGGAATTTCAATTAAATTGCAATTGCCTGACAGTTCCAACTTTATAAATGGTGATTATTTCAAAATATGTTGACATTTTTCTTTCGTCTAAGTGTCGCATTTCTTCAATCCAATAGTTGTTCATCCCCGCCACCTCATTGCTTCAGACATTGGCGAAGAGTTTGTAGTCATTGGCATCTAAAGCAATTTGTCTCACCGCAGATATAGAGCCAAGAACTGAAAGCAGAGAAAAAACAAGGGCTATTGCTGTGTTCACCCAGAAGACTACGCCCTTTTTTGAAGGCTTGAAGGTGATGTTGTAGAAAATGGATGGCACAACAAAATCCAGAGGCAAGAATCCGAAAGCTCCAATCACCGCATTGATATCTCCAAAGAAAGGAAGCATGGCAGCAATGGTTGTTGCTATGATCATAGACAAGGACCGGAAAACCAGCCTGGGCACAACGTTCCTTGCTGAATACTGTTTCTCCTTTGGGTCGGCAAACAACCTTTCCAGCACTTCATTGGTGGGTTGCAAGTACACCTGCACATGTAAGCAACTAGTATGTTCTTCGCAACAAAATCTCTAGAAAGTACGCTTCCTGAAGCTAAACAGCATATCAATAGTTACCACTCCAACAGCTGATAGTTGGAGCAGAGTGAAGATGTTTGTCATGAGGAGAAACCACTTGGGCACCAGAGTCCGGCCACCATCTAGAATGAAATTGCTGAGGATGGTGCCATCGGCCTTGTTACCAAAAGCCCAGTAGCCGGATACTGCCACGCTGAAAAAGGTGGCAATGACCACTGTGTAGCACAGGCACAATCCCTTGAACATCTTGCCGGTGACTGGAGGAGCAGCAGTGGCCTACAGTGTTCATACAAAGACGTCCAGATTGAGAAGAGGCTTAAAAAGATGAGCGGCTCTGCTGACTTTAATTGACCTGGACAGTACAATGGTTAAAAACAAAAATCAAAATAAAGGTTGAGGACCTGAATCTCTGGAATGATACCATTCCCATAGGTGGTAGCGATGATCGCAATGGCATTGAAGGCTCCAAAGATGCGGTCTTGGTCATTTACTGGCAGGGAATAGTCCTTGGCTGGGGCGCGGTCAGAGTTTCCTTCGTTCAAAATCAAATCAAGATCAAGACAAAAATGGTTGGCCTGGCCGGTTTGCAATGAGAGGCTTACAATTCTGCGAGAGGATTCTGAAGCTACCTGCATAGATGGAACCAGCCGTGGCACAAGCGCTGTAGGCAAGACAAAGGACGAGGGAGATGAGGTTGATGTGTCGCAACGAGTGGAAGGATGGTATCTGAGCCAAAATCAATAGGAACGCCCCAAAGATGATGACGAATTCGTATAATTTGGCCGTTCCATCTGGTCTTGTTATCAAGTACATGGACTGAAAAAGAAGAAGAAAGAAATTGAATGATCACCATGCTTTCTTTGAGAAAGAAAGAAAAGAAAGCGAGTCGAGACAATGCAAACCTTGATGCTTTGCCCACCCAGCAGTGTCGAGCCTACGACGGCTCCAAAGCACACCAGGAACTGAACGGGGCCAATGTAATAACGCCCCCACTTTGGTCCTGCGCCATCAAATTCGGAAATTGCATTGCAGTTTGTTTGAATACAGTATCAAATATTACATTTCAAGCTTCATTCAGGTCGACATTTCAATAAAGTCAAGACTTGAACCGAGAAGCCAGTCGGTAGTCGTATGGGGAAGAGTCATTGTCGTGGAGGTTTTCCTGTTTTATATGCGTACCTAAGATGTCGTGGGCCATGTCGCGAAAGCGCAGGTGCCGGCGGCCAATGTCTGCATGGCGCTCGAGAACGAGAGAGAGGAGGTTGTAGGAGTAGAAGGTGACGGCAGCACTAATCACCAGGCAGAGCACGCCGGGCCACCATCCAAGCGATGCAAATGCAAAGGGCAGGCTCAGCAGCGCGGGTGCTACGATGGAGGTTGTCAGATGGTACCCGCAGTGCAGCCATGAACCTGCAATCCGATCAACACGTCCAATGATCTCATTATTATTATTTCCCCCTTTTTTTCATAATTAAATTATGTGAGAATGAAAAAGAGAAACAGCTAAACTAGCCAATCACTGTAATCAAACTATATTGTTCTCTGGTGTTTACAGATGAACAGAGATGAAAAGCACAGCTTCACAAGTGACAAGCGAGTAGGACAAATTAATACAGACGGCGATATAGACCCTAATCTAATTAATTTACTCGTTGAAAGAGGCTGTAGAAGACAGCCTATTATATACATTTTTTTTGAAAAAAAATCAGCAATTAGAACCTTGAATGTTTTGGCAAAAGATTCTGCTGAACTTGAGGAAAAGCAGATTCTTAAAGAATGAGCTGGCTTGGATTGGATTCCAAACATCCTTCTCTAGCTAAAAAAAAATGGAATATTAATTTAACAGTTTGATTGTCTAGAAATCACCTCCAGAGATCTTCTTTCCGATTTGTTGTCTAAATTAATTAAGATCGTGCCTAGTTAAAAATTTATTGCCAGTAACTAAGCAGCTGATAAACAAAAGAGCAGAGCTAACGTATTGGGTGGAGAATCTAATGATGCAGAAAAGAAGCAAGCAATAGGCGGCGGGGGCCAAGGGGAGAAGAGCAAAGAAGAAGGATGATGAACAGTAATAAGTGTTAAAGACCAACCCTTGGACTTGAGAACGAAGAGAGCTCCGGCATCAAGATTCCGGGGCTCCAAATCTGAAGAAGATTGGGTAGCAGCAGCGAAGATTTGAGGCGGCTGCCCTTCTTCGTCTTTCCTCTCGCTCACAGCTCCCATCAGAAGAAGATGGGTACCGCTCTTCTTCAGCTGCACTTTGCTTTTACTAACGTCGGTCGTAGCTATTGTTCATCGAAGGAGATTGGGTATCAGCAGCGAAGATTTGAAGGCGCTGCCCTTCTTCTTTCCTCTCGCACACGGTTCCCATCAGAAAAAGATGCGTACCACTCTTCTTCAGCTGCACTTTGGTTTTACCGACTTCGATCGTACACATTGGTCATCGTCAGCTGTCGGACTTGCGAAATTACATTCCTAGTTACGGCACGAGAGATTAGAAAGGGAGAGATTTACAGAACGGCATGGTGATCTGTATTGCCTGGTAGGCATCAGTTTTTGTCGTGGACGATGATGATGGCATTACGTTGGGTTGACGATTCATTCGTCCGCGTTTGGAACCAACAGTTGTATCTTTCTCGAGGTTATGCTAATAACACCCTAAATTGCTCCATGTTCGTGCTTTACTGTTCGAATATCGGCTGCTCCAGATGTCGGTCAGTTTTAGGGATGAGCAAAAAAGCCGAAAAATCGATATATCGAATCGTATCGGTTGAGAATTATATCGAAAAATCGGTTCTCAAATCAAATCGGTATGGTTCCGGTTTTTAAATTTAATAAAATCGAAAAACCAGTTCCGGTTCCGGTTCTGTATTATCTGAAAAATCGGTGAATCAGAACCGTACCGGTTTAATCATATATATATATATATTCAATCAAAACCCTAACCTTAATTGCTGTGCCACCTTGCCCTTGCCTCGCCTCTACACTCGTAGCAACGCGTCGATACCGCTGCCGCCGCCTCGGCCTCGCCCTCGCCCTCGCCTCGACCCTACGCTTGCAGTAACGCACCGACGCAGCAGCCTCGACCTCGCCCTCTCTTCGCCCCTGTGCTCGCAGCAACGCGTTGACGCCGTCTCGGCCTCGCCCTCGCCCCCGCCCCCGAGCTTGCAGCGACGCCACCTCGCCTTTACGCTCACCCCCGCGCTCACAGCGACGCCTTCTCGCCCTCACCCTCACCGGTCGTCGCGATGCCGGAGTTTTGGTATACCAGTTTTAGAACCGAAATCGAAAAATCGGTTCTTTATTTAAACTGATACGGTTCCGGTTCTCACATTTTTTAGAACCGAAATCCGATTCCGATTCTAAAATGAACAAAATCAAGACGGTTTTACTAACCCCTAATCAGTTTCCTTGTTCCGGCTTTTTCCCCGACAATAATAATTGTTCGTGAGAAAGGCCGGCGGGTGGTCATTCTTGTAGCAAGATTGTAAGTTTTAATTTCCGGATCCTACACGCCCACGTTTCAGTCATCAAATTATTTTTTAATTTTTTAATTAAAAAAATATTAAAAATATAAAAATAATAATATATTATATATATATTTAAAAAATATTAAATAAAATTTTGGTTAAAAAACCTACAACTACTGAGTTTCAAACTCTAGATCTCCTGAATTAGAATAAATAATATTTTTTTAAAAAATTAAAATTAAATTTTAGACTAAAATATTTTGGATTAATAGTATTGCGCAGATTTTGATCAAGCAATCATCATTTTTCGCTGTCGACATCATTCATCAAACAAAATAGTTTTCGACTTGAATTTCACTTCTTGCGCCTGGAACTCAGAACAGGCAATGAAAAGTGCGTCTCGCATATTAGTCAACGCGTGCAGGCATTTGCTTTTTTAAATTTATTTTCGGAAGAATTACACGGCGAGAACAAGACCATCTGGTTCAGGCAATCACACACAAACAAGTAGCTTTCGACTTCAAAATTGGATCTTTTTCCAACTTGCTATATAGCTTCTACATTCTTTCCAATCGCGAGCTTCCAACTTAAAAAAAAAAAAGAAAAAGAAAAAGAAATAATAGTTTAGCATCCCACGCACAGGTTCTAATTTACAAATTCTGCCATTGCAATAGCCTATCTTACTTTGCTACAACTTCTGCTAGAGCGAGAGGATCCTCGAGTTTGATGACTCTGATGCACGCCAATGGAGAATGGTAGTAAATCAATGGTCGCTCTCTCCATCGGCGACGAAGTCAAATGAAGAGATGGTCCGCAAAAGCTGCTATGATTTTTACGAGTAACAACAGTTGGCGGCAGCCAAAGAAGAGAAACACAAGGAAATTTGCAGAAATGAAGTCCATCATCATGAGGATCAGACGCTGGGCACAATTGTGCCAACATAACCGAATCCCACTATAGAGAAAGCTATCGACTGGAGGAGAAGGTATATGTAGTAGCGGTTCTTCCCATAGGCCAAATCAAAGCATCCACAGAAGCAGAGATATGCTGCAATTCCAAGCTCCACCAATTGCAATCTGATGTTTCAAATTCAAATGAGTAGAATTGTGATAGGCGAGCACACACACATAGAACACTCGGTAAGTGGCAGTGCGAGAGTACCTTTCGCCAAACCTGATCCTTGGCTTCCTGGCCACTTTGGCACCCGCCGCTGTCTTCAGACTGTCTCCTAGCTTCTCGGTGACCACCCATTCGTTTGCTCTGCCTGCCTCTAGGAGGCCAATGAAACTAGCTTTGGTTCTATGTAAAGACATCACGTTCTCAAAAAGCACCCAATACATGAGCAAGTGAAATGACCTGTCACGTAGGATATATAGGAGCATTCAGATCATCACATTGCTTCAGTTATGATCGTCGATTCATCACAAAATATGGCAGAAGAAAGTTCATGGCTTTATTATACCTGGGAGTCCCAACAGCATTTAGGAGAGTGACAATAGAAGGGATGTACACTGAACCCCACTTTGGTATTTCAACATCCGGAATCAAGACGGTCGCAGGCATCACCACACAATAGAGCACAAAGGTAACAATGTGGCCTACGATCTTCCGGACTAGGAAGAAATTGTAGATCACGTACGCTCTTTTGAGGATGGATACTTTCTGAAATGCCACGAGTAAGGTATGAATATTTGTTAGATATATACTACAGTAAGGGCAGCGCGTTATCTATGATTGCATTTCAACCACCCCTTCAAAGGGATAAAAAGCTCTTCGACATTCTAGGATAATATTGCATAAGTACTGACCTTGTTTCTGGCAATCTCCATTACCATTTTCCTGAACAGGTTTGCTGGTCCACAGGACCACCTGTGTTGTTGAAAACGGAAGGCCTTGAGAGTACTTGGAGCTCGCTTTTCACCTAATGATACAACGATCAGGATTAAGAAATGTATTAGATGAGCTCTGGATATTTGACCATTTCCAATTAGAGGCGCTACGTGCATAGCTGAAGCTAAGCTGAATCGATATGTGTAATGAAAACACATACCTGGAGATCCCCGAGATATACAAATTTCCAACCCCTGAGACTTGCTCGAACAGCCAAGTCCATGTCCTCCACAGTGGTCCTGTCCTTCCATCCTCCTGCTTCGTTGATGGCTGAGATTCGCCACACGCCCGCAGTCCCTGCATTCAAAATCCGTTTTTGAATAAAAGATTAGCACAAATACGGAACTAAATTGAAGTTTTCGTTGCATCAGAAGGAAAAATCAGGCGATGATTTGAGCTGAAATGACTTTCTTTTAAATTCTTAACATCTAGAGAACAGCCTACTGTTGGCTAAGTGTAATAATGGGAAGCTATTGTTCTACTGCAGGGAAAAATGGAGGATGCTCTGCTCACCATTGAAGCCAAAGAAGGCAAAGGCAGAGGATCCAGCTTCTTGCTCCACAGTGAAATGGTAATCAAGGGACATCTCCTGCATCCTCGTCAGCAGACACTCGTCCGCATTCACTGATCAATAATAAAAAAGAAAGTCCCGAAATCAACAAAAAAGCGTCGATTCTGAGCAGTGAATTCACGAGCGGTGGCACATAATAATATTATGTATTTGGCTGTGTGCAGCAAAATTTCACATTTGCCAATCAGGCAAACGCTACGGATCCAGAGCAGAACACAGCGGGCTATTAGCTTTACTATTATATTATTAATAATAATCAAGTTTTAGCTTAATTATTAACCGATAGAATTTCTTTCTTCCTTATCACGTGTAAGCACGCGCATATCAAACAAGCTGGAGTTCTCCTCCCGCTAAGGTGCTTGGGTGGGTGGGGCTTTCAGATTAGATTCCCTTGCAGAAATGGAGATGGAGATGGAGGTCGTAAGAAGATACCGAAAATCCATCGGGCCTGGACGAGAGCGATGTCTGGGTTGTGAACGAGAAAGGGAATGGAGCGGCGGAGGAAGTCCGGCTCAGGCTGGAAATCCGCATCGAAGATGGCAACGTAGTCGCACTCCTTGACATAGCCATGCTTGAGTCCCTCGCGAAGAGCACCGGCCTTGTACCCCTTGCGGTTTTCCCTGATGGTGTACTTGATGTCCACCCCTTTGCTCGCCCACCGTTCGCATTCCCTCTCCACCATTTCCTGTGTGCGCTTTTTCACAATTACATTACAGATACAGTACATACAGTGCCGGTCGTGCAGGTTAGATTCACATACGGATTAATTGGTCTCTTCATGATATTTTTTTTTTTTTAAAAAAAAGCTAGTCACCGACACCGAGAAGAACAGGATCCTCACCCTCGTCATAGTAATGATAATTGCTTCATCCCAGTCCATTACTATTTAACTTTTTTCTTTACCTTGATAACCGGGTCGGTGGAATCGTCAAGCACTTGGATTATGAGCCGATCTGATGGCCACGAAAGCCCACATGCAGCCCCAATGGACAGCTTGTAGACCTGTGATATTGCATTCCGAATCAACAAATCAACACCAATAGACAAAAGCAGGAGGTATCCATGTTCATATTATATATCAAGTAAAGGAAAAAAAATTGGAACAAGGACCTCTTTCTCGTTGAACATGGGGATCTGAATGAGGACCATGGGGAAGGTGGAGCTGCCTCGCTCGACGTCCTCCTGCAAAGGCTCACATTTGTAGCGTTTGTGGGGCGTCTTCCGGAGCAGCTTTACGAAGAGGATGATGATGGCCATGTACAGTCTCTCGACGAAAAGCATGAGGGACATGGCCAAGCTGAGAACCACCGCCATCCTCAGCAGCGGGATGACCACCGGCGCCTTCACCTGCTGCCACACCATCCCCAGCTGCTGCGTCATGTCGTCCCTAGCCCCCTGGAACGCATCCGGGATCACCGCACTCGAAGAAAGACTCTCCATCTTTCAGTACTTTCTCCCTCCTACCGTAGAAGAGAGAAGAATTGACAAGTAGATCGAGCAGGGGACGAGTGAGTGATCTTACAAGCCCATATAGTGCGGCTAGTGAAACCACTTCAACAATGAGAGAGAGTCAGAGACAGCAGAGAGGCAGATAAGAAAGAAACCACTCCGCTCCACTCCAGTGGCAGCCTCTCCCCCCAAAAAGAGAAGGGAGGAGATGCCGGAGGAGCAGGAAGAGCAAAAGACAGAGAGAGAGAGAGAGAGAGAGAGAGAGAGAGAGAGGGGAGTGAGAAGAGAAGGAGGCCTTGCTGCTCCTTTTAATTTGTATTTGGCATTGCCGTCAACATCAAAGCAGGTATCCAATAGAAATGGGCCCTCCGCCGGAGCTGCTATTCCAAGTGGCTAATCAGTAGCAAATGCTTCTCCTCCGCCGGGCACTAAAAGTAATTGCGGAGCGAGATTAATGGCCATTAAACAAATGGGTCAGCGCCATGCACATGCATGTGCCGAGCACGTGACGCCGATTGTGGAGCCAGTCTCATAACTGGTCACTTCCCAGTTGGCCTTTCTCAGCGAATTGATGAATCTTGCTCCCTCGCTCTAAATCCTGTCGGCGGTCTTCCATCTTCTTCACCAGATTTACGCATTTTGCACTATGCGTGCAACTGTGGACGGCGCTGGGAAATGCCTTTCTGTGAAAGAATTTTCACCCTCGAGGTAAAACTATCATCTCGGGAGCATACATAATTTTACACGCAGCATTTTTCAGTAGAATGAATGAAATGGAGTGGGTCATATGTTTCAGAAGGTTGCCGACCACAACAGTCCATTCCCAGCTACGGATTCTAATTCACTCTCGGCGTTTTCGTCTTCTTCTTTCTCCTACCTCCTCCTCCTCCTCTTTTTCTTTAAACAACAAATAAATAAAAATAAACAAAAAGAGCTAGAAATTCATATAGCTAGTAAGGCGTGCTAACAGATTATAAGATTGAAGTCTGAGATCCCAGCCGAGTCTGTGGACACATGCTCTTCGAGACGCGTATCTGATTGATTGATTGATGGATTATATTGCGTTAAAGAAAAAATGAAGTAGCAGGGGTGGGTAACAATGGTATGGTCAGATGGTGTGAAATTGAAAATGATGAAACGAGGAAGGGGTTGCCCACCTTGCTCTGCAGGTAATTCCCACCCGATGATGGGTTCGGGCTGTGGACTCTGCATAAATGGCTGCTTATCCCAAACGAGATGCTCGTGAGCATTTCAAAAACTAAACAAAAAGGATCCAAAATCCCAAAATAAATAACAGAAGATCTTGAAAAAATTACCCTAAGAGCGTTGTCCTCCCTAGTCGTGCATGTGACATATTAGCATCCACTTCTAAGGCCCCCAAGACGTACGATGGAGGCTCTCAGGTCGCAAAGAAGAAGAGGAAGTCGTAGAGAAGTCTGAGAGATCGAAAGAACTACAACCGAAGACTGATCGCGTGATAAAATTCATGTATATAAATGGCAAGAAGAAATATGTGAGTGAAGCTAATTATGTTCATGAACATATACCTTTTCTATGCTTCACCGGATTCGACATGCCTTCAAAACATGCATGCCGTTTCATTTTTTTTATTGTTTATTTTTGGTTTTTTTTGAGCAAATATGGGGCCTGTGTGCTGTTTCTCTCTTTTCTTTTCTTTTTTCTGAGCAAATCCTCCGGTAAAAATGAAATGGATGACCATACTGAACAGGGCAGTGAGATAAGAAGGTCCTCCATAGACGTAACAAGGTAGATCTCTTTATTTTGTCTTCCAGGGCCAGCAAGCACAAGATGTGTCTCAAGAGAACATGTTTGGTCACATGCAGCGCATGCAGAGCATGCACAAAGCAAAGCCAAGGGCCAAGAGGAAGACGAGGGAGTAGGACCTGAGGGCCACCACCTCATCTTAAAATACAAAAACTTTGGTTGAAATTCCGGCCATGTGGCTGATACTCAGTCACCCACTATTTGCGCATTATTTTACGGAGAGATAGATGAGGGGTTCAACTTCGCATGACGGCGAGTGCTGATGCTGAATAAAGCAAGTAGACCTGTACTGCCTTGATTGCCGGAAGCCGTTGATTCCTACCTCTTACTATTTCCAGTTCCCGGCCATGCCTCGGCAACTAAACTGACTGATTAACCAACCCACATTTTAAATACTCAATGGTTGTTTGCCGGAAAATAGTACACAACGATTTTGGTGTACGTGCTCCGAAAGCTAACCACTCTCCGTCGGCTTGACTGGCTACAATTATTGACTACTTGTCTCGAGAACAAAGCATAAAAAAGAAGATGGATGCATGTTTTGGGTTTTGCCTTGAGCTTTATCTTTAAGCATCTCTTTTAGTGACATTGATGGGCAATCACACACACACACTCTCCAATTTAGACTGTGAATGCTTTTTTATCAGCAGTGTAGAACAATAATGCAGCTGCGAGATTTTAAGTTCACTGGACTGTCGGCAATGGAGTGTTCATTCGTTCAGTAGTAGCAGAAAACATGGAAAGCGAACACTGGAAGAGAGCGAGTGCGCGTGTGGGCGCGCATGTGTTTGGGCCTTGATTTAAGGAGGAAGTATTTTTGTCCCTTATCACTTTATGGCTCCATATGCTCAACGTGTCACCTGCTTCCATGCGGCCCCTTGCCCCCCCCTCCTCCTCTCCTTTCTTTATCTCTTTTTCCTTCTCTTTCTCATATACTGTTTCTCTCTCACACGTGCCCAAGGACTTTCTCTCCCTCTCTTTATTTTCCCTGAAATGGAAGAGAAAAATCGACTGATGATTTGCAAATTGTATGTTCAGAGAACAGTATCATCACCAGGGCGCTGTGGTTACATTGACAGGATAACTGTGATGAAGCTGTCTCCATTAATAGATATATTCACATATATTTAATCAACACTATTTCCAGAACAGCGTGTGGAATACTGGAAGCTCGTCCCCTGGATGTTCTTGTTTCAGTTTCTGGAGTTTTCTCTGCCAAACTCGACTGACAGAAACATTGCGGTGCAACGTGCTACTACGGGATCAGAGCCGGCGACCATGGTAGTCACAAACTTGTACTAACATGAGTCGGTGGGACCGGATCCAGAAATTATGTGGGTTTTCTGGGTTTGGGCCTGCTGAATCACCTCGGCCCGTTGATTTAAAATTAAGATCATAATTAATTCATTTTAAAATTTTTTTATTATAAAATTAATATTATTTATTTTATTTTATTATTAAATTAAATTATTACAAAAAAATTAAATATTTTTTAAAATTTTAAATTATTTAAATATTAATTTTAATTAAAAAAAATTATTATTTTATAAAAAATAATTTACTAGTATTAATGATATCTTAATCTTGTAATTTCCATTTTCCAGTTTTCCGCCACCACCGGTGCAACACCCCCAAGCACAAACGTCTGCTCTCTCTCTCTTAATCCCCGCACGCACCCACACCACTCTCTCTAAAACCAAACCCTATTCGTCTCTTCTCCCTCAGAAAAAGAAGAAGGCATTGTTTCCCAAAACCCTTTCTGGCTATCTCCACCTCCTTCTTCTTCTTCTTTCTCTCTACCGGAGCTTTCTCTCGGACCCGATCCGCGCTCCTGCCCCGCTGCATTGCAGGGCAGCCATGGCCAACGACGGTCATAACCTGCAAAGGAGGCCGCGCCTGGGTCCCTGGCCAACGGTGCCGGAGGGGGACGAGAATGCTCCACGCCCGCCGCCTCTCCGGGGCCCGGCGGACTGGATTCAGGCCGATGCTGTCAGGGGAGGCCACGCCCACCATCTCCGGCCAGATTCCGCTCCCAAGGCCCCGGGAATCCGATTCCCGCCCGGATCTAGACTCTGCGCGTCCCCAGAACGCCCCACTCCCTTCCCCTCCCGACGCCGCTTCCAATGCCGACCGCACCAACGGGCCAACGGTAAGGGCTTCGCCCAAGAGGCCCAGAGGGCCCAATGGGCCCATTAGCCCATTACTTATATTATTGGAAAACTTCCTGATGCAGGGTGAATCAGGACAGGGACAATCCATCTTTTTCTTCTGTTTTGAATGAATTTTTCGAGTGCTGTATGCACACGCTGGGACAGAAATACTCAAAAGTCATTAGTCTAATTTCCTCTTTCTTACAGAAGACTGCATAGAGCAGTGCCCTGCAGTTGGACTTTTTCCAACAAAACTGCGTTTCAGCACCCCAACAGCTTTATTTTCTTTAAAGGAACTGCAGTTCGACTTTCCCCCCTTTTTTTTTTTTTTTTTTTTTTTTTGAGAGGAACAGCTCGATCCTCCTTTCCAAAAAATGGCACAGATGCTTATATCGTACCAACAGCGACCTCGTTACCAACCTACTGAGATAACCAAGATACTGAAAACTGTTTTCATCAATTCCGATTTGAAATTGAAAAAAGTATCAATTCAATTAATTTCAAAAAATTAACCCAATTGATCAATTTCGATATTTGAATATATAAAGTTAACAAATTATCAATTCCATTAATTTCGTGAATTTCAGTATTTGAATTAGAACATAAAAATCAATTATTTCCAAATAAATAAAAAAAATACTTTTTTTATTTTATTCATATCTATTTTTTTTAAAATATAAATATTTTAATAAATAAATTAATAAATTATATTTTTCTGGTTAAAAATATATGTAAATATTACAAATATATTTACGTTAAAAAAAATAATTTTTTAACTATTTATTAAATCAATAAAATATATTTTAAATTAAAATTTAATAATTGATAGGTAGTAATATTTACAAAAATATGTAAAAAAAATTAATGAATATAGGAAAAAATTTTCCATATGATTTTAAATAAAAAATTTAGTTTATTTTTTAAAATAATGTTAATGGTTGAACTTAAAAAAAATATAGAAATTTTCTATTAACCCATAGGCTCCAAGTAATTCTGAACTGAAATTATAAATTCCACTTTTTTGAAGAGAGAAATTCAAATGTCACTGTTCAAAATTATTGAAAATTTCAATTTCAGCAATTCCAAACAGTATTATTATTATAACCAAATACTGAAATTGAAAAAATTAAATCCTCAATTCCCCCACAATTTGTACTGTTTAGAATTCAACCCCTGAATGAATGAATTAGATTACATTTCAAAACACTGTAGACAGTTACCCCACTATTCAGTTCCATATCCCCAGAATATAATTTGATTTTTTTTCTCCAGAGGCCAACAACGTGCTTCAGAAAAATAAAAGGGAGAAGAAAACTTCGTAAATGTTAAACTGAATTACAGGACACAACCACATGCTCAAAAAATGCCTCAATACACTCGTAGACCCAACAAGTATCATAAGCTGATAAGATCACCAAATTCTACGTGAAAAAAAAAGGAAATTCGCATTCTCTAGTCTATGGAATCATAACTTATGAAAACAAACAGAAACAAGACTGCCAATGCATGTTAGTTCGCGGGACACTCCAAGATTGACTGCTAACATCTCTGCAAATAATTTCTTTGCTTGTTTATACCTGATACTGGAGTTGAGAATGCACACAGACCACTTGAGGAAATAAAAGAGCACGTATACGATCAAATCATAGGCAAACAAGAACATAGCGTACAAAACTATTTGTTTTATCTATTTTCTCCCAAAATTAAGCTTGCAGGCATATGGGTAGGTACCTTTGTTTCATGCATAAGCAAATTAGCCTTGATGATACACATAGCTAACCTGTTGACAGCAAAACTTAATACCACAACATCCACTTCGATTACCCAGGCCTGCAAGGCGATGTTCCCTGACCATAAATTAGGATCTCATTTGATCCAGCCCTGCAACAAACAAAAATACAAACAACAGTTCATATACACAGTAATTTTTTCATTTAAGGCATCTGTCAAAGCAGTATGGACATCTAAGTTCAAATATCCATTGTAATACTCAGACTTAGTATGCGACAAAAGTAGAATAAAAAACCCATGATAACAGCAATGAAGCAGTGCTTGCAAGCCAGAAAAACTAAAATCACTATTATCTAACAAGGTAAACCTTACCACATTGCCATGATCAACCACATCAATGCCATCAACTGCAGCTCAAATACATTTGGAGTGAACAATCAGAGCTTGTCCCACACTATCATCAATACTTCCCTTGTCACCTTGAGAAACAGGTTCATTCAAATACACAGTTCCTTTGTACATCCACTCAGCCCTTTCCTCAGAGTAGAAATCCTCAAATGGTTCACCACATAATGCACATATAGATTGGCTTTCATCAGCAGGGACCATTGGTTCACAATCTTCTTTTACCAGGACCTCCTCCTCAAGAGAACTGACAGAAGCTAGCCCAGACAATGGTATCGTGCTTCCAGCAACCCAGCCCTTAATATTTGCATACCATTTACGAGACACACTGTCAAACTTACCTGAGATTGGCTTCTCTGAAGCATGCCAACGCAAATGACCATCAAGCTGCTCTTTAAGTGCGAATCTTAGACCACACCTATCACACTGGTGCTTTAGATCATCAAAAAGGCTACTAATCACTGGAAGATGATGCTCTCGAATTACTTCTGGCTTGAAGTCGAGGCCTATGAGGGGTTTCAAATCAGTTGTAGATTCAGGCAAGGAGATCTTTGACACAGCAGCCAACCCAGGCATGGAATGTTCTTCAACAGAAGCAAGAACTTCTATGGAGGATGGAGCCAAAGAGGTGCTGCTATCACTGGTATTGTGTTTATTCTGGAGCTTATCAGGTAACTTTGAAGAAGTAACATCTGGAAGTTCTGAAGCTGGAGAGGATATCAAACCCTGTGCAACTAATGTGCTCAGAAGCTTGGAAATTGGATTTGATGTGGAGCTATTTGTGCTGGCAGTCTCTGGAGCAGTATTTAATAGAGATGGAGGTGGAGGACCAGGTGGCAGGGGAGGTAGCACAGACGTGATAGGCGGATGGGTGAGACTACCTGTATTAATACAGGATGTTTTAACAGCTAAAGAAGATGGAGTAACAGAAGGGCCAGATGACGTCAAAACATGGATAGGTGGTGGCCCAGTGGGTAAGGGAGGCTGGACATCCAGGTTTTGGAGATTGTTAGATGAAGTGTCTGCAAGCAGCCCACTCTTTATTATAGCAGCCAATATGTTATTTGTACTAGATTGTCGTGATACCTCAATAGGAGGATTATTTGGATGGCTTGTTACAGAAACTCCTCCAACTTGATGGCTTCCAAAATTAGGGGGTAGCAGAGCCTGCTTCTGCATCTGCATAGCAGGTTGGGATGACTCTACTTGTGCCTGTTGTAGTGATAGGTCAGACTGTGATGACTGCAAGATCAGAGGAGTATGCTTTGACTGTTTAGAGGAAGCAGAGGAGCTCCTTAGGAATTGAGACTGAGGAAATGAATCTCGCAGCTTCATTGTGCCATGAGACTGGAAGGGTTCTTGACTGGCAGACAGTTGTGCTGGACTAGAATGTCCCAACAACGGCAATCGTTTTTTACTTGTCTGAGATAAGGAACAAGATTGTTGATGATCGTGATCAGCTGAACTATGTGGTTTTTGATGTTGGAGAGGCAATGCAGATGGTGAAACATAGGACGAAGGTGAAGGAGGTTGCAAGGGTCGTTGTGCTTGCTGCCCAAATGTTCCCCTTGATCCAGAAGCAATATTTGTTGAAGGACCCATGCTCAATGGAACATTACGGGAAAAAAGACTAGCCCTAGATGAGCATGAACTCACACCTGCAGATGACCCGCCACCAAGAGATATAGGCTGCCTTTCTGATTGACCAAAAGTTCTGGCGCTAATTTGGTCCAAAACTATTGCTGAGGAAGTTGGTTCATGTGTGGGCCGTACAGTTGACGTATGATGACCTAACGAAGCCCGGGAAGTTAAAAGTGAATCTGAAGAAATCTCCAAGTTAGTTCTTGCATCAGCATCTGGATGTCGACGACCAGGGAGAGAGTCATCTTCTACTTCCTGCACAACAGGACACATATCAACCCATGGGTTTGACCGTAGTAGCTTATCAAGCATAGGAAGTAATTCAGTTTATAGAACTTGAGCTATGGAGGTTTGAGTTTCCTAGCATCGTTTTCATGTGCTAAATGAAAATTTGACAAGAATGCAAATATATTACTTAAACAAAAAATGCTTTCATGACAAAATCAGATGCATGATACAAATTTTGAATCCATAGAGACCAACCAGAAGCTGATACTTAAATGTAACATCACAAGTAAGTGCACTATTATGTAACTAGCCACAAAGCTAAATATGAATATTAGAAAGGACTTTTGCTAATTTGAGAAGCCTTGGGGTTCAGCTAATGCACGACAATCATAACAATGCATTTAAGCAAATAAAAGAATGAAAATGTAAGATTAATTCAGATACTGATATGTGAATTCATATGGAAAAAACATACTGTAGACAATGATGCTTGATCTTCAACTCTGGAGCTCTTCACATAATGACTAAAAGCCTGAAACTGACTTTTCTTGGAATCTAGATGATCTGTTTTGAGGGGCATCCACTTGTTGCGGAGCATACTTGCAGGCTTATCTGGATCATCCACAACCTGACCATCTTTTATCAAACCACTGCTCCCTCCATAACCTAATGGCCGGGAATTACTATCCTCCCACATAAACTCTTCCTCCTCAGAGTTTTTCCAGCTCTTGGAAGTTAGTTGACTGTTTTTATTTGTATCATTGATGCGAAGAGGTGATAGGGGGCAATTCTCATTGGCAACCCCAGATTCTTGGTACTTCCCATAACCACGACTAATTTCAAAACCATTTTTTCTGTTAGCTAGTGTCTCAGATGCAGTACTACCAGACACATAGCATGGTTTGCCAAGACCATCTCGCTCTTTAACAGTCTCACTAACCCTTCCAACTCCCAGATCATGCCGGGAATAGTTCAAAGATAATTCAGATTCTCTGTAAGATTTATTTTCCAGAACTGACTTGCTGAACTGTTCTCTTTGAGATTGTTGAACACTCTGGGATCCAACAAAAAAGGAAGTCAATAATAAATAAACACTTCATAGCCAAAAATTTTTAGAAGCTTCTAGATAGCTTTTTTCTGGTCTGTAAGCAGACCAACAAAGAAACAAACAAAGGAAGACATACGGGTGTCTTCGTAGGGAGATCTTCCCATTGTCTTGAGCTTCCAGAAGCAGGCATTTTATTGGATCTCTCAACACTGGAAATTGACGTCAAAGAGCTAGTGATGTCATCCCTCCCTATTTCCTTTGCCTTGATAGCACAAGCAACAAACACACAACTCAGCAAGCGAGCAAATCACAAAAATGGAAGCACCAAAAGAAACTTAAACACAAAAGAATATCAATAATCACAGGATAAAATGAAAATATATATCTATGATCTCTGAACAAAAGACAACATGCTTAATTAATACCATCCAATTCAAATGACATAACTAGGTCCATGAAATGTTTCACATGCTAATATGTCCAATCATGAAAGTATCCCTGTCAGTATTGCTTTTCCTTACAGAATTTGCTCATAGACAATATCCTTTCCATCCAGCTAACTCTGGATTTTTCATTGTAGTACGTAGAAAATATGCATCCCTTGCGAAACATATAAAAGAAATTCTGACTAAGCCAGCATCCTATAAGGATGTAAGCAACATCGGAACACTATTGAGAATGAAGAAAGATTTATTGTTTACATCTAACATACTTTTTGCTGTACAATTTACATTATGAATGCATGTATTATACACAAGTGGTACCGTTTCAAAACATCCATATGAGGTTGGCCAGCAGAAAAGCAAATGAATTTGACCTCATGATTTATATAGATGGGTATATTATCTGAGAATGCCAGTCTGACGGTTCACACATCAAACTAATAAAATCCAATACATAAAGAAATCTCAAGGGCTGTATAAAAGTTGAAGCATAAAAACAGACCAAGCGGTGCAAGTGAGATTGGTATTGAAAACAAATGCAACATCTTCTTAGATGTTCTACACAGAAGCCAGAGAGCTATTTTGTAATGTATCAAGAGACAACATAAGCTTAGCATGCCTTGTAGGCATTGCTCTGTATTTTGGAACACATAAAGTGGTGGATGTTCAAAGATTTCCAAGTTTTTCACAAGTAACAATTCACTGACCCTACTTGACTGCTGAAGGTGCTGTCTTGCCTCCAAATATTTTGGATTCACATGAATGCTGTTGGGTTGGCATTGTGTCTCAGAATCAGGCCTTGAAGCTGTAGGCCCTGATGAACTGTTGACAGTAGATGTGAAACCCAGTTCCTTCTCAATTGTCTGAAGTGGACCTGGTGGAAAAACTCCTTTCCAGGTTCCAAAGAGATGTCTCATACTTGTATGTATTGAAGAGTCAACCTGTTTATATGCCTTGCAAAATACCTAGAAAGTTCAAGTCATCATGAAGCAAAAAGGTGAACAAACATTTCTAACCAAGTATGCATGCCTAATAAAACCCCAAATATCCAAAACTGAAAACAACAAAAAAGCAACTGGAAGGAACAATATATCATTTATTCCAGTAATAAAAAAGGACTGTAAAAAACAAGTCCAAAAGCTTTTATACAAGCATTGTTGTTTTGATTAATAAGAAGAGTTGTATTAAAAAACAACAGAAGCAGATCCAAATTTCCAATAAATAAAACAATAATCAGCATCTTGTGTAGATATTCATCGAAGAATCTAACCTCGGGAAGCCTAGCTGCAAAATATTTTATGTAATCTCTGCCAATGTTCTTCACAATACTATCAAGAAGATAAAGGGATGGCAACTTCTGGTCACTTGGAACCTGTCAAAAAGATTCATGGTCAGACTAGGAAAACATGCAAAAGGATCCATCAAAATAAAATTTAACACAAAATTCTGCCTGATATCAACAGTTAACCATTCTTGACCAGGATAAAATACAGACATTAAGCTCAGCAGTATAATGATGGACAAAAACAGGATGAGAATCTCTGGAAAATGTTGTCCCAACAATCACCATTTGTTTCAAACAAAAAGAATGTGTAGGAAACAAGTGCTCATAGTTTGAATCTCAAAAACCAATACAGGTAAAGTATTATTTTCATTCTCAATACCACATTGATAAATTTGGCAGTTTGCCAAAATAGAAGCAGCAAGGCGTTGGAATACATTTAAGGTTCACAGCCGGCTTATGATAAATCTAGACATGGCATCCTCAGCAAGACTAAATGAACTCTTTCAAGTTCCAGCATAGGTGAGGCCAGCAATTTTTTCAACAACAAGCAAAACAACTCGACCCTGCCAAATGCTCATAAGCTTCATCAAGACATGACTCCCTAATTGATTGATCAATTGTAATATCAATCAATTATAAGTAACTGATAAGAACACATACATACACACACCACACAGACATCCTTTTCTACAGATCCATCATAAACATCTGAAAAATTGGAAGAATAAGAAACCATAAATTTTCTTCGTTGGCACAAGGCTACTGACCGGCACCATTCTCTGATCCATTGATTGCATTTTTTATGCAGTGAAAATAGCTCAAAATTGCCAAAAAACCGAGAACTCTTCTTTGATTGTTACACCATGATGGTCATGAAGTTATCAGCATCGACCAACTAAAAAGCGCACTCAGGCAAGAAGCTATCATGAAAACTGACAATCCGCTAAACATTCACTTCTCACAAGCACGCACGTTAGTTACATATTTGACTGGATGTCCACAACGTGCATTCGATCCCAATATCAACAATTTAAACCAATGCTCGCCAGACAAAACTGCAAACAAGCGGCCCTAATCTCAGTTAGAAAAGAAGCAAGCGTTGACTCGCCAAGTCATCCCCCACCCACGGATGATTCTTCAATTCAAAGCCAAGAATTGCTGCAATACCCACAATCGCACGAACGAAGAGTGAAGCAACAATTTGCAATACCCACAATCGAATTTGAACTTTCAGCTTTGATTTTTACAATAAGTGAAGCAGAACCCAAGCGGGAGTTCACCTCGAGGACATTGACGCATATGGTTGCGACGATGGCCTTGGCCGCGTGGACGTTCTCGCCGGCGATGATGGTCAGATTGGTGATGATGGGTTTGGAATTGAAAGTGAGCTCGGCAAGCGCCGATTTGTACTGGGAGACGAGCTCCTGCTGCTGCTGAGAGGAAGAAGCCAGGCCACCTCGGGAGGGGTCGTCCCTCTCGGAGAGGGCCCTAAGCCTCGGATCCGAGGGCCTGGTCGGCGGCAAAGGGCGGCCCCGGTTGGGGGGCTCGTCGGAGAGTCGGGGCTTCTTGAGGCCGGGCTCCCGGGAGCGGTCCATGGCGGATCTGCGGGAGTTCTCCATCTCCATCCGACGGGTGATTCCGAAACCCTAACGCTGATTCCCACCAGCATGCGGTGGGCTGGAGAGCTTAGGGAAAAAAGGGGGAAAGGCGAAAGCTAGGGAATCAAGAAACACCGCATGAGGGCAACCACGAAACCCTAGCTCCAGTGCGGTGCTCCAACTCCAAGCCTCCGAGGAGCAACGGAAGACGGCCCGAGGGCATGGTCCCGAACTGTAAAAACTGGCGAGAGTGGGGAGCAACATATATGTTTATACTTTATACTACGTTACCAAATCGGGCTAATTGCAAACAACACCCCGGAAAGCAACACTAATTGCAAATAACTCCCTGACTTTCGACAAATTACGTAAAACTTTGTGATTTTTCTTATTTTTACATTAAAACTTGCTGGAGTTAAAATTAACCGCAGTACGGAGGACGTTCCATGAAATTTTCATTTAATAGTATAAACCCATATCGAATGATTATTTTGCTCTCTGTTTCGAAATTTTAATTTCGATTTCGATACGTTTCTACGATCTGAACCATTTTAATAAATTAATTTCATTTTAATTCCCACCTAATTATTTTTTAGTATTTTTAATATTTTTAAACCGAAAAGAAAACGTGCCCAACTGAAAGTCCATTCTGGACCTACTGGTTTCAAACTTCAAGCTCAAATTTGTTTTGTAATGGAAGAATTTGGTCATCAAACCCACGTCAACCAATAGTAAGTACAAACTCAAATTTTGATTTGGACCTGTATATTACACCTCGGCTGGACTCCCTAATAAATAAATAAATAAATAAATAATAATAAATAAAATTAAAATATTGAATTAGAAGTGTGTAACCAAACCAAATAAATCGAACCGAAATTTTTAAATTTTTAAAATTAAAAACCGAACCGAACCGAATATTTATATAAATCGAATCCGAACTGAAGGTTTAAACCGAAAACCCAAATTTTAAACCGATTTTATTTTTTTAGTTTAAATTTTATTATATTTAAATTGAAATAAAAAATCAAAATAAAAATTAATATTATATATTTATATATAATATATAATTCGGTTCGGTTCGGTTCGGTTCGATTCGGTTCGATTTTTACGGTTTTTTAAAATCAAAAACCGAAACCAAACCGAATTTTAAATTTTTTATTTTTTAAAATCGAATCGAACCGAAAACCGAATAACCTAAACCGAATTGGTTATTCGGTTTCGGTTCGATCAGTTTATTCGGTTTTAACTTAATAATGCATAGCCCTAGAGGGAATGCAGCCAGTGGCGAGAAAGATGCAAGCAAGCTATGTCCGGATTCTATGCAGCCAACCAGCCATCAAGGAAGACTTGGCATACATAGAGATACACACATCATTCATAGGCAGCATTTCAATGGGCCCAGGGGCCCGGATCAGTTTGCTGGAATGGGCCGAACAATATACGGCAAATTTGTCTTTGAACTTCAATGGCGCCAACTCGCTCGTTCGCCTTTCTTTCCCCTCTCTCCTCTGCTTCGATTCGCTTGAGAAGAAGAAGAACAAGAAGAAGATGTCTGCCTACTGTGGCAAGTACCATGGTAAAATACATATCTTCCTCTCGTAGACGAGATTCATCATAGATCTGCCATTTCCCTTTTTGGATTCTCTTGTTTTTTTTTTCCCTTCTCATGAGAAAAATCTGAGTTTTGTTTGCATCGGTGACAACCAGGACGACGATCTATCATTTCAGATGTCCTAAATCTAAAAGATCTACACACCGAATTTTTTTTCCATATCTGTGTATATAATGGGATCCGATCCGATCATGCTGGTTGTTTGATCGTCTTAGATCTAGTTGCCTTCCCCCTCTTCTTCTTTAAATATGCTCTGTGCTTGATATTACTGGTGCCTCCTCCATTGTTTGCTCGATTATATGTTGGGCCTTGAGCCGCTCTTTGACATCTGTTGTCTGTAGGGGTGAGCAAAACCAGTTAAACGAATCGGTTTTGCTCATTTTAGAACTGGAACCAGATTCTAATTCTCAAAAAATTGAGAACCGGAACCGTACCGGTTTGGGTACAGAACCGGTTTTTCGATTCCGATTCTAAACTGGTTCTAAAACTGGTATACCGATTTTAAATTATGAATTTCCTGTGGCAGTAATATTGTAATTAGCAACCATTATTTTTTACCAAAAAATAAAGCAATAACATTGAATTGCAAGTAAATACAACTGCTGAGTTTTTACAAGTTACAACAATTCAAATGGTTTTTTAAAAACTTAAAAGACAAGATCACCAAAATAGAAGCAAATCAAGCAATAGCAGTATACAGTATGCACTATGCACTTATGCAGTGGCAGTGCAGCAGACCAACAGGCAGCAGTAGGCAGTAGTAGACCAGCAATATGCATATTCTTGCAAAAAAAGAGCTTAGACTACTACTGCTAGTCTGCTAGTCTGCCGCTAGCACTATAAAGACATAAATTAAGGTATAATAATGTCAACAGTTTCTGACTTAGAGTCACCAAGAAGATAATCTCTCTGTTTGGATGGGATAGCCTATACAGTGCAGCTGCTGCAGCAGACCAACAGCAAGACACCAGGTAGCAGTAGTAGACCAGCAGTATGCACTTATACAATGCAGCAGACTAGCAAGCAGCAGTAGTAGACCATCTGTATGCACTTATGCAGTACAACAGATCAGCAGACAGCAGTAGTAGACTAGCACCAGCAGTATGTACTTATGTAGTGCAGCAGACCAGCAGGCAGCAGTAGTAAACCAGCACCAGCAATATGCACTTATGCAGTGCAGCAGACCAGCATGCAGTAGGCAGTAGTACAACAGACCAGCATGTAGAAGGCAGTAGGCACCATGTTCAGTAGTGCAGCAGACCGACAGGCACTAGGCACTAAGTAGCAGGCACCATATTCAGTAGTGCAGCAGACCAACAGCCAACAGGCACCATGGACCTTCTCTTCAGTGATGAGATGCCACCAATCCATGTCGATATATATACCTGAAGAAATCAACAGTTTGAAAATACTAGTTAGATCCCTATTTGTTGGCAGATTCATAGGAATGCAGATAAATTTTGTTTAGATAGTTTCAGTCTTTTAGATCTATTTCTGAAGTTGAGGCAGTATCAGAGGGATTATGCAATGTAGCAGACTAGCAGCAGACAGCAGTAAATCATTCTTCATTGCATTTGCTCTTTCAATTGGCTTAGCAATTAGCAGAATAGCAGTTAGCATTCAATATGTGTAAGTTTGACAATAATTTTGCAATCAAAATCAATAGTTAGATAATAAAGATTAGATGATACAAATAAACAAACCAATGAACCACGCTGGCAAAAGCAAGAATATAGTGTCCACTGCTCACTTGCCCAGTATACATCTTTGCTGGCACTGGCATATTCATAGGAAATGGCATCAAGAAAGAAAATTAATCATCAACTAATATTATTGTTTCCATTTTGCTCGTCATTTCTACAATTATAAAGATAAAACATGTGAAATATATAGCATAAATATTAAAATCAATAATCAATTTCTACAGAAATAATACAATGAATGAGTAATTTTTACCTGTAGATATTTTTTCAATTTCCTCAAGTGTCTCCTCAATATTAATAGGAGAACTAGAAGAACGTAGCCAATCTTGTGTACAAATAAGAGCTTTCACCATTTTTGCAGATAAAGAAGTTTGAAATTGATCAAGAACTCGACCTCCTGCACTAAAAGCTAACTCCAAAGCAACGGTAGATATGAGCATAGCAAGCACATCTTTAGCCATCATGGAAAGAACTGGATACCTACCACTGTTTGCTTTCCACCACAGAAGAATATCAAAATCTTCTGCCTCATCTTCACGTTCCTCCTCCAAATACTTATTTAATTCTGTTTTGCAAGTGAAAGTCTTCTGTTTTGCTTTTGCTTTTCTCAATTCATCTTGAACTAGCTGAAGTACATCAAAATTACTTGTTCTAGTAGCATTCCGTTCTTTTATCTGTTCAACTCCTGCAATACTATGAGAAGAAGAAGAAGACTTTTCTATAGATAAATATTCTTGAAAAAGTCTATCCAAAATATTCTTCACTTTACCCTTCAACTCACTGGCTTTTTTATTCTCATAACTTTCCTCAATCATCCAATCTACACTCTCCAACTTTATCCTAGGATCAAGCACAAAAGCAATAAATAACATAATATTAAGCTTTTCAATATTTTCCCAATATTTATCATATTTGGTCTTCATCTTAAAAGCCATAGTACTTAAGCAGAAGTCATCTGATTCAAAAAACTTCTTGATCAACATGCCAATTCCATACATGCTTTGCGTATATATATTTCCTATAACATAAGAAGAGCCAGATATGTTTAAAGTAACATAATAAAATATTTGCAAAAAAGGTAATAAAGCTCGAGCAACATCCCAATCTGCATGTGTTGGTGAGCCCTATGACTTTCCCTTCATTAGCTCCTCTGCATATTTGGAATCTTGGATCTCCAATAATTCAAAAGCTTTCTGAAATTTCAAAGCAATATCAAACATTAGATATGTAGAATTCCATCTGGTTTCAACATCAAGATAAACCAGACTTTTGCATTCTATTTTTTCTTGCTCCACACAAAGCTTGAACCTCTGTGCTCTTGCTGGTGATGATCTCACATATTTAACTGTAGCCCGAATTCTAGCAATAAAGTCATTTGAATCTTTAAGTTCTTCTTTAACAATTAGACTCAAGAGATGTGCACAGCATCTGACATGTAAATACTCACCATTAAGTACATGACCTTTCCAGTTATCAAGCCTCTTCCTCAGGTACTGAACTCCAACATCATTGGAAGATGCATTATCTAAGTAACTGTGAAGACCTTATCTATGCCCCAATCAAGTAAGTACGATTCTAATGTTTTACCAATTACCACACCAGCATGACTTGAAACAGAACAAAAATTAAAATTTTTTTTTAAGTTTCCAATCATCATCAATATAGTGAGCAGTCACACTCATGTAGCCCAAGTTTTGGCATGATGTCCAACAATCAGTTGTAATACTCACTCTTTGTTTTAACTTACTAAAAAAATATTTCAATTTTTTCTTTTCCTCCAGAAATATTTTGAAATAATCTCTAACAATAGTAAATCAGGAAGGAACATTAAATTTAGATTGCAATGTAGAGGTATAGAACTTAAACCCTTCACCTTCAACATGTTTGAGAGACAGTTCATCAAGAATCAAATATTTGGCTAATGCAATTCAACATGCTTCTTGATTAAAATTCCATGTAACAAGTGTGCGAGCTTGAGTGCCAGTGCCAATGCCAGTGCCATTGTCATCACTAACTGATTGAAAGGCTAAAGTTTTTTATTTTTTCACCTCCATGTTTGGAGGATAATCTCTTCATCTACTTAAGTGAGTACTTAAACCACTTGTTCTATAATTAGAAGGGCATGAAAGGAGACTTCCATAGTAATTACATTGAGCTTTATTCTTATGACCATCTTCACTGGAATTTAGTTTAGAAAAATGGTCCCACACCCATGAGCTATTTTTTCTCACTTTCCAAGCTTTCTGATTTTTTTTATTTATCCTTGAAGTTACATCTTGAGCTTCACTAGCCTTCTCAGTGTTCTCACCAATATTTTGATTTTGACATAAATATTTTATATTTGAAGCATTCATATTTGTATTTTCATTAATGATTTCTCTGCCGGAATCCATCTAAAATAGAAGAAAAAAGATATATGACTAACAGACCAAGCAATCAAGTATGCAAGTAATATTGTCCCTAGCAGAACTACAGGAAAGACTATTATGGTATTACCTAATTCACAGAACTCAGAACTGGGCCAATTGGCACGATCAGCTACGCCGTAGTAGGAAAATCCCCGAATAAGTTGAATTCAGCTCGCAGTCCCAAAATTTCTAAGAAAACTCTGAAAAAATAGAACACAACATTAGTAAAAATCAGAAATCATAGAAGAGCTGGTACTTGAGAGAGAGAGCATACCAGAGTAGATTGCTGCTCTGACGACCGGTGATGTCGCTGTTCTGGCGATGTCGCTGCTTTGGCGATGGACGAAGGACAAATCAGAGCAAGTGGCGACGAGATCGGAGATGCAGGAACCTAGGGTTAGGATTTTGAACTCTCGACCTTTGAGAATGAGAAGAGAAATCAGAGTAAAAGGCGCGGCGGGCGGCGACCAGCGAGATCGGAGATGCAGGGACCTAGATCTAGGGTTTGAGCCTTTGAGAATGAGAAATCAGAGCAAGAGGCGACGAGATCGGAGACGCAGGGACCTAGGGTTAGGGTTTTAAACTCCCGACTTTTGAGGATGAGAAGAGAAAACGAAGCAAAAGGCGCGGCGGGCGGTGACCGACGAGATCGGAGATACAGGGACTTAGATCTAGGGTTTGAGCTTTTGACAATGAGAAATCAGAGCACGAGATGGTTAGATCGGAGATGCAGGGACGTAAATCTAGGGTTTGAGACTGAGACTGAGAAATCAGAGAAAGAGGCGATGAGATCGGAGACGCACGGACTTAGGGTTAGGGTTTTGAACTCTTACCTTTGAGAATGAGAAGAGAAAACGGAGAAAAAGGTGCGGCGGGCGGCGACCGGCGAGATCAGAATTGCAAGGACCCAGATCTAGGGTTTGAGACTTTGAGAATAAGAAATCAGAGTAAGTGACGGCCTGACGATGACCGGCGAGGGCGAGGGCGAGACGGCGTCGCTACGAGTGCGAGGTCGAGGACGAGAGCGTGGCAGCGTCGCTGCGAGTGCGGAGTCGAGGGTGAGAGCGTGGCGGCGTCGTTGCGAGTGTGGGGTCGAGGGCGAGAGCGAGGCGGCGGCGCTCCGAGTGAGGAATTAGGGTTACTCGGTTAGGGTTTCGGCTGAAGACCTATATATAGTGGGAAAACCGGTACGGTTCCGGTATACCGGTTTTTCAGGAAGCGTGGAACCGGAACCGGAACCAGTTTTCCGGTTTTCTTAAATTTCAGAACCGGAACCATACCGGTTTGATCTGAGAACCGGTTTTTTGGTACGATTCTCAACCGGTACTGTTCGGTATACCGATTTTTCGGTTTCTTTGCTCACCCCTGGTTGTCTGTCTTTTTTTGTCGTCAGCTTGTTTAGATCCTCGTTAGATTCGCTGCCTGTGGCTCTGCTTCAATTTGTGGTGCATGTATTTCGTATTCTGCAGATCTAACTGCTTTTTTCTCGTGCCAATTGCAACGAATGTCTGTTTATTCTCCTCCGGCTTTTATGGTTTAGGTTGTTCATTTGTTTGGCTTCCGTAGTATCATCCGTCTCTTTCAGCAGTTAAATTGTTCTCCATTAAAATTGTGCATCTATCTTCGTGTTTAATTGTGTGTTAGAATAATGAATCATCATGTCCATGATTAGATGTATCTTTAAATTAAATTGGGATTTGTAGGTGGGCACTGGAATTGCAATATCTTCAGTAGAAAAAAAAAGAGAGAAAACTTTGGACTGCGACATTTTTATCTATTAGAACATCAGACAACTCTATGGGTGGTCCCTTGTTTGCGTTCTGATCTACATGTTGCAGCCTTTGGATGGTTTTAAATTCCTCCTGATCATTGCTTCTGTTGATTACTTCATGTGGATCAAATAATTGTCCACATGTTTCTAATTGCCTGATAATTGGTGATATATTAGATTCTAATGATAGCCCCCATGTTGCACAAGAAAGAAATAATAATTAAAAAGAATTAGATGCTGTGGGACTGTCATTAGCATATATTCCTGGCTCCAATTTGAATGTTAAGTTTTGATTTCACTGGTTTTTGTTGTTAATATGGAGTATAGCTATGATGTCATTTATAGGCTGTTAGAACTTCTGTTAGAACTTCTGGTTTTTGTTGTTAGAACTTCTGGCTTCAAAGAATTTGTTTTTCTCCTCCATAACACTCTTGTGGTCAACATAGGTGTTTTCCATTGGTCTGTCATAATTGTCTATGCTGGTGTTGTCACTTTAGTCTATTCCGGTTGATCAGATACATTGTTCTTTTGTTGTTCTGCCAGTTTTGGATAATTCTACTTGCTATTTCAAAATTGTAGCTTGGCAAAAATTTTAGGGATAATTCTATTTGTGGTCATTCTACTTTTTTCTTTCTTCACCAAAAAAATTGTAGCTTCGGGCAGCTATACCCTCTCTTTTGGATAAAATTTCATATTCTGTTCCTTTTTACGTGAATTTGTTTTCCAATATGTATATGTACTTCCCAACTTGTACCAGAGTGTCATGAGTTAGAAGATTTTCTGCAAACCATGCCAACAACTATGAATCTACATTTTGTATGACAATTTATATCACTGATATCTGCAGATGAACTTATTGCCAATGCTGCCTACATTGGCACCCCGGGCAAGGGGATTCTTGCTGCTGATGAGTCCACTGGCACAATTGGCAAGCGTCTAGCTAGCATCAACGTTGAGAATATTGAGACCAATCGCCGTGCTCTTCGTGAGCTTCTCTTCTGCACCCCTAGTGCCCTCCAGTACCTCAGTGGTGTTATTCTTTTTGAGGAGACTCTTTACCAGAAGACTGCTGCTGGAAAGCCATTCGTTGATGTCCTCCAGGAAGGTGGGGTTCTGCCTGGCATCAAGGTTGACAAGGGCACCATTGATCTTACTGGCACCAATGGGGAGACCACAACCCAAGGCCACGATGACCTTGGTAAACGCTGAGCCAAATACTATGAAGCTGGTGCCCGCTTTGCCAAGTGGCGTGCAGTCCTCAAGATTGGTTCCGAGGAGCCATCCCAACTGGCTGTTAACTTGAATACCGATGGCCTCGCCCGCTATGCTATCATCTGCCAGGAGAATGGCTTGGTTCCGATTGTGGAACCAGAGATCCTTGTTGACGGTCCTCATGACATCAAGCGTTGTGCAGAGGTCACAGAACGGGTGCTTGCAGCTTGTTACAAGGCACTCAACGACCACCATGTCCTGTTGGAAGAAATACTGCTGAAACCTAACATGGTGACCACTGGATCCGATGCACCAAAAGTTGCACCAGAGGTGGTAGCCGAGTACACAGTGCGGGCTCTTCAGAGGACTATCCCAGCAGCTGTTCCGGCCATTGTGTTCCTTTCTGGTGGTCAGAACGGGGAGGAGGCCACCTTGAACCTGAATGAGATGAACAAACTCAAGGGAAAGAAGCCATGGTCACTCTCCTTCTCGTTTGGCCGCGCCCTGCAGCAGAGTACTCTCAAGACATGGCAAGGCAAAGAGGAGAATGTGAAGAAGGCGCAGGCTGCATTCTTGGCGAGATGCAAGGCAAACTCAGAGGCCACCCTTGGAACGTACAAGGGCGATGTTGCCAAGGGTGAAGATATGTCCGAGAGCCTCCACGTGAAGGATTATAAGTACTACAACTACCACTTTTGGGGTTTGTTGCTGAGAGAAAGAGCTCGTGATGAGTTTGGCTTCCGTGGGTGCTTGTTTTCTGCTACCCTGTTTTTCGTTGAGCGATGAATGGTTTCTCAATAAGTTGGAATTCGGCGTGCTATTGCCATTATGGATGTGTTCCCTTCCATACTTATGAGTTGGAATGAACACTTTTGAGTTGGGAGTTTTATTGTTGATTTCTGCAGCAATCTAATTCCATTTCGCCGTTCTATATTGCCTTGCTTTTGATATTTTGCGGGTGTGTCTTTCGTCCGTTTGTGCTTGACGATGGTTTTTGTATGCTTCACGATGGAACGGACTCCGTGAGCAACAGGTTTGTACGCCAATTTGCTTGATTTGGGCAAGGCTAGAAAAAACGCGCCGTGGACTTCCATTCTTGAAGTCTGAGAATCGATTTGATGGACGCCTGCACGTGAAGATGGCATCCGTAGACCCTCGTCCTTTTTCTCGTGTCACAGTGATGATCTGACCTCACGAGTTTCTTAATGTTTATTGTCCCGTGAATCCCGTCGGCTCTTCGCTCGTCCCAAGTCCCAACAAAATAGATTTCGATTCTATTAGTCTGAAAGTTTTCTCTCTTTTATTTTTCCTGAGAAAGATTAGGCGAAGCATCTTTCATTAAATTAAACAAGTTACAAAATAACATCGAATTGCTGCAGTTTGAAGAGAATATCAGAGAGATAACAACACAAATGCTATGGTCAGCAGTCATCCCTGTAATTTTCCTTCTCACCATGCAGCATCTTTATTCAAAGAGATGGACAATAATATATTCGAGATATGTGGTTCTAGTCGTCAGTCAGTTGCTTCAAATCTTGATTCACCCACGAGTACTCTCCTTCACTTATCAGTGTCTGGAAGCTCTCCTGGCTGTAGAATGACTCCACATGATGATGCTTGCAACATGTGCATGTTGTTGCCGAATTCTCAATTTCCTTGCAACACCTTGTCATGTTCCTATTATGATTTTTGCTAATGTTCTCCCATTTTTCTTGCCAAGTCCTCTCTGCGCTGGAATCATTAGAATGGTCGAACTTGTTTTCTCTACCCTCGTACATTTCCTTGAGCACCGTTAGCTCCTCTCGCGGCAAATCGGTACTTGAGTAGCGCTTCTTCATGTTCTCCAAGGCCTCTACCAATGATGCATTGCGAGCTTCAGTCCGGGCGCGTTCTATGGCCCACAGCCTATGTTCTCGATCGAGCTGTTCCATCTCTCTCTTCCGCCATGCCTCTTCTCTGGAAATTCTCTCCTCCTCCATCTGCTCCAGGGTCTTCAACATCTTGTCCAACCATGCTTCTTGGACCTCCATGAATCTCTTCAGTTGTTGCTTGATATACTCTTGCAACTTCATCCCCCACCTCTTCCTCCCTCTCTTGAGATTTCCTTTATTCGCTATTATGCTTGATGGAAACGATTGAATGGTTTCCACATCGTTATCTTCTTCAATGTCATAACCCTCCTCGTTGTCATCGTCATCAGTGAATGAAGTTCCGTGTTCAGTTGAGCTAGGGAAGCCGGGGTCCTCTGCAGCGAATCTTGGAGCTTGAACGGGCTCGTGGTTTTCCTGCATGTCCCAGCTAATTGCGGTGGTTGCATGGAAGACAGACTTGTCTTTATTTTGCACCATATTATTGGAGTATCTGAGGGGACGCTTGCATTCTCCATAGAGGGCCTCTAACTGCTTGGAAAATCTATAGTTCTTGCCATCCTGCCTCGTTGCCTTGCCTTCCTTGGTCTTTTTGTAGTATTTGTACAGGTTCTCGAGTTTTTCTCTGCACTTCTTCCCACTTCTCTGGTACCCATGCTCCTCTGCCATGATCCTGCTAGTGCCATGCAGCAGGGAACTAGGATTAATGAGTGATGGCTCATCTCTAAAACAATGCAGTAAAGAGCAAATCAAACCATCAGCATATTCTCTTATCTATTCTAAAAATTAGTCGACTTGCCTCGGTTCATCGAATCGACCAGCAGGATTCTTTCAAACTTCTCAGTTAATTAAGGGAAAGAAATTAAAGAAAACTCACGAGTCATGGAATATGCATGTTTGTAAAAAGGATTAGTCCCTAACTGCAGTGAGAGAACCATTTGAAAAGATAGATCAAGGCAATTAAGGCAAGAACCTAGAGAAAGCCCGCAGTTGTAAAGAAACATTTACGTTTCACGTAATGGTGGTCAACATTTCACGACAAGACCAGTAAAACAGAGCATGGCATGGACACAAAATTCAGAATGGGCTTTGATAGTACCTGGATACCTCGTCCCACAATGGAGCCTTTTGTGCGGCTTCTCTGAACATGGGATCGAGGCGCGACCTAATCTCAAGCAGGATCAAAGTCTCCTGTCTCGGCCAGCGGCCTTGCGAGCTAGAGCCACCGCCGTCCTCAGAGAACCCAAAAGCAGCTGCAGCTGCAGCTGCTGCATCATCCTCTGTGGCAGCATGGTGAGAAGGAAGAGGAGGAGATGGCTGCAGAGGCATGACATGGGAGCCATTGAAGGCGTACCGGAGGGGGACTAGGGGGTTAGCCGAGCGGATATTATTGGCGAGGAGGTGGCGGAGATCGGAGAGAGCATACTGGTCTGGGTTCATGTCCATAGCGGGAGCGGGAGGGGCGGATCGTGTCGCTGAAGGAAGAAAGGAGAGGGCCCGGCCTCGGTGTTCAAGTTCAACTATCTATTATTTCGATGGACGTGTGCACTTCAGAGGCAATCACGTAGCTGATGAATATGAATCATGTACGAAGTAGATGACGGTGAGCGGGCGAGGGCGCCAGCGAGTAAAGAGATGGCAAGAGTAGAGGTTGGGATCCGAGGAGAAGTCAAGGGTCAAGACTATGGATGTGACTCGTGTACAGTGACGCTGACGTCCTACTCATGTCCGCACAACAAACCTTTTTGAACTCTCTCTCTCATATGGCACTGGACTACTGGTACGCACGCCCCTGTGGCTGTGGCTCGTGTGTTCAAATGAAAATGACGGACAAGCAACGAGCAGCAATAGAATAGATAGAAGCAAGTTTCTAGCGAAATTTAGAGGTGCCGCTGCCGACGCGGTATCCAGGAAGAGTGAACAACAGTCCTTGTATTATCCGGGGCCCACCTGAGTAAGAGTACCGATGGTACGGATGCAGCAGGCCTGCTTACTTGTCTTGCCGGGTTATGGATGTGGTGGACCATGTGGGCCCTTTACTCCAGTTGTCCTTCGTCCGTCACTATTGGACTGCACCCAAGGACCCACCACCATCTCCCGCTCATTCGTTTCCTTACTGGGCCTAGGTCCTTTTTAGTGGATCGAGTCCCTATTGGGCCTGCCCGGCTCAAAAGCCCACTCACCAATTCTGGAGGCCTCCTCTATTGATCCACGGAGGTGATCTGAGGGAGGAGCAAACCGAAGAAGAAGAAGACGAAGAAGAGAGGTGCACTGGGTTTCGGAGGAAATCTCCCAATACCTCGAAGGAAAACTCCGTTTCTATATGTCCCCATCTCTACATCTCCTTTTTTGTATAGCTCGTGGCGATTTGGGTGCCGCAGCCGGCAGACGCCCGTGAAAGTAGGCAAGTCGAAGGTCATGGTCTTCGGGGAACTTTTCCGACAGGAGATTTCTCGACGACGTTACTGTCTAGGACATCGGTACTATCTTCTTCTTCTTCTTCTTCCTGGTTTGATGATATGCGTTTCTTCCAGTGTTGGTTTTCGACTTTTCGAGGCAATTCGGAGCCTGTGTTGTTGTAGTTGCAGATAATAAACTGTGGTTCACCCCGGAAAGGGGCTCCGACGAACAAGCCGGGCCACCTCCGCGATCATTCCATGCTGCCGTCGCCATCGACTGCCGCGTGTTCATCTTTGGGGGTCGATCTGGTGGCAAAAGGTCTACACTCTTATCTTCCTTTTTGGCATTCTTTGCACGGCAATTTGCTTGAAACCTCTGCTTCATTCAATCTTTACAAGTCAAATGCTTGTTGCTTATTTCAAGTTTGGTGACTTTTGGATGCTTGATACTGGTAAATAGCCCATCTCAGTTTGTTAATTTCCGTACGATATTGATCGAACTGTGCATATGCTAGAGAGACTCGACTCTTGGTCTAGCTTGATTGCAGAGTTTAACCATTCTACTTGGTCTCTTCCAAGTCACGCTCTTACATTAGGAAAGATTATCAAGCATTTTAATCTTTCAATGACATTCCAGGTAGGCATCTGACTTTAAGACAAATCATTAGGAGAGATTATGAAAATCTGTCTGTTGCATGGCAGGAATCACTGCACAGCACATTGGGAACTTAACTTGAACTTTTTTGTCAATCTTGAACCTTTCATGACCCATTTCAAGCTTTTGGAATTGAATCATATACAAGATATATAAACTGTAAATAAATCAAATGCAATTTATGAACTGTCAGCATTGGCAGACCTTACGTTGTTTTATCCATATCATAGGTTCATAGAAGATTGAGACTGCTGCTTCCTAATTCTTATAGATCTATCTTCACCCATAATGGAGATCCGTAGCTTTCTAAGGAGAGATTACTTGCTCTTTTTAGATGCACGAGCTTCGGATTATCCAATATGAGGACATGCTACCTATTTCCTTGCCAGCATTGTGTGTTTTATGCCCCTCTCTCAAAAAAAAAGGGAAGAAAAAAGAAGTGTGTTTTGTGCTACTGCCATCATCATCTTGCTAAAGTTGCTATGGCTAGGAATGTGGCTTGTATTCCTTGAAAATTGACATTAGAGTAACAGCCAAATTACAAGATTGTATCCTTTCATGGATTCTTCTCAGTTCATAGAATTTGGAGTGATGTGGATCATGTTTAGATGACGATAATCTGGCCAAACCACTACCTGGTCCTTCTGCATTTTGCTTGCAGCTCATTTACTCTCTCGAAAGTTCATCTGGTCGATTGTGTTTATGGAGTTATGTTATGACCATAATGAAACTGCTTTCGAAGTTCGCTGTATGTATACCAATGGATATGTTTATGATATATTATTGACTTATTAACGTATATATAGGATGCATGAACCATCTATCATCTTAAAACTGTGGTCGATTTTACCTTACGTTGCAGGCGGAGAGAGAGAGAGAGAGGGGGGGTGAGGGAGGGAGACAGCTGGGTTGGGTACTGTCAGCAAGGGAAGTGGAGTCATGTCGCATCACATCACATTTAGCTGATAAATCTGGAAGGAAAGGGTTGGTTGCTAGTCGGTGCTCCTGATGTTGTGTTGGTCCTCCGTCTTTTGAACGTTTCCTCTTCCGGGAAACAACAAACGAAAGCAATTTGCAATTCCCTGCTTTTTTTTTTTGTTAAAACGCAATAACCTGCTTTTCACTCGACTCTCACTCTCTCTCTCTGGTGGGCAAATGCCGCACAGGCACAGCTCTGATGAATGATAACGCATGCCCACAGTTCGTATTTTGGTGAAGTATCTCGACTGAGTTTCTCTGTGTCAACTGTTGCCACCATCCCACGCTCACGACTCTATGTTCCGCTGTTCTGGACTCCTCTTTTCTTCTCTTCAAAATACTGAAGAGTGAAAAAGTAAGAATCCGCAGGTAATTGATGATATTGATATGCTTTAATTCTTCTACTGCCGACCAAACCATACCAATCAATTCCATATTTATAACCTCTACGGGATTTCGTTTTGTACAGTCAGAGTACTGCAGAGTACATGCATATATACGGAAGAGAAGGACCCGCATCTGAAGACGACTAGACCAGTAACATTGTTATCATTCTTGTCTTGGCTGATTAGCTAGAATAATTAATAATTATATTGTTATTATTATTAAATGAGGCATACATTGCATGGTGTATGCGAGGGAATTAGCAGAGAAATCGAGGGCAAATCCATCAGATTGAAGCTCTTCCCATAATTGATTTTTTTCGTTGCTTTTTTTTTTTCTCTGTTCTCGCTATTTTTCGTGGGCTCCGCATATGCCACCGCTTTCCCTTCGTAGTTAAAAGGCGAAAGAAAAAAAATTTCCAGAAGCCAGCAGTGCAGTAAAAATTTACAACTAGTAGGTGAAGTAGCACCACGCATTCTTTTTGTTAAATAATAACAATTGTAGTATGTCTCCTGGTGCTTGTCTGGCTAAATCTCCTTAGCCCAAACAACAACTGTGCGATGTCTGATTTATCGTGTGCTGCTGCTGTTGTTATTGCAGCACACTGGATGAGAGTAAGAGGAAGAGAAAAAAGAAAGAGAGAAACAGCAAGTTCGGTAGCTTGCTGCTGCTGTTGTTGTCACTTGTCATCATCCAAGAAAGAGAAAACAAATCCATCACAAGCCACCTTCTGAAGGGACACATCCTTCCTTTTATTTTTAAGAAATGACACATCCTTCTCCCCCCCACCCACTTGGCCTCCTCGCAAATTACTACTGCTCTTTTACTCTCACCCATCTCATCCAGTCCCATCCACCCACCACAGAAAATGAGATAACAGAGTTTACCCCCCAAACAATAAATGGTTTCAGTTTTTCTTGGCAAGAACTAGTTCACTCACATGAGATCCAGCGATTCATTCATATGAGGATGAGAAAGGAAATGAAGAAGGACCGAGCAACAACACAGTAGTGGAAGAAGGAGACAAGGTCACAGCTGCTGTCTGTCTCCATGGAGTCCCAGCAGTCAGATCAGCATCAGCCTCACTTTAAAGTTCCCAAGCTCCAACACCCTGCTTCTTCTGCTGCCTCTGCTCTTCCTCTCCCATTTTCTGATTCAACACATGCCAGATTCCCTTGTAAGTATTTTATTTTCTCGCCTTTTTCTATTGGCCAATCAAATTTTCTTCCAGATGGAAAAGACGTGAGGATGGCCTCTTCACGTTTGTGACTCTGTGTGGTTTAAGCTTGCGGGGAGATGGTGGGATTCTTCAGCTTGGCACAATGGAAGGAGCTGGAGCTGCAGGCACTCATCTACAAATACATGTTGGCTGGAGCCCCTGTGCCTTTGGAGCTTGTTCTTACCATCAGAAAGAGCCTTCTTCTCTCCACCGCGCCTCCCTACTACCACCATCAACTCCACTATCAGCATTTCTCGCATGCTACTGCTAGTGAGCATCTGTATCCTTGCTCTTTTTGCTTGTATCGTTTCTACTTTGTTCAGTCACAGTTCGTTTTGTGTTATTTTTTCAATTATCCTATTCTCCTCTCTTTTTAATATTTTATCTTTTATGATCAACAACATTCCTCCTTTTTAGTTTTTTAGTTATTCGTAATGTTTTGCGATTTTACAATATCACCATCTTCAACATTGTTAGCATTTCCAGCCAGATTTCATGTTTCTTTTTCATATGTTACTCATGCTACTTGCTTTTTTACTACTAACGCATTCTTTGTTCTTTCTTTGTTATGCGGCATTCTGTGTTGCAGCGCAATGTTGGTCAAGTTGGTCAGGTTCATAGCTTTGTATCATGAGAGGCTTCCTCTCTTTAGTCCTTTTATTTTTCCTTATTTATAGTGTTGCTTGCTGTTTCTTCTTTTCTCACTGTTTTATGGAGCCCAATGATGCCGTGACTGCAACTACTGAAAAGCTAAAACAGTTTCATGGAGCAGAAACCAGACGATGTACTTTTTGTCTGGAAAATAATATGCTTCTCCAACCATGGCTTGTTTTGTTTCTGCAAGCCACATCTCTTTCTGGCAGCTTCTCTAAATTCGTCTCCAATTAACTACACGCAAGAAGCTTTTTAAGTATTATTTCTGTTTTCTCGGTTCAGTGCTGCAGCCGGGGTATTGGGGTCGTGGCGCCATCGACCCGGAACCAGGGAGATGCCGGAGAACTGATGGGAAGAAGTGGAGGTGCTCGAGGGAAGTAGTGCCGGGGCAAAAGTACTGTGAGCGTCATGTTCATCGCGGCCGTAACCGTTCAAGAAAGCATGTGGAAATCCCCACCTCCGCTGGGGGAGGTGGGTTAAAACCCGACTTGCCTTCCGCTGCTTCGGCGGCAACTACCAAACTCGGCATCCTTCCCGTCAGTCACAGGTTTATTTAGTACTATTTTTCATCCATCAGTGTGCTTTCTGCTATGCATCAGTTTATCTTTGGAACTTATATTGATGCTGTCAATCCAGCTTCTCCAATCGAGAATGCCAACCTGACAAAACTGATGGCCACCTGCTCAGGAAGTTTCTCGACGAGTGGCCGAGAACGCGAGACAATGACAACAACACTTATCCCACAACTTGTGCAATCCGCCTCTCCATCGCGATTCCTGGGAATTCATCCTCGGATGTCTCCCTGAAATTGTCCACCGGCAGCAGCAGCAGTGATAGTAACAATCATAATGACCTCGGACCGGACATACGGAAAGACGATGGACATACAGGACTAGTACTAGTACATCAGCCACCTCCTCTAGTTCATAATTGGTCAGATTGGGTAAACCATGGGGAGGCTTCAATGGGCGGTCCTCTTGCCGAGGCTCTCGGTTATCCTTCATCCAGTTCTGCTGTTTCTTCTACCAGAGCGACCGTGGTGACGTCTGAAGCTGCGGGGTTTCTCAGGGTTGGTGTGTAGTATTTAGAATTATTATCTGCAAGGGTGTTGATCTGCTCAGTTGTGGCTCCGAGATGTTCTCTGCGTAGATTTCCTGCTGCTGTTGGCTGATCCTTTTTTATTATTTCGTAGAATAAGGGCGTTCAACATGGCAAGGTTTCAGTGTTTTGCTTGTATGATTTGTCTGTCTGTATCTCCCCCGGAACGCGTTTTGCCATGTCCATGTGTGCTTTTATATTTGGCTCATTATTCCTTGCATACAAAATTCTCTCTGCAAGTCTAGTTATTCATTTCCAACAAACGGAAAATGCTTGTATGCTACTGCTTCTTCGATCTGGAAGAGCTGCTTCAGTTGGATTGAGCATAAATTGAATAAAACTGGTGGCCAAACCCCCGTTCCGTCAGCAGACCCTATGTTTGTCCATCTATCAATCTCTTTTGGAAGTTGAGAAACTTGATGGCATATGGAAAGACAAGAAAAAGCCGAGGACAAATCCTGTTAAGTCTGGTAGCTTAGTGGGGCAGTAGGTAAACGTTCAGAAATAATATTGTATTGAGAAGCATCACAAAACAGTAAAAGACCCGCTCCGTATTTTTTAATCGGTGTGAGTTATCTGTAAGGTCCGGTAGGGTTAGTGAGTCAATAGACAGATAATGGATCTGTAACTGATAGTAGTTGTTTTTAATCTCATATCGACAAAGTATTGGAGTTGAAATTGGGATAACTACGATGATTGTCGTAGACCCAATAACGAAGTTTTTTTCTGATAAACTGGGAAAAACAAAATCCTGGGGTTGGGTGGATCGCGAGCCGCAGACGCCCAGAGACAATATCATATTGGGTTGAGGATGTCATATAGTGATATTAGAGCCATTCCGCACTTCTTGATTGATGTGGGCTAACTCAGCGAGAACGCTGAGCTCTTGAAGGGGGGGAGATTATAAGGTCTAGTGGGCCCAGTGAGTCAGTAGGTAAGCAGTGAGTCTGTAACTGCCAGTAGTTGTCTTTAATTCCACATCGACAAAGTGTTGGAGTTGAGACTAAGCTAAATATGATGACTGTTGTAGATCTAATAACGAGGCTTTTTCCGAAAAACTAGGAAAAACAAAATCATGGGTCAGGTGGGTCGCTGTAGACAATTTTCCTCGATTCCCTTGCTATTCGTTTCCTAAAAGAATAAGAAAAACACAAAGTAAGAGATCTATCTCTTAGTTGTCATTGAACAGTTAGGAATCTGAACATAACAGACAAATAGACAAATTTGTTCAGCTCTTCTCACAAGCAAGTTTCTCGAACATAAAAGTCTGGAGGACTTTATGCAAGATTTGGGCACAAAAACAAAGAAGGAATTATGACAAACCAAATGACATAGACAAAAAAGATCAGTCCCATATTATGTCTACACTATTGATTATTTCATGTTTATTTAAAAAAATTATAGGTTGTCCCATTAAATAGAGAAAAGGCTAATCCTCGATGAAAAAAAAGCCTATTGAAAAAACTAAGAGGACCATGGACTTTAAAAAGATATAGACATCAGCAGCTTGAGGTGTTTACCGGCTTGCAGCGGGGGCAAAACCAATAGCAATAGTGTTATAGGAACTTTTAGAGCCAATACGACAACCGGAAAGCCCAAGGTGGATAAAACAGGAAATCCCTCTGTTTGTAGAAAACAGGAAGTCTGTCTACAGTCATTGCAATCTCAGCCATCCCGTTAAACATAATGCTGATAATACCTAAAAATTGAGCACCAAAGTATATTAAACCATCAGAAATTGTTTCACGGTGCATGTCTGTCCTCAGAAACACCGTCAGAGCGACCACTTACACTATCGTGACTTGTGTAGTTTTGAATATATAGACAAAGGAATTACGCTTCATCAGCAACCGTTCTCTTGAAAAGCATGCTTTGAAGAGCTCCCAACCAGATATGCCATACTTCTTTGTCGTCAAAGCAGAAGGATGGGCTCTGGATTTGTCATAAGGAATTCTTAAATTTTCTGAAAGATGTTAATCAATATAAAATGACTCAAATGATTGGGCAAACTCAGAGACAGATATATCTGTAGGGCTGGTCCCTAAAAAACCAGTATTGCTGCTGATCTTTCTTCAGAGTTACCTCCTGAAGAAAGTCAGCAACTGCTTTCCTTCGAGGACATTCGAAGCCCATGAACTCAAAAAAAGTCAAAGAGTTTTCTCACATGGACCTTGGTATACAATCTGTCCCTCGGACAGTAGGATAATATCATCGAAAAGATCAAGGGTCTCCCGATGCAGGCTGAAGAAGAGAGATAATCACTGTTCCATCCATGACATGAACCATCTGCCTGATGAATTTGCCAATCTGAAAGGTAGTAGAGCTGTCAAGTACATTTGATATTTCATCCATGAATAGCGCCCTCGCAGGTCCAGCCAGCATTTCTCCTGCACAAAGTACATTGCTTTAGGGCCGTTTGATTCGATTCCGGCTGTAGGAATCGTGGAATCGTGGGAATTGAGTGATTTTTGAGAAATTGAAGAAATTGAAAAAATTAGATAATTCTAGTATTTGAATAAATATTTACTATAGGGAATTGGGAATTAGCCCATTCCTAAATTCTAAATTTCCTTATTTGATTGGCAAATGGAATTGATCAATTCCATAAGTTGTTAAATTATTGTGTTTGGTTGATGTGGAAATTGAGAATTAGCATATTACACAAAATATTAATTTATATATAAATTAATGCAGAAATATAATAAAATTAATTTAAAAATTTGTAATTATAGAAATATATGTTAACTAATTATTATTATTTGCATGTAAACTAAGTTTTTGTAAAAATAGTTTCTTCTTTATCATATTTTTGGGTAAATAATTAAAAAAGTATAATAATAATATTATTAAATAATAAAAAATAATAAATATTTTAAAAATGTAAAAAAATAAACTATGTAAATAATTTATTATAATCAATTACAGATTTATTAATCAATTACATATTTATAATCAGATTTATAATTAATTACAGATTTATTATAATCAATTCCCTCGTGATCACGCGGTTTGCCGGCTTTCTTAGAAATAAAATCGATATTCCAATGTTCCGATTTCGTTGAGTAATCAATGTTCCTTCGCCGGCTGATAGGACTGAGATGATCACCATATATATAATTGCGACTAACACAATTGCTTATAACAAGAAACAAAATTGAAACAAAGGCCTATATATACATCTTTGGCTCCGCCGAAAACCTTCTTCAATCTTCAATGGTTCCTTCCATCATCCAAACATAGCATGGAAACTAAAATATCTCAGACAAACTACACCTTATTCCTCTCGGCTTTCTCACCGCTGATCTTAATCTCAACTAATACTAAGATCATTGGATCATGCATATCGATCAGAAATAGACATTTTTATTACCGAAAAAAGGATGATTTTAATAGATAACCGAAATATTAATACGAAGCAAACAGTCTATTTCCAAAATCCGCCCCGGATAAACAAAAGATATAAGCTAGCAAGCAAAAACCCTAAATCCCCACAAATCCCTCAAAATCCAACCAAATCAACCACTAAAACCACCAATTCCTCCCCAAATTTCCCACATCGCCGCCGATTCCAGCTCAGACTTGCGCAAAACCCCAAACACAAAAACCAACAAGGAGAATTCGCGATAGGAGCGCTCACCTGCCGTCAGATCGGCGCTCCGGCATAGCGATTCGATCTTGGGTTCCGCCGCTGATCGGGGCGCAATCGGGGCAGCGGTCGGGGCACTGGGGCAGCTCACAAGCTCGATTGAGAACTCGGCTGGCTGGAATCGTGGGAAAATGCAGGGAAATCACGGGGAAAACAGAGAAAAGCACAGCCGATTCCAGGGGTGGAAACAGCGTTTTCCTCTGCTTTTGCCTGGAAAAAAAAAAAGGGGGAATTGAGAGAAACTGGAATCGGGGAATTCCCCCGATTCCAGTTTCTGGGAATCGAAATAAACAGGAAATGTCCCCGATTCCGGACTCTGAAAATCGAAATAAATACGCCCTTAGATCCTTCCTGTTTCAACTACTTCATATTTCATGGAATCCGTAAGAGTTATGGCCGTCTGCAAAAACAAGTTGCTTACCCAAACAGTGGCTCATGTTTTAGAAGAAAATAAATTTTGCGCAGTTGATCTCATGACACTTTGTTATTACGACATATACATGTTGTTTAATGTCAGATGATAGCAGCATCAGAACCAGCTTTTTTTTTCCTATCATTATGGTAGTCAAAAGATTTCACGCGATTGTCAATGTCGTATAATGTATCACTTGAATGTGCATATGCATTAGAGTATGCTCAAGTCTAATGAGGTACTCGTGATGCTATTGCTCGCCTGAGAAGAAATGGTGTTGTTCCGGCGAACGGACAGAGGGCGGAGCGGAAGGGGGAAGGGGGTTTTATACTGAGAAATTGGAGGGGAAGAGGTGGTCCATGTCTCCTCAGAAGCCATCGACGCCCGGATTTCTGTGTATTTTCTTTTGATTGGATCTCCATTTTTGGCCTTCGAGGTAGATTTTCATCTCCGTTGCTCCGTGAGGGAAGAAGACACAGTTGGCGAAGTCGAGAGGAAGAACTGGGATGAAAAGCTGCGATTGATCCAACGTGGCTTGCACTCGCAGGCCTAAATTTACACGGACGCTCTTCAGTTGTGTTTCGTTGGAAATTAGAATCAGCATTATTATTTTTTTAATTAATTTATTATTTAAATATTAAAAAAAAAATTCATGTTATTTTTAAAAATTAAATTACTATATTATTTTTATATTTATTCATTTAAATTTTAATAAATAATATATTCAAAGAGATAAAAGTTTAAAAAAATTTAAATTATTTATTAGTCAGAGTAGCATCTAAACACTAAAATTTTGATCAGATTATTTTTTTATACTTTAATCTTGATTTTAAATTTGAATTTGCCCTTGAGCTTATTTTAACGAAAAAATTTTGAATGAAGGGAATTTGCATAAACACCTAATAATTTGCTAAAATTTCATGAAAAGTATGTTCGAAATTTGAATGAAATACTGTTAATCATAAACAAATTAAGTTTGTCTTCTTATATAAGAATAAATAGTCAAAGTGCCTGATCATGTGAGTTAATTGTTTTTTCTCCTAACTAACAACTCTTGGACTTGATTATTTTAATTAATTAATTAAAACTCTTGGAGTTGATGGTGTTCGACGAGGACGACCGCGTGCCAACACAACTGAAGAATAAAGCTAAAAAGGAAATGCTCGTATTGACTTCGGGTGGGCAAGACCATGGATTTTGAGCACCATTTAATTCAATATCAGGATAAAAATTAAAATCAAAATTAGTAAATTATTTTTATAAATTAATATTTTTTTATTAAAATTAATTATGTAATAATTTAAATTTTTAAAAATTATTTAATTTTTTTATAATAATTTAATTTAATAGTTGTATAAAATAAGTAATATTAATTTTGTAAAAAAAATATATTTTGAAATGAACTGATGATTCCGATACTGATTTCAAATAAAATGGTGGCAATTTTTGTATTATCAAACAAAATTATAATGAATATTAATCGCGAATGTTCCTCTTTGTTTGGAGAGTAATTAAATACCGGATTTTGTGTGAGGCTGGTCATGGAATATTTCCATCTTTGCTTTCAGAATCTCAATTGAAGCTGACATGAAGTGGGAGGTATTAGAATTAGAAGTAAAATCAATAAATCATACCAATTTTATAATTTTTAGAATTAGAATTAAATTTTTATTTTTAAAAATTTTAAAATAAAACCCATACCAGATTTTCGGTTTCGATTCTAAACTAATTTTAAAGTTATTTTAAAATCTATATATCAATTTCCTAAATCATTAAAATTTAAAGTTTATGTTTTATATCATAATATTTTACAAACTCAATGTAACCTATAAGTTAATATTCTTTTGGGTTGAAAAATTTCTAAATTACTAAAAATTTATTTTAACTTTAGAAAATTTTCATTTAACCCTCTGATGTGACAAATATTACAGAGAAACCCCTATGACATATCAATCTACTCTGAAACTAAAAATATATGCTATCAGCAAGTGCAAAGCTAGTTTCCAGCAAACAGTGGATCTACATTTTACAACAGCGTCGTATCACAACAATCATGGGAGAAAAGAAATGAGCCAAAACAGCACAATAGAAGACAGGCTAACTTCTAGCCAACCCAACAACTCCAATGCTCAAACATTTGTTGGTTACCATGCACTCTTGCAAAGAAAAATGACTTCAATCTCCGGACTTCTATGGCACTTGCTTGATGTTGCTCGAGTGCTATCACCTCTACAGGAGAGCTCCAGGTCAACATCTCCTCCAGCGGAACCAAGAATAAAAATTGGTCTTCCTTTTCGTCCCGCGTCTGCTCAAAAGAAATCAACTCACCTCGTCGCAGAAAGCTCTCTAAAATAGCTCGAACTCCACGTCCTCTTCATTTGTCCCGAAATCCAGACATTTGCCTTCTTTCTTCTTGCGCATCCCAACAGGCGTCCCAGGATCATAGCTCCCGGGTACCTCTGGTGGTGCAGCGCAACGGATCAAAGCCCAATTAAGCCCGTTGAAGAAGGGATGCTGCTTAATCTCAGCTGCTCCCACGTGATATCCAAGTCTGTTCTCTGGCTCCTTTGCTAGAAGCCATCTGATCAAATCCCTAGCATGGAAACTAACTGCTGGATTTTCTGGAAACCTTAAGGTCTGTGAGACAACATTAGCTAGAGTCTCTTCATTTCCAGGTCCCTTAAAAGGTGTCTTGCCAAATAGCAACTCATACAGGAAGATCCCCAACATCCACCAATCAACAGCACTTCCATGCCCATCCCCTCTAATTATCTCTGGAGCCAGGTACTCATGGGTGCCCACGAAAGAGTTAGAACGTGCATCTGTAGGCTCCACGACAAGTTGGGGAAGCTGGCCGGCTTGTGAAGCCAGCTCAGATTTTACAGCAGAAGAAATAAGGCGGGGTGTGAAGCATGCACCTGGAACCCAGGATGGTTGGAGGCAGATAGGATCAATGCAGCTATTCTCAGCACAGGGTCCAGAATTCTTCCTAGCTGGCTCTTGAGCACCCACCAAAGATGGCTTAAGGACGGTTGGGCTCACCGAGCACCTCAATGACAGGTCAAAATCAGAGAGCATAATGTGTCCATCTTCTCGAACTAGGATGTTCTCCGGTTTGAGATCTCGGTAAATCACTCCAAGCATGTGTAGATACTCAAGAGCAAGAAGAACTTCTGCAACATAAAACCTGCAGAAATCATTATCAAAAGTCAGTAAGAGATGAATTGATTAAGTATCAAGGGCATACGAAGGCATCTATCACCAAAATAAATCCATATTATATTGTGTTATAAGTTACATGATTAAAATACTGTGGGATAAGAGTACAGAATTCTGTGTTCCTAGCTTCAAAAACTTACTACGAAGAGCAAAAGAACTAACCTGGCTCCTGGCTCAGTAAAACTCCTACCAGGTTGCTTCTGGCGGAGAACATGCAAATCTCCGCCTGGACAATATTCCATAACAAGACATGCGAGATTATCAGCAGTGAAATGGGCATATAGAGTTGGGAGAAATGGATGATCAAGCATTTCAAGTATCTCCTTCTCAGTTTGTGCCCGGAGCATCTTCTTTCTGCTAATCAAGAAATCAATATCCATGACTTTCAAGGCAAACAGGCACCCAGTACCAGAAAGCTCAGCAAGATAAACAGTCCCAATATCTCCACATCCAAGCTTTTTGAGAAGGTTGAAGTTCTTCAATCCTATGTTTCCCTGTTGCAAAACAATGTTGCGGATGGTAACCCACCTTACATCCTTGGACATATGAGGCCGGCATCCATTAGCACTGGAGCTACTCTGATGGCTCTCATCACTGATGCTAGTGCTGCAACTATAGTCACCTATGCTACTTTTTGAGCTCTGCGAGGACTCCCCCTTTTCTCTTAAACTTTCATTAAACTTTACACCGGTGGTCTTGAAAGCATTAATATCTGGAGTACAATCAGCTCTGTTTCCAACATTTTTCTTGGGTTTTGAGTCAATTTTGCCATTTGAATTTGTGTTGCTGGATGCCAGAGGAATGGATTCTTTCAAGCAAGCAAGTTTACTTTTACCAGGAACTTTACTGGTCATTTTAATATCTGCGTATCTAATTGGTGTACCAGGTGCTGAGGCTGACTCTGGCTTTCCCTTTTTCTTAGAGCTGGTCTTGTTTTTCGAAGCTGGCTTCACCGGACGTGGGCTTCCATTAGGTTTGCGTGATTTCTGACAAGTCTCAGAGGCTGATAGAGAAGCTTTTGTATTTGTTTTTGCTTTTATACCTTTAGGAGAGGAGATTGCTGTGGCTTCCTCAGGAGCAATTATATCTTTTATTCTGGTTTTGGGAGCAGCTATTGGAATTGAAACTGAAGTATGGAGCGAAGAAACTTGTGTTTTACTAAGTGATTCTGTAATGCTCACTTGACATCCTTCAGTGGCTTTTCCAACTGAGTCCACAGTTCTCTCCACAGGCGCCAGAGAAAACTCAACCATATCTCCTTCTTCTTTTTTTCGTTGAAGACCAGGTTCCCTAGCTTGAACCACCACAGGAGCATATGATTTTTTGATAGTTCCAGCATCAGATGAACCTGAAGGATCTATGTGCTTTGAGAACCTCTTCATAGCTGCCATCTCTGATGCCTGGGAAATGCATAACCGTCTTAGAGCTTGTTTTAGTGTAACAGATTCAGAGATACCTATTCCAGATGACTGAGAGATTCCCAGTGTAGTTGGCTTCTTCAAGACACTGCTTTGTGCCATTCGTACACCCATCAGGCGAGGACTAGAACTTCTTGATGAGGTTCTCAGATCAATTGCTTCAATGAGCTGTTTAAGGTCATCCTCGGCTGTATAGCCAGGAGACTTTATCCCTATTTCACCTCTTTTTAACCTGATACTCAGTGGACTGTAACTATTAGGACAATGATAAACTGAGTTGACTTCATCCTTCGATTCAACAATTTCAGAAATACAGCCAGGAGTGTCCATTTATAAGGATAACTCTTACCAGAAACTGAGGAATGATATCTAACCCATCTCTGATAAAGCCATCTGATAATGATGAAATGCAAATCTCAAACTATATCACAAATCATTTGTCCAGAGTTGTTAAAGCATTTCAATTTAAATACTGGAAGGTCCACATGGAAGATTGTGGCCAGAGCAAAATGTGACATCCAAATCCTGCAGAAACATATAGTAGCATCAAACAATCACCCAAAATTTCCTTTTTTGTGAATCGTAAGATATTTCTAAGAAGATATCTCCATTACCACAAGTCTCATGAACAATCCATCATACAAAAAGCAGGCAAATTTGAATAGTTATACCATTGTTTGCTAGTGTCCACAGGGAAAAATCCTACATTTCTCTGTGATTGACAATTTTTTCTAGGAAAACCTGAAAAAAATCTCAGTGTGGCAAAACCAAAGAAGCTACTCAAAGACTGCTTCCATATATTCAGGCTTGAGGATATACACCGAATGCCCTCAAAGCCCACTGCACAATATGTAAATAGCAATGAATTAATGTAAAAGACCAGCTCCACAGGGAAAACTATTAGATATTTTAATCATAAAAAGCACGGATTTCCCGAATAGCTTTACATACGAGATCGAAAGCAGCAGCCTGCCACGCCACCGCGCACCACCCCCCAAAATCAACATTTTTTCCAATGCCACATCAAATCTAAAAAGTAGATCGAAAAAAACTTCGATCCCAGCAATCAAAGCCAGAAAAAAAAACAGCATTTATGCATTCTCCTATCATTTCGACGATCAAAAGGATAACCAAATATCCCAGAAAAGGACTCCAGAAACAAGCAATAAAACGCAACGATCTGACAACGGAAAGCCAAAGGAGCCCAGACGCCATACCTCCGGGGAATCCTCCATTGCCCGAGACGGATCGGATCGGGCGATAACCCAGGAGTTCCGACGAGGTAAGAGCGATTTCCAGGACTAGGGTTACGGATCGGCGGCGTCGGAGGTTGGGGTCGGAAGAGAAAGCGGCGAAATAGAGATGCGGTTCACGAGAAGGGAACAGTGGAGAGACCCCGCTGCCGTTACCAGAAACATAATTAATTAAACGAAATAAAAAATAAAAAAGAAACAGAAGGGCATAAACGGAAAGCAAGTTAAAACTATAAGAAAAAAGGGGATCTATCGATCTCCCATTATTTCGGTCCCGCACATCCCGCGGGCCCCGCTCGTCCGATGCACCGATGCGCGCGAACCCGGGATCCTGCTGGGACGCTTCGAACTTCGATGGGAGTTGTTGGAGCACGCTTCCCACGTGGCTGCCGAGCATTGGGTGCTGTAGAGGGCCCCAGGTTCGACACGTCGGACAGAAGCAGTGGCAGCGTAACGGTAATGTGAAGCATGTGAACTGGAGGCAGGGTTGTCGGTCGGGGTTCGGGAGGGAAACCACAACCAGAACCAGGATTTCCCATATGCTGGTTTGGCTGGACCTGGTTGGCCGGTTTAAACTTTATTAAGGACTTAATTTTTTTAATAAGACAATAATCCTTAATTGTTTGAGATTAACAATACTAACGATATTTTAGTTTTTGCTCCTCGATAGATGCACAGAAAATATAATAATAATAAAAAAAATAATATTTCTATTTTGAGTTTTTCTATTTTATTTTATTTTATTTTTTCTATAATATAACGAGCAAGTGATTCCTAAGTGTTTCTGCGAGACAATCTTCCTCTTCCTCGTATATATTCACAACGATCCGATTTATGTCCATTTGTGTATCAACGCACCAACTCTTATTTGACATCCGTTGGCGATTGAGGGTGCAATTTGCAAAAAGTTCTCACGGACATTTGAGAATACAGATGTTTTTAGGGCGAAATATGAAATGATTAGTCCTTGCGATTTTTCTGAGGGCTAATATGCAAAATACAACGTAGAAATAAGCGCCGAGCAAATGAACCAGAACGAAAATTCAGAAATAAATGGTAAGGTCCGTTTAACAATTCGATCCGGGCTCCGGTTCTTGTGCGTTTTTGATTTCAGTTCAGGTTCGGGCTCTGTTTTGATTCAGGTTCAGGTTTCAGTTGTTGATTAAGGAGTTAATGTTCGATCGTGGTCCGGGTGTAGGTTTTCTGGTTTAGGGTATTAATAGTAGATCTCATACTAAAATGAGTTTATATATATATATATTCATAAGACCTACAAAAATCCATATGTTCTGCTTTTGGTTTGGCTGATGCTCGGGTTTCGTCTCATGTTTTTGGTTTCGGTTTTTGTTTGTTTTGGTTCCGATTTAGACTCTTGTTCGGCTGATTTCGGTTTAAAAACAGTGAACCAATCTGAGTGGTCGCGCGTAAAATTAAAATGCTTCGCAATTCGAGGGCAAAACAAAAGGGCTCGAGCTCGAAGCATCCATCTATTACCTTCCCCACCCCGTTCTTCACCAGAAGCCACTGCGCAGAAAAACCCCTGAAGAGGAGAGATAGTGCCCAGAAAGCCCTAGCAGGATGCCTTCTCCCTCCTCGATGGAAGATCGCCAGGATGGCAACGTCGCCCCTGATCGGCCGCTGCCGCCGGCGAGCGACCAAGACGAGGACGCCTTGATCGGACCTGGCCCCGCTCCCAAAGCCCGCGCCAAGCCCCCGCTTCAGTTCGAACAGGCCTTCCTCGACGCCTTCCCCTCCGGCCACATGTGAGCAATTGATCAATTCCACCTATGCTTCAATGGTTATCCCGTGTACCATGACACTGTACTGTAAATGAGTATCCCGTGTACTCGGAATCGGGATGGCTTTGTTTAGATTGAGTAGCTGTCCAACTGTGATGGTTTTCAGTAATGCAGGTCAGTGCTGACGGGTTGCTTTGCTGCACAGTTTCAAACGATCAATTCTGTGAAGATACATGATGTCGTCAACTATGATACGATGGGCCATGATGCGTCTTTCTTTTGTTCCTGGCACAGTTGAATGGGTTTACAAACAAGGAGATGCCAAATCTAAGCTTGCAATTAGTGATGTAAGTCTTAACTTTATGCACAAATATGATGCGCGTGCGTGCTGGCTCAAATGAGTCCATTATCTCGAGAGAGGTTTAATGATATCAACATCTCGTTTGATATTATTATATAAGATTTCTTGTTCCTATGTAAAATATTTTAAAATTAAAATAAGTAAATTAATTTTAAAAATAAAAAATTATCCTAAATGTTATATAAATTTATCATGTAATTTGTGACCTTCACCGCAATTCTCAATGAATTTTTTTCAAAATTTTCTAAATTCAAAATAAGAAACTGGCAAAAATTATCCAATTTCTTGGATTTCGAATTTTAGAATTAAATCAGACACAAAAATTTTAAAAATAGGCTTTTAATACCTCTAATTTTTTCAAGCAGGTTTCGGATTGCTTATTTAGCCGCATTTATAACTCCTGAAATTTTAAAATCAGGAAATTTGAAAATCTTTGAATTTCAAAATTGTGAAATTTTAATATCTACGTATTTTCAAACCCAAATAATTGGTTTATTTTAAGTGACTTTCTGCTATTTGTCTGATAAGACTATTTAATTTGACAACATGATATTTCAAATATACAAAAATGCATTCAACTTGGGATACACAATTAATTAAATTGAAATTAAGTTAAAACTATAAGCTAACACATTTTGCTTACTGCTCAAATGCTCATCTACCATTGCAAGATGCATCCAGAGTCCAAACAGACAAAGACCTGTGAACACTAGACTACAAATCCCCAGACGTCTACCAAATTTAAAAGACAATTACAGCAATTCCAGGTTGAATTTTGAACATATGATGGCTAAGAAAAACTCAGGGCAGAGCAATTCTACCAATCCAAGCGAAAATTGATTTACTTGGATTTAAAAAGAGCTACTTCTTGTGAAAAACACTTCCTCAAGCACAAAGCTAGCCAAGAAAATGAAAACCAAGGATACAACCAAGCAAAATTATCCTAAACCTAAGTTTTAACACAAGCAGAAAAATGTAAATCTTTTATGCTGACTGCTATGGGAAGAAAGCAACAAACAGACTGCTCAATCGAACAAACTGAATCCCATGTCCTGCAGGAAGCACAAGAAACCAAAGAGTCATCAAGTCGAGCAAACAAAATTTGTTTAAACTAAATTACTTAAGGTATGTTTCGACATAAAAAAAAAAACATGTTTTGCACAAGGTTCATACCAAGCACATGCTTAATGATGAAATGAACAAAAATGAAATTATCAACACAAATAACATATATTACCTCGTCAGATTCTTCTTTTTCTTCCACTTTCTCTTCTTTCTTGGGTTCAGCAGCAGGAGCAGCTGCAGCACCCCCTGCACCTCCAGCAGGTGCAGCAACAGCAATGGCAGCACCACCACCACAGGGCACAGAAGCAAACTTTTCCCTCCCAATGGCAATGAGTTCAGTTATGTCTTTGCCCTTGACTTCTGAGAGAAGAAACTCTATCCTATCCTCATCAGTGTCAGCTCCAACTGTTTTTGAAAGGAAAACACAATGAATCACACAACCCTCAAATCAAATGCTACATACAAAACTAGAGCATGCAATACTTCTCTAGTATTAATTAGTAAATTGTATTCAAGTCCCAAGCTTTGGTGATGTATGCCAACATTTTCTGCAACATAATCAAGGAAGAACATGGAGGTATCTTGGTGATCAAATCATCATGTACAGCAACTAATATAAAGTATCTGCAGAACTTGCACACAAAGATGTCCTGCAAAGGTGAAGCTATTTGGCATCTCAGAGTCATACACAATGACTTCAGGTTTTAGCAATTTTCAGTCAGAATGAACAAAGACAACAGATTAAGAATGCATGGCCTTGCACCCTGAAGAACTGCTAATGAACCTCCCCAAATGAGTGAGGTGATCCAACTAGAGAAGCAAAACCACCCAACAGAAAGCCAAAGGACTTGGACCAAAGTAAGGAAAATTGGCATTAGTTCGAGGATATAGAGTAGGAGATGTAGCAAGCCAATAAATGTAGCACAAGCCCAGTGACGAATACTAAATACTTGATCCTCTAAATAAAACAGCTAGAATCATGGGATTAAGCTTTGTTATCCCTGCAAAACTTACAAGTCATGAATTAGGACTCAGCCCTCAAGGTTAGCTAAATGGCTGGGGCTATTTATTAATGTCAGCACAAAATCATACAAGATGAACAACAGCATGACAAGATGCATGAACATCAATATCACAAAGTGACAGCAGCAACCAACAGGTCCAAGCCTTCCAAACATACAATGAGGTGAATGCAGAGACAAAGAAGAAGAGCAAACCTGATCCTAGGATTTCCTTCAGGTCATCAACAGTTGGCCAAAGGTTTCCACCAAGCATCGCAAGCAAATATGCTGCAATGACCTTCATTCTGGACAGCAACATAAAAAGATTTACATGCAATGACCTTCGTTCTAGGCAGTCCTCATTAATCATTTGAAACAAGATATTTTCACGGATACTATTGTGCTGGGAGAGGATAAGGAAGGCAACAAATAAAGCATGCAAGTATTAGACAGACATAATGTGCAGGAAAATAATCCTACCTAACAACAATCACTGATAATATAAGCAATAATGGCATGTATGCAGCAAAAAGAACATTAACTAAGAAAAAAAGGTTCCATAGGCAAGTACAAGAACCCAATATAGTTGAAGCGAACCAGACCTAGAATGTGATAGCAGCAGCAGGTATGTAGCCCTTTTGGTTGAAAAAATACAATTCAAACCAAACATTTTAACTTTCTAGACATTTGCCCTCAACCTTGGGTAGTTTAAAAGCGTAGGTATCACAACATAAAAAAAACCACAATACAAATTGTATCCATGAAAGAAACCAACCATTCCTGATCTCTCATTCAGTTTATTGTTTTCCATTCAAGTAAACCCATGCACAAGTTGTTTGACCCCATCATCATCATCAACAATGGAAAGTTTCAACTCATCCAATATGCATCAGAATCCTACTCAAGTTTCTTTACATGCTTCTTGACAGTTTACGTAATCAAATCCCTATAGATTTCTTCAGTTGCCTAAACCTCAGCGACTACAAACAAGTGAATACGAATCACTCATTTGTGCAATCACTTTACAGACCTGATCACATCAAGCAATTGAAAACCTCTCATTATCGCGATTGACTTAAAATGATAGATGTCAAAAAGTTTTACAAAATAGCCTAAACTACATATTCAAGGAATTGGTGCTCAGACAAAAGGCTAAAAGTGTTGGAGAAGAAAATGCACAAAAATCTGATCATCCATACACGGTAACCCAAAACACAAAGTAAAAAACATCTGCTCGTAGAGAATTAAAATCATCATAAAAAATTTAAAAAAAATGCAAATGCTTTGTAAAATCGCAACCAGGTGTAGTTAATGGCAGCACGATAACCCAAAAAAAAAGGAAAAAAATCGGAAAAAAATACCACAGCGGATCAGATCTACAGGACGGTAAACAGATAAATCATTCAACAACAGAAATCAAGAAGTGAAGAAAGGACAAGCGGGTAGTACTTGGGAGGGAGATGAGATTTCGGACGCCGCCGCAGGGTTTGGAGGGACGTCGTCTAGGGTTTGCCCGCGCCGAGAGAGGAAAAACGGTCGAGACGGGAAATTTGTTTATTAACTGCGAAACTGGGGTCTGAGAATCTGAGCCGTCCATTGTCGATCAGATGGCTAAAGGAAGGGTAAATTGATCCGACGGCTGGATTTGAACATAATATGGAATCACGCACACTATACAGTACCGCCCAGGGGGTATTGGGTATCTACGGAATCGCCGATCTGGACCGTTGGATCATGGCCCAAATTCATCGCCGCCACCGTAGCAGCGACGGTAGCGACTGAATCCGGCTCTATACATACACAATACATGTATATGGATTGTTTGTTTCCTCGTTCCTCCTGATGTTGTCCTCCTCGTCAGCGCATTCGTTCGCTGCCCCACTCTCCTACTCTTCACCTGGAATGAAGAAAAGCTCAACTTCTCCTCCGTGACAACCTCAGATTATATTCGGCTGCTCATCTTCTCCTTTGCGACAGCCTCTGATTATAATCGGCTTTCTCAACCATCATTTCCCAGCGAAGAAATTTTAACATCAAACATCACACTTCACAGCGAAGAAAAAGAAACTGGAAATGCAAAACAAACATCTTGCTTGTAACGTCTTTAAAGCTCATCACCATCTGATTGTATAGTAAAATCATATCCATCGATTACATTGTACATAGGGTGACACAGACACAGACATAGCCCCAAGTACTAAACAAGCGCAACTGCGAAAATATACGCTAACCTTGCTGCTTGCACGTAATTTGGAGTGCCAAAATGATGGAATACATACCCGCAGATTCATGTGTGCAAGTTGATCCTGACAGACACAAGCCCTCCCATGTTCTACAGGGTAACCGCTGCAAGGGAGAATATTTGTGTCTCCTAGATTGGTATCCCAAGTGGAATACGTCCTGCTGCTCTGATTCATAACCAATTCTGGAAATGGATTTGTTCAGGTAATTTCCTGACAGCGAACGATGCTGGCAGCTCCCACAATAACACAATCATTTTTCACATCCTTTGCATTGCAGAAAACAAATGGTGAAGGGAAAAAAAGGAGAGAGTTACCAAAGTAGTCAGGGAGAACACCTCTGTCGGACCAGCGGCCGACCGGATGGCAAAGAAATGTCATGCCATAGGGATAGTACTAACATCTTGTCCGGAGTTAGCAGACTCGTGTTCCTCAGATTTACAAGCATCAACCTGCGACATAGACAAACATGTCAAAATCGAATCTTCTAAGCAAACAAAGGGGAGAAGCTCTACCTATCTGAAAGAATATTAGCGAAAGGGCATAGAGGAAGAAGAAGAAGAAGAAGAAGAAGAAGAAGAAGAAGAAGAAGAAAAGAAGAAGAAGAAGCATTTGTTTGCCTCTATGCGGACATTTTTAAGAGAAGAGATAATAGTAGAAGATGACTATAGAGTTGGGAGTCCTCAAGCCTTGCCTGGCCAACCTTTTGTTCATTGTGATTGTGCATCACACAGAGTCATTCATATTCTTTTATCTCTTTCTTTTCTCTGTCTGTCTCATCTCCCTTCATTTTCAATTCAAAGGTTGGTTTTTCTTTTTCTTTGATCATGATCTCGAGGTCTTTACCAAAACTAACAAAACCAAAACAAATAGATCAAACTCTGAGAGCCACCACGCTCGGCCATCTCCACCCTTTCTCCAACCAAGCTTCTGGTGATCAGAGCCATGGCCAGAGCCTCGCCGACACGAACCACTTGTTGTTCAGCTACTCCAGAAGCAACCTCAACCAGGAAGCTGTCCATCTGTTCTTGCAGACTCATCGTAGGGGCCGGCCTTTTGACGGCCTGTCACTCTCCTGTGTCATCAAGTCCTGCAGCTGCCTGTCGGACCAAGTCGTCGGAAAACAGTTGCACTGCTGCTGCATCAAGTGCGGATTCGAAGCTGGAGTCAGTGTGGGCACTGCGCTGATAGATATGTACATGAAATGTGGTAGCGGGGAGGATGGAAGGAAAGTGTTCGATCTGATGCCTGAGAGAAATGTGGTCTCCTGGACCTCGCTGATCACCGGATACACGCAATGCGGAATGCAAGATGTTGTGATGGATTTGTTCTCGGAAATGCAAATTGAGGGAATTCACCCGAATCCGTTCACTTTCTCTAGCGTCATTGCATCGTCTGCGGCGCTGGGAGCTGTCAAGAAGGGGAAGCAAGCACATGCACAAGTGATTAAACTTGGCTGCCAATCGACCGTTTTTGTGTGCAATTCCTTGGTGAATATGTATTCCAAGTGTGGGCTAGTTGAAGATGCAAACCGAGTTTTTGAGAGCATGGAGAACAAGAATGCCGTCTCTTGGAACTCAATGATTGCAGGGCTAGTGTTGAATGGACTCGACTTCGAAGCGCTGGAACTGTTTTATAGAATGCGAGTTGCTGGCTGGAAGCCGATTCACTTGACTTTTGCCACTGCGGTGAAGCTATGTGCTAATCTGAAAGAGTTGTTCCTTGCTCAGCAGCTGCATTGCTGTGTGGTGAAGGATGGTCTTGATTTTGACGTCAACATATTGACGGCGCTAATGGTGGTTTACTGCAAGTGTGGCAGAATGGGTGAAGCCTCTGAATTATTTGAGGCAATGTCAGGGGCTGGGAATGTGGTGTCTTGGACTGCGCTAATCGGAGGGTTTATACAGAATGATGATCTCCATAGAGCTGCGGTTCTCTTTCGCGATATGATGAGAGATGTTCGACCAAATGACTTCACCTTCTCCACTATATTGACAGCTTCTCCTGCTGTTTCACCAGCCCAGATCCACGCACAAGTGATTAAAACAAACTACCAGGATGTCTCTTCTGTGGGAACTGCTCTCCTGGCTGCTTATGCTAAGCTGGGGAACATAGGAGAAGCCATTTCAGTTTTCCGGGATATCCACGACAAGGACATTGTTGCTTGGTCCGCAATGATAGCTGGGTGTGCCCAAGCAGGAGACACTGAGACTGCTGTGAAACATTTCTCGGAGATGGCCAGCAATGGAGTTAAGCCAAACGAGTTCACCCTATCAAGTATCATTGATGCATGTGCTACTCCAGCTGCCTCAGTAGAGCAAGGGAAACAGTTCCACAGTATAATGATCAAGTTCAGATACCAGGACGCGATATGCGTGAGCAGTGCACTTGTCACAATGTACGCAAGAAAAGGAAGCATTGAGAACGCCGAGAAGGTGTTCAAGAGGCAGTTGGTCCGCGACCTCGTCTCGTGGAACTCCATTCTCTCCGGGTATGCACAACATGGCTATGGGCACAAGGCTCTTGCGGTGTTCAGAGAAATGCAAGCCCAAGGGGTCGAAATGGACGATGTCACTTTCCTCGGTGTGATTCTAGCTTGCACTCATGCTGGTCTCGTAGAAGAAGGGCGGAAGTACTTTGATTCAATGGTAAATCGTTACCATATTAATCCAAAAATGGAGCATTACGGCTGCTTGGTGGACCTCTACAGCCGGGCGGGAAAACTCCAAGAAGCCTTGGATTTCATCAAAGAAATGCCATGTCCCCCGGAGCCGACGGTTTGGCGAACGTTGCTAGGTGGTTGCAGGGTGCATAAGAATTTGGAACTTGGAAAGTTTGCTGCGGAACAGCTCATATCCCTCGAGCCGCAGGATTCTGCTGCATATGTTCTTCTGTCGAACATGTATGCATCTTCAGGGAAGTGGGAGGAAAGAGCAAGAGTGAGGAAGCTGATGGATGAGAGGAAGGTGAAGAAAGAAGCTGGACGCAGCTGGATTCATATCAAGAGTAAGGTGCATTGTTTCTTGGCGTCGGATCGATCTCACCCTTTATCCGATCTCATATACAAAAAGCTCGAAGAAATGACTGCAAGGTTGAAGGATGCAGGGTACCGTCCGGATACTGACTTAGTGTTGTATGAAGTGGAAGAGGAGCAGAAGGAATCAATGCTGGCTCGTCACAGTGAGAGGCTCGCCATTGCTTTCGGGCTTATAGTGACACCACAAGGGATCCCTCTGCAGATTGTGAAGAACCTGAGAGTCTGCAGCGATTGCCACACGGTGATAAAGATGCTTTCGAAGATGGAGGGTAGGGAGATCGTCGTGAGGGATTCAAACCGGTTTCATCACTTTAAGGATGGCTCGTGTTCTTGTGGGGATTATTGGTGAGCCTTCGATGAAATGCTGAGGAGAAGGTTGCATTCTCAAACTAAGGATGGATTACTATCTAAACTGAAGTAATCGCACCAAGGTATCACGAAGACAAGATGTTTCCATTGTCGTACCATCCGTGATACATGTACGAATTTCCTAACCTAAGCTGTGAGATTTGTTGATTTATTTTGCCTCGTCGCTCAGATGACAGCTATGAATTGCTTCTCCAAGTATTGCAACCATTTATGTTCAATTCAGAAGCATGAATAAGTGATGATTGTGCAGCGTACGATCCCATTCGTCACCTGTTAAATAACAGGTTACAATATCATTAAATATCATCAGTTGAATAACCAACAGTTGATAAAGTGTTCATCAGAAAGAGGAGTCGTGCTCTGTGTAGCTTCTTAGCTTCTCCATGTTTGACATTTTGAAGTACTATAAAAATACCATTACGTTGAATCTTTGATTCTTCAATCTTCTTCCATAACTTCGATAGTATTGTTGGCAATGTTTTCCTTAGCGAGTGATTCATGCTTAATTGTGATTTTCTCATACCCTTCTGCTGTTTCTGTGGTTGAACTTCTCTCACTGTAAAAGAGCAAAGAAAGCAGGATCTCATCAGATTCTCAAGCATTGCCCAAGTAATTTGCCATTTTCAAAAGATATGTAATTAATGATTTCTATGAAGGATAATAGCAGTATTTAGTATTGTGTGAGTTGAAAAAAATAGCAGCAATATATGTCAATGAAGAGCTTACTTCACTGAATAAATGATGAGTCCAATGGCAACTACAGCAAATGCTAGATAGTACAACCAATCCACCTGCAATGAGATTTAGCATTCCTTTTTAGCTCTTCTTGTTCTGATTCATGAAAATAAAGTGACGAACAATGTTGCTGATGAAACAATTGAGGAAAGCCTAGTGTCAAAAATTGAAACCAAAGGGAAAACATACCTTTTGATGATAAATGAAGATTCTGATGACCACAGCCCACATGTCAGATGTCAGTAGTGAGAGATTAAACAAAGTGGATCCGCTCATCTACATGCCAAAAATTAATTCTGAATTCTTTCACACTGGAGTTTTCTGGCATTTAGTTTTGTAATCTAAAGATCAATGTACAGGGACTAGTACTGTTATTTCATTTGTGAGTAGATTGGTGCATGATTGCAAGCATCTAATATCTCCAGCATGATTGCATGATTGTCTAAAAAATTATTTGGAAATACAAAAATTAGGACTTACCTTTAGAACAAAAGGAACAACACTGTAGAATAGGAATGATGCTGCCACAAAGCCCACAAACAGAAATATCTGTGTGGCAAAACATGTGTTTTTCAGTTTTCTATTTCTAGGTAATAATAATACACAAAAACAAGGAGAAACTAAAATTCTTAAATGTGAAGGCACCTGGTATGCAGTGTAATTAAGCGCAAGAGCCAACAAAAGAGGAAGAACAAGCAGTCAATTTATTTCTAATGTTGTCAGTTTCCATGAAGATGAAGAAAATTGGTTTGCAACATTGCTACTTAAAATCTTTAGTGCATATTATCGATCTGTCTTGAGAAAAGCAATTCATGATACTTAAAAGTCCTAGCTGGAGGCAATATACACATAAAAGAAAATGTCTAAAGGAGAAGCTATTACTAGTCATTAGCGTTCAATGATGATAAGTGCTTACCACTTTCGGAGACCAATCAACCAATTCGAGAGCTTTCTTCTCAATTATGTATCTAACAGCATGTTAAGGAATGAAAGCTACATTTTTTTTCTTGATTTTTTTCTGTTATTGCGAAGAAATGATTCTTGTAGTTCAGAACTAATTGTACTAGCTGCAGAACCAGAGTTTATAGCATTTGGGGAGCAATCAAGTGATGAGGGTTGGCATTAATTAATCTGCAGTAAACAGTTTATACAACTTAGAAAAACAAGAAATCTATGAGCAGATCATACAAACGCAAACACTGACAAAAGATGCAAAAAACAAAATCCAAAGGATACATCTCACATGCACTGGCCAGTGCTCCAAAAACACCGAGCATTGCAAGTACTTCAGTTAGATCTTTCTTTTTAACACAGAATTCCTGCAGGGGAACATTAAGATGCTAAGCTTCCAATAATTATGGAAATCTAACTCAGACATATTTCAACCGATTTGATGATAAGAGAAACAAAACTTTGATGTCAATGTGAGACCAATCATTACTAGTTTTTGGAGCAATAAAGAAAATTTGGGAGCTGTGGTCTAACCTCTCCAACGTTGCTGAATGCAAAGCAAAATGTGGCTGCAATTGTAAGCGCATCACCCCATAGAGGATTCTTCCCACCTACAAAGCAAAGTGTTAAAACCCATCACTATTAAGCAATTACCATACTTCTTGTGATTAATCTGCAAGATAATACAGTAGAACAAGAGAATATCTTAGTATGGTAAAGTAAGCTTGAAAAGCTAAATAAGAGGCAGAGTTGATTACCGCCTTCAGATGCCTTCGAATCTGAAAGAAGCACCAATGCGAGGCCTAAGATGCAAATCACTACGCCCCAAAACTGCCCCAGTGAATACTGTGCCTTCAACAAGAGCCAAGTAAGGATCATAACCCATGGTATACTCCAACAATCCAGCAGTGTCACACTTGTAATTGACGAGTATTGATATGCCTTCACAACTGCAACATAAAATGATGCCCAATTGTATCACACATAAAAATATACTAAATCCAAGCATAAGACCATAACTTGAAAAAGGCTTTACAAATTGCAATTTAAGTAATCACTTCATTCTTTTGCATCATTAGGCAGTTTACTTCTTTTCTGACCAACACATCAAACTGTCCTGATATTATGCAAATGTAGGTATATAAACAAATCTAGATATCAATTTCTATTTCTTGTAGGCCTCAATAGATTTTACTTTCAAAAGTCAATATTTAGCTATTATTCATGGATTCCCAACACCAAGATAGATTTTTAGGTAAAAGCAGTCATGAGAGCAACTGAAATTACACAAATAATTGCCCTGAACATCAATGGTAGCCAATACAAGATACCAGTACCAAGAAACCTGCAATCAACAAACATTACTGGTAAAAAACAGACCTTTCAGCAGGAAAGCTTCGGTAATTCAAGAAACAATGCAATCTGTAACCATTGAAACATTCTCAAAAAGATTACAAGTAGTTTTTGTTGCCGGTACAGAAGAATAGAACCATAAACCAGAGCCAGAGTGAAGTATGTGAAGAATGACTGTGTGACTGGCGTATCAATCCCTGAAAATGAAAAATTCTGCTTCATTGGCATGCAAAAAAAAGAATCTTGAAAGTTGAAATTAAAGAAAGGACTAAGGACTAAGAACATTTGGAGCTTTACCAAGAGCAGCTATGTAAGAGGAAGCGAAGCTGGAAGCCGCGAGGAAGAAGGACACCAACTGTCCCAAGAAGAGCACAAACAAGAGCCTCCATATCTCACTGCTGCTCATGAAATTAAAGGACTAGCAGCAAATTGCACTTTCGTCGGAAGAGTCTGCAATTCTTGGAGGTGGATGGAAGAGATAGTCGCAATTTAGCACAAGGATTCAGAATCCGAGGAGAAACAAGGCTTTTCTTGTGAAAAAGTATAACAGGAGGAATCTAAGGAGAAGGTAGATGTTCTGCTGATAAAAAACAAGCATTTTAAGCTAAATCATATGTACCTTCCAAATAGAAACTTTTTTTTAATTTTTGTAGGGACTTTGCTTTCCGCAAGTCATGTCAGTTGTTGGATGCCAAGAAATTTAGTAGTGTCATCTGTTTGTGTCTGGTCACATACTTTACTTGATTATGCAAGATTTGGTAATAACATCAATGTTATGTTTTTGTTCTGTAAAAAAGAAACCTATGTTATTTTATGGTTTGCATGTGAAGCAATGGCTCCTATGTCCATTATGTGGGAATTGAAAATTTTTTACCACCCACTCAAAACTGAGAGACCCCACCTTGCATCCTTTCCCTTTATTCTGATCTGAGTAGCTGGTTGTCCATCAGGTGAAGATCGAGGCCTACATGTGTTTGCATCAGGCATCTATCATATAAGACATATATCCTTTATTATTGGAACAGGAACAGGAACAGGAACAACATTAGTTTTATTGAGCTACTTCATTGTTTTTCCATTTATTTGATAACAAGGATAGAAGCTAAACTCTACAATGAAATAACCTATTCACATCCATCCTAGCAACAGCTCTGCATTTATAGGCTAATCAAATGGAAATCCCCAAAATTACCTTCATTACACAAAAGCATCTAATCAAGAGAAGAGCCTAAAAGAGTGTCCTTACTCATGCTCAGTGAAGAATCCGAATTCAACCAGTGGGCTGATATCCTCGCTGAATTGCTCTCCAACATCAAAGACGAAATATTAGATAATTACATCCCATGCTCAAAAGATCAAATAAGTAGTTAGCTATTACTTCGTAAAAGTCAACAGAAAGATTTAGATAGAAGTACCAGAGGTACACAAAACTTACAAAAAGGAGGCTCACAAGTCACAATTGTACTGCTATAGCAACATAACGATGATTTTGACAGACAAAAAGTTACCATCTTGTATAATCGAGATGCCCCCAAAACAGAAACTTCCACAACCCCGTCAGGTGAGGATCCGCCCCTTATCCTTCTTGGCCTCATTCGCTGGCAACTCCGCATCCCAGCCATAAGCCCAACCATAATCATCGCTGGCAACTCTGACGGCAATTCCGCAGCCCAGCTATCATCATTGCTGATCCCCTTCCTCCTCCTTCTTCGGCACTAGGTTTGTGACTGAAGGCGGCAGCTTCCGCCACCCCTCCCTGGTGCTGGGATCCTTGACGAGGACTGGAGCTTCGCAGCGTCCTTGAAACCCGGATTCACCAAAACCACCGCAGAAAGGGAAAAGGAGGGAGCCAGAGCAAAGTGATCGGAAAGCAACTAAATCCCAAATTTCCCAGAAAAATCATTATCAGTAAAGTAAAAAAATTTCTGGAAAATAAATTGCCTGCTGATCAAAATGACCCATTTTGGAAACCAGTTTCCTGCGAACCAATCGGGCGCTAACAATCTTCTTGCCATTAATCTGCAAGATGATACGGTAGAACAAGTGATTATTGTTGGCTGAAGCAAGCCTTAGGCATGGTACTTGCCTTCACAGCAACTGCCGATAAAAATATAAAAGAATTATTTTTTAAAAAAAAATATGTAATTTAATAAAATTTAAATGAATTATATGTAATTTTTTAAGAGTATTAATGGACACTCGCTTCCCAAAATGGATTTTCGCCTTTCTCTTCAGCGAGCATTTATTTCTAAATTACAAATCAAAATTTCGCAACTTTTATTTTCTTTTTTGTTCCAATAAAAAAAAAACCTTTTTCCAGGAGTGCCCCTGGGGTGAGAGCAGCTGCAGCGAAGAAAATCAAAGCCTTACTGCCGGTCGGGTAGACTCACAGAAGAATAGTAAGGGGCTGGTTGTTTCGATTCCCGGAATCGGGAATTGAAGAAATAGAGAGAATTAAGAGCCCAATTTTCTTCATTTTCGTGTTTGTTTCGATTCCCGGAACCTGGAATCGAGGAAATCGGCTATTTCCTAATTCCCCCGATTTCGGTTTTTAATTCTCGGTTAAAACCAAGGGAAAACACCAATTCCGGCTCAATTCTCTTGTTTTTTACTATAGCACTGAATTTTTCCTTTATTTCCCACGAATTCCTCCCCATTTCCGCTTGTCTTCTTCTCCGTCCAGCGGCTTCTTCTCCGTCCAACGGCTTTTTCTCCGTCCAGCGGCTTCTTCTCCGTCCAGCGGTTTCTTCTTCGTCCAACTCTTCTTCTGCTCCACGAATTCCTCCCCATTCCCGGTCCTGCTCGTCTTCTTCTCCGTCCAGCTCCTCCTCATCGTCCAACGGCTTCTTCTCTGTCCAGCTCTTCTTTTGCTCCACGAATTCCACTCAATTCTCGGTCCTGCTCGTCTTCTTCTCCGTCCAGCTCCTCCTCATCGTCCAGCGGCTTCTTCTCCATCCAGCTCTTCTTTTGCTCCAAGAATTCCACTCAATTCTCGGTCCTGCTCGTCTTCTTCTCCGTCCAGCTTCTCCTCATCGTCCAGCGGCTTCTTCTCCGTCCAGCTCTTCTTTTGCTCCACGAATTCCTCCCCATTCCAGGTCCTACTTGTCTTCTTCTCCATCTAGCTCCTCCAGCTCGTCCAGCGGCTTCTTCTCCACCGATATCTTCTTCTGCTCCATGAATTCCTCCCCATTCCTGGTCCAGCTCGTCCAGCTCGTCCAATGGCTTCTTCTCCATCGATCTCTTCTTCTGCTCCACGAATTCCTCCCCATTCCCGGTTCAGCTTGTCCTCTTCTCCGTCCAACTCGTCCAGCGGCTCCTTCTCCACCGATCTGTTCTTCTGCTCCACAAATTCCTCCCCATTCCCGGTCCAACTCATCTTCTTCTCCGTCCAGCTCGTCCAACGGCTTCTTCTCAACCGATCTCTTCTTCTGCTCCACGAATTCCTCCCCATTCCCGGTCTAGCTTGTCTTCTTCTCCATCGATCTCATCCAGCTCGTCCAGGTCGGCTTCTTCTCCACCGATCTCTTCTTTTGCTCCTCAAATTCTACCCCATCGTCGGAGCAGGGATATACACCGGTAAGAGCTCTTCTCCTATTTCTTCATCCTTCCTCCCTCCTTCGTCTCCATCATCTGATTTAGTTTTTATACTTAAAATATGCATTAAGATCACTAATTTCTTTTGTTTATGCATGTAATTTTGGGAATAATTACTGTCGATCTTCTACGGTGGTAATAGCTCTTCTCCTATCTTTTCGTCCTTCCTCCCTCATTTATTAAAAATTATTTTAGAAGATAATAACAAAATTATATTAAATAAATATATAATTGATTATAATAAGATATTTATATAAATTTTTTTATTTTTTTAAAACATTTATTATTTATTATTTTTTTAATATATTTTTCAATTCCTTACGGTAAAAACTCATCCAAACACAAGAATTCAACAACTTATGGAATTGATCAATTTCATTTATCAATCAAACAACAAAAAAATTTGGCCAATTACCAATTTCTTACAATAAATACTCATCCAAATATTATAATTATGTAATTACTTCAATTCTTGAATTCTCCAAAATTATTCAATTCCGACGATTTTACTGTTTTTAAACCCGGAATCCAACCAAACGCGCGCTAATCAACCATCGCGATTTTCCTTTTCCTTCTTCCCACTCCTCCAACCCTAATTCTCCGATCTCATCCCCATCTCCATCTCCGTCCATGGACCTCCTCCCGCCTATAACCTCCGGTCTCTATCGCTGCCCACAGCTTCCCATCCCGCCCCATGGAGCCCTCCGCGGAGGATCTCGCCGCCCCGGACTCCTGGGAAATGGCCGATCTCGACGCCACCATGACCCGCCTTTTTCTTTCCCCGTCCTCGTCCTCCTCCTCGAAGCCTCCCGTCGGATCCTTGCCCGCCGCGGATTTCGACGACGACGCACCTGCTACTGGGCCGGACGCTCCTGCAGCAGCGGCTGCGGTTTCTGGCGATCGGGTCGGAGGAGTGTCGGAGGATGCTGTTGCTCTGGTGGATCAGTTCCTCAGGGAGGCTCTCGAGAAGCCTCGGGAGAGGCTGTCCAGTAAGCTATCTGATTCCTCTTTTTAGCTCTTCCTTTGGGCTGGTTTTCTATTCGTTTGCTTGCTGTGTTTTCGTGCTGAATTTTTATGTCCGTTTGTGAAATAACTGGGTTCACTGTGGCTCTCGGGATCAGTCACTAACCGAGTTGCTACTTTTTTATTTTTTTCTGTCATCAGTATGCTCATAAACTTGGTTGAAATGAATTAATCTAGTTTGAAGTCTGGTCCAATATAGTAACTTATCGATACCATATTTTCACCAAGAGAGTCATAATTTGCTTCGGATTTTATTTTCACGATGGTCAGAGAATGCTAAATTGATTTAAAAGCAAGGCATGCCACAATGGTGAGGTTGAGAATGAAGTGGAATGGTGATGATGAGAGGAAAAATTGGAATGGGAGATCATAATTGAGATATGTATTCCTGTGGCGAGCTTGTTTTGTTTATTAAACTTGAGCAGTTTCTAGGCACATAGTTTGCTGGACAGAAAATTAAGTGTGGCATGGGCAATTGGTTTGCAATAGATTTATGAAGTGAAACTGGCCTCTTAATAAACTAAAATGGATGACTGCACGGAATAGTGGCTTGAAAACCTCTACATATTGAGATATGTTTTCCTGTGGCGAGCTTGTTTTGTTTATTAAACTTGACCAGTTTCTAGGCACATAGTTTGCTGGACAAAAATTAAGTGTGGCACGGGCAATTGGTTTGCAATAGATTTATGAAGTAAAACTGCCTCTTAATAAACTAAAATTGATGACTGCACGGAATAGTGGCTTGAAAACCTCTACAAGTTCAAACTGTACATGTGCATTCTAACTGGGCTTTTAAACAAGGTTTTGTTATATGTATGGAGTGCTTTGTAACTGCTAATAGGCCTATATAGGTAGGAGATTTTCTAAAAAAAGTCTCCATATAAGTTTGTATTTATCTCCAGTCTTTTCTACCTCAAGTATAAGGTGATGCTCAGGAAGCTACACTGTGCAGAAAAGTTTTGTTCTGGCTGCCAATCCAGACTTCCTTTGTTTTCTGTCTTACTAGTTGGAAACATTGACTATCTCAATATGTATAGGGATCTAGTTCACTCTAAAACAATAGAGCATGCTGATTTTTGAATGTACTTGAAAAAATAGTTATTATGAGATGTGAACTTGCAGATGTTCAGTTTTTCCGTGTTCACTTGAAAATCTACTTCATAGTTTGTAAACCCAATCTTACCCTTTCTGAACTCTATTTTTGTATGATCAGTTTGTGTTATTTATTGGCTGAGACTCTGGGTTAAGTTTGGAGGATTAGATTCATCATAATAGATAGTAATTCTAAGTTAGAAAACTTCTTTCTTGTTTCTAGGCGTAATTTTGAAGAATTGTATTTCATTATTGGATGATTCTGAACCAATATAAGGCATTTCATTTATCAATTATCTCGCTAATGTTACTGAATTTGATCTGCTAACTTCGTGTACACTTCTGCCTGTATTGGTGAGGTAGAGCTTGTTCCATCTCACATGCCCACTGCTAACTGGTGTTCTCTTCTTTCTAGTTTTGCATATGGAGCAAGATATTGAGAAATTAATTCCTGATCCTAATCAACAACAACTAGAATTCCAGGGTCTTCCAACTTCATATCTATGGCTGGCAGCACATCGTGTCGTGCAGCACTACTACCTTCAATCAACAGCTGTGCCAGACAACAGCTTGCCTGATGGATCTGGTTCTCGAATCATTCTTTATAAACTGCAGAGCATATCGTCTTGCAGATATTCCTGTCAGTCTTCCACAAGAAGACGGCTATTACATTGTTAAGGTTGCAATCAAGCAGAGACCACAAAAACGCTCACTAGCTATTAGCAGTGTAAATAACCATTCTTCCAAGGGAAACCACCAAAAAAGTGTCGAAAAAAGAAAGGAAGAATATAATAGGGCTCAAGCTCGGATACTTAGTAGTAATAGTAACAGTAACACTGGCAAAATCAGAAGATGAACTAAAGAACGAACAACCAATTTTGCCAGACACTCTTGAGGACTATGCATTAGTGGCAAGTGGGTTAGAGGAGACAACCATAATTGAAGGGCCTGATGTTAATTGTCGAAGGAACTTGGTTGATTCTTCTATAGGTAGCAACAAAGCAAACAGAAGTTGAACAGAGAAAGAGCCTGTTGTCACTAGAAACAAGCCAGCAACAAAGTAGCCATTTTTCATGACCATGAGGTGGATCGCAAGGATCCTGACTATGATAGGAGTTATGACAGGTAAAAGTCTTTCCTTTCTGGCACTACCTCACACTTAATAATTAATAGTCAGGTTATTTAGATATTTGAGTGATATGCTAGTGCAGATTTGCATTGTGCTAAATTTACCTGTGAGACAAATTTGAAAAACACCTTGAACCATTCATGTTGTTCTATTTGGGAATGTGGCTAATCTCTATTGCTTCTTTATGGCTAGATATTGTGCCTTTAGTAGTTGTAGAATCTTGTTTTACACATTGGTAAGGTGTTTGAGCTAATCCTCACCAGTGTCTGATCTTAGGTACTTGCAGAGATTTGAACCAGGATTTGGATTCAATAGTGGAACATACACTGTACAACCAATGTATGCTCCTGCTCTCAATTATAACACTGAATTTCCTCAGCTTGGGTCTGGTCATAGGCCTCCAGTTCCAATTGATCACCACCCTCAGTCCATACCTCAGCATTTACAAGGACCATGGCCAGCAGCTTCATTGGCTAGTCCAATGAGCTATGTTCATCCAGAGGGTATAATGGGGCCATTTTGTCCTGGTCATGTTGGTACTTATGCTATGCCTTCAGTTTACATGCATTCCCAATTTTCTGTCACTTCAGGTCCTGGAATGCAATTTGTTCATCCTCATGAACATGCACATCCTTTTTTTTCAGGTACTCTCAAGCACTACTGTATAGTAAATTCTGTCAATTTAAGTGCATAGTTGCTAATGCAATAATGTTTTATGAAATTTAGTTTAATTGTGTGTGCTAATCGGTTTCCATCTTATTTACCTTCAATAGCACAAACGTTGGATCCTTGTGCAATTGGTTTAAGATAACTATTTTTATAACATTAGCAATATGTGAACATGAGCCAACTTAAAAATCACAAAAAATAGATTGTGGCATTTTGGTTGATATAGTTATCAGCTATTCATCACAAAGAAACTAGTGGATGCAGGATTACTGAGTTTCTGTCACTTGTCATGCACTTGCAGTGTTGGGTGGTTTTCTTGTTAAGGTAAAATTGTGTTAGAGGGAGCTTGTATTTTGTTGTCCACTGGCTTCTTTCAAATTCAGGGAGCTTGTGGAAGATTTAAGAGTTTGCAAATGTTTGCTTTCTGTAAATTTTGATTTAACAATTTAGAGCTATGTGCTTTTAACAATCCTTGTTTTATCTCCAGGCTCATCAGCAGCAAACTGAATCGAGCTTTGGGTTAGCCCAGCCCTGCTGAGGAGCTTGGGCATGTCTGCGCTTGCCATCAACTCATTGCTTGTATGCGCATAATTTTGTTTTAGTGGGGTTGACCTGGAGCAATGTATTGTACCTATGTGCTCCAGCTTCCTCGGGGTGCTGTCAGTGTTTCTTGTACATGTCCGATACAGGAAGTGAGTGGTTGCCAAAGTCACTGATCCTTTGAGTGGCTTCAGGGTCCATGTTGTTGGAAGGGAAAAGCTTAGATTTTCAGCTGAGATGTATATACTTGACTAGGATGAAGGTTTGCTCATATATCTTGGCATTTTTTCCCCCTAAATATATGGTGGCATAGGCATATCTAACGCTGTAGCTTTTCTCTTCAGTGCAGCAACCACTTTCTTGAGTTAAAATGTTGTGAAGTTGCTTCCTACCAGGGTTGGTGGCCTCACTTTGTCTGGATAACGGAAGGCAGAATGTTAGTAAACCTGTGCTTCTCATGGTCTTCTTGCGCTTCTGGAGGAGCGCTTCTTAATAGTTTTTATTTGCTAGATTGTCATATAAAAGAAGCCATTTGTGTCATATTTGTTATTAGAGGCTTGTTAGTGTCTCATATCATACAGCTTGATTTCACTGCCGGTCTAGCAAGTATTTTTAGCGGGCAGGATTTCTTGTGCGTCGTTCCAACCCATTTGAATTTCCGCGGACTGTGCCATGCCTTGGTTGTGGACCGCCCGTGAATTCTTTTCTGTCGGTTGCATTCCGCTGAGTATAAATTTCATGGTGGGCTCACACGCGCAGCCCATGCTGGCACAGTTCATAGGCCACTCAGCCCTAGTACAGCCCGCCGACTTCGCCCATGAACGTGGCTCACGGGCCGGGTCGGAATGTTCAGCTGGTCATTTTTACACCAAATCTTGAAGAATAATCACTTAATCGAGCATCAACTTCTCATTCCGGGCGATCCTCTACCCAATGCAATTTATGCCATATAGACAATCTGATCTGAATTCCAGTTGCGTGCTGGGCGATTATTCTTTCCAACAATGGCTGTGCACTCTTTTTTTTTTTTTTCCCCTTTTTTCTTGCTAAAATAAATTACAAATGATCAGCTTTTGATAATACTGTGGGCTTGAATATAAAAAGGAGAAGTACCGATCGAACAAGTTTGGGTTGGCTAACAATCCACCCTCAACCTCTTGTCAACGCTTGAAAACGTACGGAAGAAGGCTGTGAAATGCTTGTAGGCAATATCAATGTCTTCTGTTCCACATACCTCTCGTATGCTGCATCCAAATGGATATGTACAAGTCAGCGAATCAAACAGGCATTAGAAAGCTTTGAATGTATTTCACATGGACTCACAACAATGAGTGATATAGAAGATTTGACTGTTCATGGAATTTAGTCACTAATGGCAAAGTGAAACAGGTCGATACTGTGCTTCCAGGCAGTGGGCACCTTTTATATTTATTTACTGACTAAAAGGTTAATAAAAATAAAAGTAACAATAGAGCCATGCATGTATGATTGGGAATCGATATTGGTTCCAATATAAATCCAAGCTATGAAACTGCAATTTGTGCCGACCAAACCTTCGTGCATATATTGCTGGCAAAATGCTGTATTTTATGATATGCCCTCTGCTGCTCCCAGTTTCATGCTATAAAGCCTTTAAAAGAATGATATAGGAAATACCTGTGCATTGAGAGTTGTGGGATACCGCAATCGACAGTTCGGATACCAACACCTGATGCAAGTATAGGACCAATTGTAGATCCACAAGCCATATCATTTCTCACTACGAATTCCTACATAGTTCCCCAAAGGCAAAGTATATTAAAAAAATTGTTAGCCCATAACCTGCAAGGCACTCACATTCACAATAGCATTGCAACACAGGGTTATAAAGATATGCAGCATTGTTTTATCACCTTGACACAAGTGTATGGGTTATATATGATTATCAGGTCTGTTTTGACTACTTTCACTTAGGCCCAACAAGTACTTAACTGACCTTCTAGTTAAATGGTTCTAATGTATCGGCAGTGGATGGAGGAGATCATGTTTTGACGAATATTGATATACACAAATTAATTGATCACTTCTTGCAATGATGGGTCATGTACAATCCAAGACAATGAGAAGCGAATGTATAGTGTGTGTAACAATTATTTTGTCAAAACACACACACGCGCGCGCGCACACGTAGAAGGGAAACACACACACCCGCGTAGAAGGGAAACACACCCACCCGCATAGAAGGGAAGTATCTTTGGCAATACCTGAACTGGGAGGTTGTGAGCATTTGCCACCTCTCTGAATAGGAAGGCTGTTACTGCATTTGTGGCATAACGTTGATTAGCATTATGTTTAATAACAAGTCCTTTGTGAAGTTGTGGTCTATGGTGTTCTTCATATTTATCCAAGTAGTTTGGGTGCACACCATGAGCCATGTCCGCCGAAACTGCAGATCAAAGGAAAAAGGCCATTCTGAATTGCCCAACATAAGCAACACAATAGGTCAAATCTAGGTCATTTATCTGAGAAGTTTGGGTGCACACCAATGTGTTAGGATCATACCGAGAAAGGATAAGCGAAGAGCACGCTCAAAATCATTCTCATGCATGTGTTCATGAGTCAAACAACTCACAATCCGTCTCATTGCCTGGAACATGGTAGGTGCACCTGCTCCTTGTACTGAATTTGATCCAACCTGCATACATGAAATTAAAATATGTCCACACCTAAAGATCATAAAGACATAACAGGGCCTCATAAACAAGACAGAAGGTTGAAAATATTCAGATATAAGTCAGCAAATGCCAAGCATACTGAGACATGGTTCCATTATGTTAGGGAAAAATGTAGAGTTAAAAGGATTAAAAAATAAATGTATATCAGCCATCTTAGAATCTTAATTATGACATTCACTAAAATATTGTTCAAAGCAACAGTATGACAAAAATCAGATCTCTTGAAGTTCCCTCTTAGTAATACTGAGAGAATATAATGGTTCATGATATTCCATGTCTTGGCATCTGTTTTGAAATTGAGATGATTGTAGCCTAGATTCAGAAATCATCCCCACACATTCTTCAATCTTATTCTGGATCAAATAGAGCAATTCTAACCAACCCATTTGCAGTCCATCAAATCCCACCTGATGCTTAGTGCACAATTTGTCTCCCCTACAACCAAAAAATAAAGAGAGGCACAACCCCAACTCCTTTTTCATCAATCTCACATGATTTACTTTGCAAAATATTTGATAGACAATATTATTCTAGAGGAATTATAAGCTTGTGCATAAAACATACAAAATTCCAGTGGCAAACAATTTTTAATCAAAAATAAATAAGCAGCTACATTTGTATGCGCATGAGTTATATAAAGGCAACAAAAAATCTTTCATTCAGAATCTAAGGGGCATTTTGAGACAGAAAGAAGACAAACCAACAATAAATGCAAGTAAAATGAACAAAATACCTCCTCATTATCAAATAAAGCAACCATTCTGATGGCATCTTCATTTGCCAAATCAGTAGGTGACTTGCTCGAATCAATAAGAGATCTGAGTGCACAAAAGCATGAGGCAAGATTATCAAGTCTGCCAGAGAATATGAATTCATCTTTTCCACCTCCAATGCAGCTAGGTTGGGTGTCACAGATATTCAATTCAATACCCATGATGTCCTCATTATCACAGCCAAGCTCATCAGACAAAACCTGAGAGTAATTGACCATATTGAGAAATCAAGACAGCAGAATTCAGCTCAATTTTAGGATTAGAAAACAATAAGAATGGCTTCTTTAAATTTCCGCCAATCTATTTGAAACTATAGATTAGCAGATGCAGATAATCCAATCAAGATACCTGAATAAGCAGTGAATGATGAGCACTTCTTGAAAAGCATGAAGGGGTTGTTTTCCCATCTACTTTAACTGGTGTATCTTCAAGCTTTGTTGCAAATAGGGGAACAAGGTGAGTTTCTAGGTTTGGTTTGAAGCCTTCTGTGTTCACTGAGCTAAATCAAAGATGAAGTAAGCACATTGGCATTTTTGAAATTTGTAACTGAAAAAAGCAGCAAGGCAAGTAACGGTGTATATGTAGGACTTCATAATGAATTTCTAGAAATAATAGAAACAGTAAAAGACTAAAAGGAGGGAACCAGTAGTAACCGGTCAAGATGAATAGCGAGTGTTGGTACTCGTAGGATGGGTCTCTTGACTTTGACAAGCTTGTGCATGTATGAACCATCACCAGCCTTCACAATAACCCTCCCAGCTATACTTAAATCTCTGTCAAACCATGTATGCCACAGGCCACCTCCATAAGTTTGTATGTTTGCCATGAGAAACCCTGCTTTTGAGGAAGCTGATCTAGGCTTTAGTTTTAAACAGGGACTATCTGTGTGTGCAGCAATAACATTAAAACCACGACCTCCATTGTACCTGCAAAAGAAAGACCTCTGCCTTATACAGTCATAAACAAACTAGTGAAATGAAGATCGTCCGGGGATTGCCCACATTTGTCAATTGGTCCATAATTGAAAAGAATCAACAATCGCAAAGCAATGTGTCAAAGTGCAGAGAAACCAGTGTGAATAGATGTGTTTGAAATATGCAAGCTTCACCATTAAATTTACTAGCTTATCTTCAAGTAATATGCTAAAGTAGGGATCCTACTGTCACATCCGTTATAAGTGGTAGGTACCACCACAACAAGATTATGTAACGGACCTCATGATCTCGGAGGCAATGGAGTGCCTCTAACGAGTGTGTGCACGGACAGCACACATACGAGCAAACAACCAGCTGTGGTGGTCGGTACCACTACAAGGAGTATCATGCGAGGGAGCGCATGATCATGCGAGGCGGCGGACTGCCTCCAACATATGTGTGCACGGGCAGCACACATAACAGCAAGTGACGGAGTCACGACATATTCGGATGGAGACCCGAATAGCCCAAACAGTCCTGCAAAGTGAGCAGCGAGACAGGTTGACTAAAGTTAGCTGCAGAAGCATGTGAACAGTCTGAACACTTGGCGTCGCAGACTGAAGACACGTGGCTATAGGCTGGAGAACCAGAGCTGCAACTGTCAAGGGACACGTGCCCAGCAAAGAGGCAATTGAGGGCTCGTGAGACAGGTGGCAGCAGCTCAGAGAGTCAACTAACTGTCAGGAGAACATTGTGGAGCATGTTCTCCATGGCCTCCAGCAATTGAACTACAAGGAGAACATTGTGGAATATCTTCTCCATGACCTCCAAGATTTGCTCACAGCCAAATATGTGTACTATAAATAGACTAGGGGATCTATTGAGTTGGGGACACATACACGGGTAGAGAGACTTGTAGTGTCACTCTGCATTAGGGTTGTATTTCCTTTTATGTGAGCAATAAAAGGTTGGTAAAGTTGCTATACTTCTCTTCTCCTCTATACTTTTGTGGGCTTGTGCGAGTTTGGCGGACTGAAATGGGTGAACCTTGACGCCATCACGGGCGAAATTTCAGGGTAGAAGTTTGGCCGTATGACAAGTGGTATCAGAGCTTGGTTTGGTGAAAAACCGGTTCAGCGGAAGCCAAAATCAACAAAAGCCATGGTGACGCAAGTGGAGCTTCGAGATTGGTTGATTCACATCGAGGAGATGCTGGGGAATCCTCCAACCGAAGATGCGGGCAACTTATGGGCGCAGTTGGCTTGGCAAGAGAGGCAAAATGCTACTCTCAAGGAGACCCTTGCAGGTGAGGTGAAAAATACGGAGGAAAGGTATGCTGCGATCATGGACTTCATGAGATCAAGTCTAAAGTCCTTGGAGTAGGACTTAATGGTCGTAAAGAGAGCGGTGGCAAACTTTATTGTTGAAGGCGGAGCCCCTTCAAAGGTAAGAGTTCCAGAACCCCATTTCTTTAATGGTTGCAGGAATGCAAAGGAGTTGGAGAACTTCTTGTGGGATATGGAGCAGTACTTCAAGACTGCTCACATTTTGGAATGGGAGAAAGTCACCATTACCAGCATGTACTTGAGTGTAGATGCCAAATTATGCTGGCGTACTAGAGCATCGGAGAATGCTCGAACTGGGAGAGTTCAGCTGGAGGATTGGGAGATCCTCAAGAAGGAACTAAAGGAGCAATTTCTTTCGTGCAACAGAGGGTGGGTTGCGCGAAAATCCCTGAAGAAGCTGCGGCATTTGGGGACTATAAGGGAGTATGCGGGAATTCAACTCCCTTATGCTCGACATCACCAACATGTCCGAGAAGGACAAGTTGTACAACTTTCTTTCTGGCTTGCAGCCGTGGGCTCAAGCTGAACTCTGACGGCAAGGAGTGAGGGATCTTTTTTCGGTCATTGCTTCTACGGAAGGCTTGGTGGATTTCAAGTTGACGACAACCACCAAGACGACCATGGAGGGAAGGAGGATAGGGTGTGCACATAAGGATGGCAAGAAGCCCGAGGGAAAGGGCAAGAAGGTTGCGGAACCGAGCCAGTCCAAGCTGCAGCCCACCAACAGAGAGCATGGCTGTTTTATATGCAATGGTCCTTATCGGGTAAGGGAATGTCCAAGAAGTGAAAAGCTATCTGCTCTAACTCTCAGAGAATCTGAGGAAGAAGGATGTGGTGTGACGGCAACACCACGTATGAATCCATTACAACTACTCAACTCAATGATAACAGAAAGACAGTCACCTTGCAAAGGGTTGATGTATGCATCGGTGCTGTTAAATGGGAGGCATGTTTTGGCTATGCTGGACACAGAGGCGACCAACAACTTCTTCTCCCATAAATTGGTAAGTGAATTTGGTTTGCAGGTGCAACCAAGTTTATGGAAAGTGAAGGCAGTAAACTCCGGTCCAACTCCGATTCATGGAATGACCAACGCAACCCTCAAAGTTGGAGCTTGGGAGGGAGAGATCAGTGTGACAGTCTCAGCGCTTGATGAGTTTGAGTTTATCTTGGGGATAAATTTCTTCATCCAAGTTAAGACTAGCTTGATGCCTCACCTATCAAGTATGCTGATTTCTGCGGAGGAATTACTATACTTTGTACAAGCAGCGTATGAAGGAAAAACTACAGCAGCGGGTATGCAGTCTTCTCAACAGCTGAAAGCAGGTCTCAAGAGGGGCGAGACCACCTATGTTGTAGCACTGATCGAGATACAACCGGATCAGGTCGTGGAGGTACCTGATGATGTTGCAACTATCCTGATAGATTACGCGGACGTGATGCCACCAAAACTGCCCAACGAACTTCCCCCTCGGAGGGCAGTTGACCACAAGATTGAGCTGGAGCCAGGTGCTAAACCTCCTGCTCAGGCCCCTTATCAATTGGCAAATGTGGAACTTTTGGAGCTGAGGAAGCAGCTCAACAAACTATTGGATGCGGGATTGATCCAACCGTCGAAAGCCCCGTATGGTGCCCCGGTGTTGTTTCAGCGGAAACAAGATGGTTCATTTTAGATGTGCGTAGACTATCAGGGACTAAACAATGTGACTATCAAGAACAAGTACTCGGTGTCGAATGCAGGTGACTTGTTCGATCGATTGGCCAAGGCGACATACTTCACCAAATTGGACTTGCGATCGGGGTATTGGCAAGTCCAGATTGCTGAGGGAGATGAGTCAAAGACGATATGTGTCACGAGATATGGCTCATTTGAGTTTCTAATCATGCCTTTTGGATTGACAAATGCTCCAGTAACCTTTTGCAACTTGATGAACGAAGTATTGTACGAGTTCTTGGATCGATTCGTGGTGGTATACTTGGATGATATTGTCATCTACTCGGAGACGTTGGCGGACCACGTCGACCACTTTAGAAAGGTATTCTCTCGGCTTAAAAAATACAAGCTCTTCGTCAAAAAGGAGAAGTGCGAGTTCTGTCGGAAGGATATCAGGTTCCTTGGACACAGGGTGAGCAAGGGACAGATACAAATGGATGAGAGGAAGGTTCAGGCAATCATCGATTGGGCGGCCCCAACAAAGGTATCGGATATTCGTTCTTTCCTCAGTTTGGCTAACTATTATAGAAGATTCATTCAGGGATATTCAAGGAAAGTGAATCCCCTGACTGACTTGTTGAGGAAGGATCGAAAATGGGCATGGACGGACTTATGCTAAGCGGCGTTTGACCAGCTGAAGACAGCAGTGTCAACGGAACCGGTGCTGCGATTGCCTAACTTCGAGCTTCCATTCAAGGTACATACGGATGCCTCAGATCGTGCTCTTGAGGGAATTCTTGTTCAGGAAGGACACCCAGTGGTGTTTGAGAGCCGCAAGCTCAAGAATGCGGAGCAACGCTACACTACACATGAGAAGGAAATGACAGCAGTGGTGCACTGCTTTGACACCTAGAGGCATTATTTATTGGGAACGAAGTTCAGAGTTGTGACGGATAATATTGCAAACACCTACTTCAAGACATAAAAGAAATTGACCCCCAAACAAGTTCGGTGGCAGTAGTTCTTGGCCGAGTTTGATTTCATGTAGGAGCACAAGCCTGGACGACAAAACTAAGTGACGGATGACGGATGCATTGAGCCGAAGGGAGGTGCAATGCTACGTAGCTGCGCTGTCTACAGTGCAGTCAACCCTGCTGGAGAAAGTTAAAGAGCAAGCCGACGCGGACTCAAAATACGTCCAACTTAGGGGAGAGGTACGTGAAGGAGTAATTAAGCATTACTGGCTTGAAGATAACTTGTTGTATGCTAGAGATAACAGGTTGTACATCCCGAAGGCGGGAGGGCTGAGGCGTGAGCTGTTGTGAGAGACTCACAATCCTCAATGGGCAGGACATCCTGAGGGGTAAAGGATGATGACACTCTTGTCCAGCTTATACTATTGGCCAAAAATGGGGGAAGACGTTGATATGTACATCAAGACTTGTCTTGTGTACCAGCTTGACAAGACGGAGAGGAAGAAGCAGGCAGGGCTGTTGTAACACCTGCCTATTCCAGAGAAGCCGTGACAGTCCATTTCCATGGACTTTGTTTCGGACTTTCCCAAAGTGGATGAGATGAGCTCAGTGCTAGTCGTCGTCGACCGACTCTCGAAGTATGCGGTGTTCATACCAACACCACACGGATGTCCAGCAGAGATAGCAGTTGGGCTGCTCTACAAGCATATGGTAAAACACTTCGGTGTCCCGAAAGACATCGTGAGTGATCGAGATGCTCGATTCACGGGCAAGTTCTGGACAACACTCTTCAACTTGATAGGTTCAGAGTTGAAGTTCTCTACAGCTAATCACCCGCAAACGGATGACCAAACGGAGCGCATCAATGCCTTGGTGGAGAAACACTTAAGGCTTTATGTGACGGCCAGTCAGCAGAATTGGTTGGAGTTGTTGGACACAGCCCAATTTTATTATAACATCCACAGATCGTCGGCTGCAGGAATGAGTTCTGCAGAGCTTGTCATGGGACAACAGCCTCTTTCTCCTCTCGAGTTGGCTCAATCGATGGACCAAGGAAAGTGTCCTGCGGTTTATCGCTTCGCCAAGGAGAAGGAGGAGCTGATAGAACAAGCTCGGGACAGCTTGCGCAAGACAGCAAAACACATGAAGAGGCATGCGGATGAACGAAAGCGTTCATTGGAATTTCAGGTTGGGGACATGGTGCTGCTGAAATTTACTCCACAGATATGAAAAAAATCAGCAGTAAGACCGTACATCGTGGGTTGGTACCAAGATATGACGGCCCTTTCGAGGTGATGAAAAAAGTCGGGCAGGTTACTTACCGGTTGAAGCTACCCGACAGGCTGAAGGTACACCCAACATTCCATGTAAGCTTTCTCAAACCTTTCAATAGAGACTTGCTTGAAGATAGACAGTAAGTAAGGAGAGCTCCACCAGTAGTTCGAAAGCAATTCAACAAGGAGGTCGAAAAGATCCTTGCACACCGGACTATGGGGCAAAGTAAGAAGAATCGACAGACTGATTTTCTTGTGAAGTGGAAAGACGGCAGCGAGGCTGATACCACGTGGGAGCGAGACTCTACACTATGGCAGTTTGAGAAACAAATCAAGGAGTACATGGATTCTACTCCGACGAGGACGTCAGGCTCTCTTGGTGGGGGTGGTTTGTCACACCCGTTGTGAGTGGTAAGTACCACCACAACAAAATCATGTAACAGACCTAATGATTTCGGAAACAATGGAGTGCCTCCAACGAGTGTGTGCACGGGCAGCACACATACAAGCTAACAACTAGCTGTGGTGGTCGGTGCCACTACAAGGAGTATCATGCGAGAGAGCGCATGATCATGCGAGGTGACGGACTGCCTCCAACATATGTGTGCACAGGCAGCACACATAACAGCAAGTGACGGAATCACGACATGTTCGGATGGAGACCCGAATAGCCCAAACAGTCCTGCAGAGTGAGTAGCGGGACATGTTAGTTAAAGTGAGCTGCAGGAGCATGTGAACAGCCTGAACACTTGGCGTCGCAGGCTGAAGACACGTACCTGCAAACTGGAGAACCAGAGCTGTAACTGTCAAGGGACACGTGGCCAGTAAAGAGGCAATTGAGGGCTCGTGGGACAGGTGGCAGTAGCTCAGAGAGTCAACTAACTGACAGGAAAACATTGTGGAGCATGTTCTCCATGGCTTCCAACAGTTGAACTATAGTGAGAACATTGTGGAATATATTCTCCATAACCTCCAAGAGTTGCTCACAGCCAAATATGTGTACTATAAATAAACTAGGGGGTTTATTGAGTTGGGAACACACATACAAGTAGAGAGACTTATAATGTCACTCCGCATAAGAGCTATATTTCCTTTTATGTGAGCAATAAAAGATTGGCAAGATTGCTGTCCTTTTCCTCTCCTCTATATTATTGTGGGCTTGTGCGAGTTTGGCAGGCTGAGGTAGGCAAACCTTGGTGCCATCACGGGCGAAATTTCAGGGTAGAAGTTTGGCCGTGTGACACCTACCATCTTCCTATAGGTATTGACAAACTTCGCTTGGCAGAGCGATACAGGCTGAATCATTTGCCAGCATAACTAAATGAACTGTGAATAAAAATTCTTTTTACCAATAAAAAGCAATCTGCTCATCTTGAAAGAGATAACAAAATGGAAAAAGAATTTCAACTCACTTCTCCCCTATGGCAAAAGCAACCAAGCAGGACATGTTCCTCGTAAAGAAATAGCGACCACCAGGCTTCAGATCCCACTCATCATTCTCGTTCAGCATATCGAACCCAGCTGCTAGCAGCTGCCTTTTTGCCTCAGCTGAGGACAAGCGCAACAAAAATCAGAACACGTTGCTCCCATCACCAAGCTCACCATTCAAAACACAGTCGTAAATTCAACCCTTCAGTAAATTTCCCATCGAACTGATTCGGTAATCATGCATTTCACTTCTTAAAACATTTCATGCTAAGAATTCACCTTCCATTTTTCTCGAGCAGTTAACTTCATTATAGGCAAAATTCACTGACTAGGGATGAAAAATATAGAAAAATAAACAGAAGGGAAAAAATACCAGCGGCGTGGAATTGGGTCCAGGATTCGTTGAGATAGTCGAGCAGGTCGCCAACAATAGATTTAGAGCTCTCCCGACCTCCAGAACTCGTCTAAAACACCATAAAATCATAGAAAACCAAACAAAAAAAAATGGATTGACGAAACAAATGGTGGTCTCTTTAGACGAATCAAAGAAGAAAAAACAATGGCCCGCGCACCTGGATCTGCGTATCGCTCAGCGAGCAAAGCAGCCCCTGGCGTGGAATTCGCCGGTGGCAGCATCTCTGCCACGAGAGGTAGCACGCGTTTCCGATCAGCGACGGCGGCTTGGGGATCGACGACGGCGCGAGCGCGCCGGAGTGCGGGAGTTTGAGCCCAAGAACCATCGCCACCGCCTCGTGGCCGAAGGTGGATTCCTTCCTTTCCTTCCCGATCCTGCTATATATTCCGGATCGGGATGGGCCTTATCATATTGAAGGCCAGGGCCGACCCATGTAAGTCCAATCCAGTTGATCTGGGTTGACAAGGGAATCCGGGTTGAAGTCAAGGCTCCGATTGGTTGTAGACTTGCAGCAGAGTGTGTCGTAGTCTTTCTGTAGATTTCAGACTCCAACTCCGCCGACCAAGACCTATGTATATACAATATAAGGCAGAGCTGCTAACTGTTCGCTGTTCACTTCTGAGCACTTGTCCTTGGCAGCTGGTACTTGTCGTTTCTTTGCGACTTTCAGGTGTCTCTGAGATCATGTCCAGGAAAATTGGCCTGAGAATCAAACACGAGAGGTAGCATGCGTTTCCTATCAATGACGGCTGCGTCGGAATCGACGACAGCGCGAACGCGCCAGTGTGCGAGAGCTTGAGGCCAAGCACGCACCATCGCCAGTGCTTCGGGCTCCTAGATTCCTTTGCCGTTGTATAGAATCGGAAATCTAGACTCTCCTCGTACCTTTAAAGGAACGGCCCAGTATTTGAATTCCATATTGGGCTCTACCTGACTACGTCGGTTTATTTTGCATCGCCAAAATGAATCCGGAAGTCCAATCGGATTCGTCTTCGACTTGGAGTCGGACAGACTCTGTAGATTTCCGACTCGAATTCCGCGAACCAAAACCTATATTAAGGCAGCAGCTCCTAGCAATTCTGTATTCGCTTCTGAACACTTGTCCTTGATATAGTAGTTGATTCTTCTCGTTCGTTTGCGACTTTCCGGTGGTGCATCTGAGATGACGCCCAGCAAAACCGGCGACGTTGTCATCAACATGCCAGTGACGCCGCCGACAGTTCTTGTCGCTCCGCCGCCGAAGCAGTACCATGCAGTTCGCCCCGAAGACGTCCACCGCTCCTCCGGCAGCGGAGATCCGATTAGAAAGACGTTTTGTGTTTGCTTGGGCATCCTCCGCACCATCATCCTCCCCCTCGCGATCCTTATCATCCTCATCGCTTTGGTTTATTTCGCCGTCTTTCCTATTCTCACACCTTCGTTGAGCATCGTCCCCAGCGCGTCATCCATTACTTCCAACTCATCCTTGACCTCGTCCTTCGAGTTCGAGGTGGGGCTTTCCGTCGACAACCCTAATGGAAGGAAGATCGCCGTCAACTATGACTTCATCGGCGCCGAGATATCCTATCACGGAGGGTGGATTGGCAGCGCCGCGTTCTCGGACTTCTATCAAGAAAAGCATGAGTCGAGCTTATTGACAGCGAGCTTTCACGTGGCGGCGGCGCCGAAGCCGATAACGACGGCGAAGATGCAGAGTGAGATTCTGGAGACCGGAGGGCTGACTCTGGATGTGAAGTTGGTTTGGAGAAGCGCTTTCAAGACCATGTTCTGGAAAAGGGAGGAAAGGTTCAAGGCAGAGTGCAAGAATGTCAGGCTACCATCGGGGGACCTCACTGGCTTCGTTCCAACCTCGGGATCACGACTCAACACACCACATGACTGCACCGTGATTATAGATTAATGAAATATTCACACTAGTTACGCCATCTAACTATTTTTAATCCAAGCCGAATTCCTCCCAAGTAGCTTGTAGTATTTCTTGGCATTGCTTTCTGATAATCATGTTGTTAATAAACATTTATTGGTAATCAATTTATTACCATTATGACACCTCAAACATTGATACAATGGTTTTCTTCAATTATATATATATATGATCTTATTAGTGAGGGCAGAAAAATAAATAAATAAATAAATAAAAGGGGATAAATAAAATTTTCCCTGCAAGTTAATTAGGATTATGAGTTAGCCACCTTCAAGTTGTTGTACGGGTAATTCTTTTTGTTATTTTTTTTCCCCTAATGTATTGTAATGTCGATCCATTGGATGGAAGAGAAGAATAACAGGAGGCATGGTCAACAAAGGAATCCTCATAGCTTGATGCATTGTTAGGTCTTTCATACTATATTCCAGCAAGCATTATGAGCAGCAGCAGGTTCCAGGTGTGGAAGCCGCAAGAGGAGGAAGAAGACCATACGACATCAAAGTGAACCAAGGGGGGACAAGACAACCAGAAACCAGGCTACCCCACCGCGCAGAGCAACGACAAGAGTTTCAAACAAGAAATGCATTCATGCACGTCCCGGTCGCCGAACCCATTCATTTCCCACGGCGCAAACGCACTCATATATAATAGTACTTCATGCGAAGAGTATGATACATAGAAAAGAAATCCCAAGAGAGAGAGAGACCAAGATCTTCTTCTGCTCCTACGAGTGACTCTCAACTCAAATATGCCCTAGCTCCGACAAAGCGTGGTGCTTGTCTAATCCCCACCATTTTCTAACCATAAAAAGCTCTCCTTTTTGGTTTCTCGATTCCTCCTCCTACCCAGCAGCCACAAAGTTCAAAACAACCCCGGAGGCTTTCCCACTCCTTTATCTTTGATCACTTTAAGGCAGCCCACCAACATCACACATCATTACATCATTAGATTAAGCATAAAGACATTTATTTATGCGTAATTAAATTGTTGTAAACCAAGTGCAACCATATTAACCAACTCACAGCTCATGCAATCAACATCCTCTTTACCTCATCAATAACTCTTTTTTCAGATTTCTAGGTTGTAATTATGTGCATCGAATAATAAGTGGTGGTGGATTTGTTAGAGCTTACAGCCTCAAAGTTGGACTAGCAAGCAAAAGTTGCCCTAGACTTTCAAAAGATAGTGTACATCACGCGTGATCGTGATAGAAACATTCTTGACTTTATGATCGCAAGACTGCTCTTCGTCCGCGCTGTAGTGGTATGTTCCTGTTCCAGCAAGAATGTATCTGAACTTTCGAGTCAACGCAAAACACTTGCCTCTTACGCAAAAAGCTTCAAACATTTCGTGGTGGTAATCACTCAATCAGACTATCAAGTTGAAAATTTTCCTCAGTACAGAGATTAATATGAATGCAATACCTATATTTGGAGAAAAAGGAAAATTCTACCACTTCAAAGTCTTGTGGTGGAATGCAATCACTCAATTATTCGTGCATGGGCTAGAACAACACAAACTGAAGCTACACTAGTAATTAATCGATACTATTCGTCTTGGCTCATCGTAGTTCCCGTGCTCCATAACAAACCACTCCTTGCGTGTGTTCTCGCGGACAACGAAGAATACTTCCCAAGAGCTTTTTGTTACTGAGCACAATACTAGATGAAACTATGATATATCAGCTTCTGAGCATTTGAACTTGTTATTCTAACGCAGCGAGGCGATTGATTACCTTCCCGCTAGTTTTCAGAGCTCCAGCGAGGGGAGCAAGGGGAGTGATCCTTGCCAAATGATCTTATGTGATCCTTGAGGGATCTCTTGTGTTTGAAATCAGATCCACAGGTGCAAAGCCAGAGCTTGCCGCAATTCTTCTCGTGGGTCCTCCAGTCTCCTTTGACGGCAAAGGGCTTGCCGCACTTCCTGCACATGAAGGGCTTCACACCATGCTTTCTCTTGTAGTGAGTTTGGAGGGTTCTGAAGTCCTTCAATGGCTTCGCGCGAGGGTGGTTGATGTTGTTCTTGCAGCCATTGGCGCAGCAGTAGCAAGGAAGTTTGAGCATGGCCATTGGTTGTGTTCCTTTCAGAGATTCTGGTCCTTTCCTGTATTCCGATCCATGCCCCCACATGTGCATCTACACTCAAAAATATGTATGTTTCAACATTTATATCTAAACATGCAGTTGAGTAAGAGAAAGATAAATTTTATATGTTTCTATAATGTTTGAGAAATCCGTTAAAAACATTTTTTCTTTTATAACTAAAGAATGGAAAATCAGGGAAATTGAACTACTGAAAGGATCATTATCAACAAAACCACATACTTCTTCACTCTCTGCAACTTATTGTTTACATCCAGTGGATCGATTATTAAATAATATAGAGGCTATCTCAGCAACTCAAATCATATGTCTCCATAGAAGAAAAAGATACAACAAAATCTGCGGCCTGCTTTTTCGCGATCATTCGCGGGTGCAACTACTAAACTTCAATCTCATTTCCTATTGCATCAATTTTTTGTCCACGAATGGGGGAACAACCAAGGGGATCTTACTGTTATATGTCTGATTTAAAAATTCATAAATTTCCAAATGGTAGCCAGACAGTGACTCCTCCGAACAAAAGAGATGCACGAATCACAGAAAATAACAACAGCTACTGGAACACATACAATGAACCGCATCATGGTTTTGCTGACAATTATATACATCTATCACAGGAGAAAAGGAGAGTGAAGATGAGCGGAAGCTAATGAAACTAACCTGCATATTGTTGTACCGATTGAAAGTTTTGTTGCAGACAGAGCAAGAAAACTGCACTGGCCCGATGAGGATCTGAGCTGGCGTGGGGATCCAAAATCTAGTCTCAGCACCCAAAGATGATCCATCAGACTCCTCCTTCAACTCCTCCTTCACAGAATCCATGGTCATGATCTCTCCATAATCAACACATCCTGAAGCGCCTGGCAACCCAATGTTCAAATCCACAGTGACCTCATCTCCTTGGCTAACATCTTCCTCTCCTTCTTCTTTGATGCCCTTCTTTGTCTCTTCAAGCTTATTCAGAAGAGGCAAGCACTGAGCATGCAGTGATTGCGAGGAGGATGAGGAAGAAGGTGGTGGCTTGAGCCACTCGACGAAGGGGAGAGCCAAGTCATCATTCATGGCCACGGGGTAGTAATTCCTCCTCAGGCCCATGTCCTCCAAAGCCAACTCCTCCTTGGAAAACACGAGACACGAATGAAGTAGATAGGAGGAGGATATGGTTTTGTATGTCAAGGCGTGCTTGGTCTGGTGGAAATGTGGGGAAGGTGGCGTTCGGTCTCTTTGTTGACTCTAGCGATCATAATGCTTTTCTGAATTCTGACCTTGTTTTCTGGTTATATTATGCCAAGATTTTCAACTTTGCGCACGTGTGCGGTGTAGGATTAGCTCAGACGCTGTGTATCTTTCTGCTCTCGGTCCATGTTTCTAGATGCACACAAAAAGGGAAGAGATCATCCAACATACTTACATCCCCCTTCCTTCGCTACTTCTTCTTCCTGTGCTATTTTTCGTTCAAAGCCCGGAAGATTACTGCAATTACGGGCTCCCTCTCCACAGAGTTTGTTTGCCAACGTCGATCTCAGTTTGTCTGTTTGACTCGTTATTTTCTTGGAAGATTTACTCATTAGAAGTAACACATATAGCCAACAGTCAAGCATTCGGTTGCAGTCAGATTGAATCAACCATCACTTACATGATGGCATTGGGCAATGGCCAGAACGACCTTTATCCTCTGTGCGAGAGCATCATTCATTGACATTCTTTTTCTTTTTGCTTACCCGGATTTCTTGGTTTTTAGTGTGAAAGTTATGCCAAAGGTTTTGACCACAAGGGAGAGAGCATAACAAGGAAGAACATAAAGCAAAACAAGTCGATGACCAATTGAAACTCTGAGAGAGAAAGAGAGAGAGAGAGAGGAGCCCAATTTCTGCTGGAATTATTATGCTGAAAGACACAGCAACAAAGACATAACCCGAATAGGAACGTTCATATTTGATCTTTTTTTTCCTGGGTTTTAAAAAAAAATCAATGATATTTGTCTGACTTGGACTGAAGTTGTGGGGCACTTCTTCACCTATCACTTCTGATGAGAATAGAGCATTCATGCATTCTAATAAAACAACTCAAACGTTCACAAAAAAGGGGGAATCTTCAAGCGAGACTCATACTCGTATGGGCTCCAAGTGGTGATTCCTTACCTTCATCAACAATTAAGGAAAAAAAGTGCTTGACTGCTGCAAACTGCATCGTGAAGATCATAAAGAGAGTTTCTAATTTTGGATCATATTCTCCCACGAATAACAGTCAATGCTGGAATCCATGTCAGCTGCAATGGTGTGGTGTGCTGAACCTGGTAAAGAGGGGAATGTTTCTAGAGATGCATGAGCAAAGAAGGTTTGATCCACAAAAAACTGAAATTTTTGTTTTCCTTTTTCAGCTGGAAAATTAAGATTCCGCTTGTACGTACAATACTTCCACTCAAAATATTCCTAAAATAAAAAGAAGACAACAAGAGACATGCTCATGCAGAGCTTATTTGTGATACTCATGATAGGTAGCGAGTCTCTTCTTCTTAGCTAGAACATGTCATACATCACTAGCCGAACGAGCTGGGTTAGCGCCTCCGAGCCGTAGTCTCTCTCTGAGCATTGAAGTGAACAGCGGCCACGGGGAGACCTAGGTCATTCTCCTCAGCAAACCGTCGGGTGCTGAAACGGTCCGTTGAAGTGGGGGGGCGGGGGGGGGGCGGGGGGGGGGCTGACCGCCTGCCTCTTCTTCTACTTGAAGAGAACAAACACAAATCTGTGGATTCCTATGTTGGGCCTCGGGCTCTCATAGTTCACCACCTCCCTTCCTGTTTTCGTAAAAATTGAAGGCAGCAGCCATTAGTACCTGAAAATTTCACACACAAAGATAGATGCATAGATGCATACATCCAAAATGGAGCTTTAAGATACCCACCAAAAGAAGCATCAGTTGTGCCTGGAATGTCTGTCCCGATCCTGTAGCATATATATTCAAATTCCAAGAGAGTTAGGCCTGAGGTATTGTTACTTCAGTTGCTCTAAACAATCAAATTTTGTGCATCTATTTCTAGTTGTACTTGATGCATCACTTGCATTCGTTTTCTAAGTGTGTGTTCTGTTCATCACCCTTTTTTAGCTCGAATCGAATATGTTCCAATATATCTGATGTGTAAGAATCAATGATGTTTTCAAGTCAGTTCTTATCTTATTCTTATCCAATTCAATTTAATATGCCCGGATGTGTAGATATTTTGCTATGCATTAATCTCATAAATGCACAATAGCAACCATAATTTGCTCACAAATAGTTCACATATACTTCCTTTTCACCATTTCAGTGGGAGAGCTTTACCAGTGGAGGTGTTCTCAGATATGGGTCACTAGGACCCGGTACATGTGGGTCCGTCATGACCTGAATCAAATGAAAAATAAAACAATGAAGAATGATGGTGTACAATAAAATTCGTGGGAAATGGAGATTCAAGCATACTAGTGTGAAGAAAGTTCTCAGGTCTCCCCCTTGGACCTCCACTCTGAGTTTGGAATTGACGGCAGAGGGGTAGAACTCATGGCCATTGAAGACCAGCTTGTCCTAAGTGACCACCATCTTCACACTTGGGATGAAGTAGTCGAGCACTTCATCAATCACTCTCCCAACAACCAAAGGCTTCATCTCTCTCACCATCCCCGATGCAAGTAGGAGTACATATATGGAAAGAATGACAACGAATGATATTTTGATGGAGAAACCTAAGGCTTCCTATTTTGCAAGAGGAGTAGTACAAGCATCTACTTATATAGTGCTTGAAAGGAGCTCAGGCATGTGTTTCCTAATAACTCAAAACACTTAACCTGAAGATAAATCATGGGTCAGTTCAACACCAAAGGGGTTTCATAGTTTACTGTCCAAGGAGAAGCGAGGGCAGAAGGTTGCATGATAAGTGGCTTGTTCCTTATCCTTCCTTTCTTATCCCTTTCCTTCCTCTCAAGGTCAGAACAACCAGAAAATTCTCCATCCGATTCTTTCCCAATCTTAGCTGCCTCCCCAACTAAGGAATACGGATTCCCTTCTCTATCACTTCAGGCGGCGCTGGCATGGAACGCACTGATCAAACTGGTATTCTCTTGGAATAAATCACTTCAGGAATCCATTCTAGCAGCAAAAAGTAGGCAAAAGTGTATACGAAAGTTTCCAGAAATGCTCGAGCAAAATAGAATTTCTCCACCTTAGATTTGCATTTCTTGAAATATTGAGATGTGGTTGTGAATGGCATGGTTCCACCTTCCAGTTGTGTTGCATTCCAAGATGTTTGAGACATCAGACAGTGGAAGTCATTCACTGAAGTTCGAAGTTGCCGCTGCTGCTGTCGATCAATTTGGAACACAAAAAGTGGTGAAGAAAGGCTGGGAATTGAGCTAGGGAACTTGTCTGTGATCTGTTCTAGTCCAGACTTCATGGTACTCCTGTCTGGGAACGAGCAAACAAATCAATCCGTCATGGTTCAGGCTAGAACAGTGCGATTTTATTTTTTTTTTCTTTTTGTGCCAGTTTTTACGTAAATATAAAAAAATTGCTGTTTGGACAAAAAAAATTACTTTGGAGGGGTTCTATGTAAAATAGTCACTGACAAACAAGTAACAGGCAAGAAAGCCACCTAATAATGGTTAAATTACACTCCGTTAATTAGACAGCGTTTAATTCGGGATTAAATCCAAACTTAAACTCAAAATTAAAATTAAAATATAAAAAATAATCTAATCTAATTTTTTGTATTTAAATACTATCCTGATTAATAAATAATTTGAAATTTTTTTGAATTTTTATATTCCTTAGGTACATAAGTTTTAAATAAATAAATATAAAGATATTATAATAATTTATTTTTTAAAATAACATTTTTTAAAATAACGTAAAAATAATTTGATTATTTTTTATATTTAAATAATAAATTGATTTTGATGTTGACGTTGAATCAATCGGATCTTACGGGCTGACTTTGAAATTTCAATCAAAAATAATTTTGGACAAACGAAAAAATCAGGCACAGCTACAAAGAAAATAAATGAATAACGAAAAAAAAAACAGAAAAATCATCCGATTCGTTACTGCATTCTGATGTGTCGAACAATTCGAGAGCGCACTTGAGCGCTTACACGTGATCTCGTTCTGATTGACGATTTTCGAAAGAAATATAAAAGTCGATACCCTCGTCAGCAATTTCAGATCTTTACCAGGAATTTTTCAAGAAAAAAAAGAAAAAAAAGAAGGAGAATTCGATTCGTCTCCTCGGAGCAAAAGCGCAGATCATTGCGCACGGTGAAGAGCTGAAGCGAAGATCTCCACCGGCGAAGCTATGGCGGCCGGTCGACCGCGGAGGATCTCGGCTGCGTCGGCGAGAGCTCACACCAGAAAGCACCAGCAGACCTCAACTATCCCTCTCTCTTCAGGTCGGTCTTCTCTCAACAAAATCAGATGCCAATTGCTTCTGAATATCAAAAAAAAAGTTCAGATTTTGAGAGTTTTTCTCTTAAATTTCCTATTTAGATTGGTAGAAACGTTAAACTTCGCAAGATCTGATGGTAAAGCGGTTTTTTTGTGTGTGTTAGAGGAGAGGGTGGGATGCAGGAAATGGGATATTGATGAAGTTGCCAATGGGCTTTAGCTTGCTGGATGCTTCAGCGCCATAAGCAGAATGTTGATTTTTCGTTCTAGAGTCAATTCATAGCCTAAGTGTTTGTTAAAACGCACAAAATTTTAGATCTTTGCTGAAGGAAGGGAAATGAGGCGATATTACAGACAATATTAATGTTGTTGAAGGTGCTAGAAGAAAGAATCCTAGGGTGAATCGCTGGAAGAATGAGGCCGAACCCTAAAGCGGTTTTGGTTTTCCAATCCATGTTTTCAGCCAGGATTGTGGTGAATGTGATTTCTTCCAGTCTTGTGTTCTGCTTGACTGATATTTTATGCCTCATTAAAACTTTTATCTTTCTTTATGACATCAACCTCTGTTATGTCAAATAAAAGATGCTACTAAGCAAAACCATTGCGCTGTTGGCTGTCCTTAGTTTTGTTTTTAGATAATTTTGATCCAGCGTTGTTGTTTCAAACTTTCAGGTGTCATAAAAAAACTATCAGTGATTTTGCTTGTGGGATTGATAGCATTTTTATACCAGTACATTCAACCTCCAGCACCAAAAATCTGTGGATCACCAAATGGCCCTCCTGTTACATCATCCAGAATTAAGCTAAAAGATGGAAGACACCTATCTTATATAGAGAATGGTATTCAAAAGGACAAGGCCAAGTATCAGATCTTTTTCATTCACAGCTTTGGCAGTTGCAAATACAATGTGTTCCCATTCTCTCAGGTGGCAATTAGTTTCCCTTTGAATTTTATTATAGCTGTTTTGTATATCTTGTTGCTTATTCATTGTGAAACATTTGCTGACCATAAAAAGTTTCCAGGTATTACTTGAAGAATTAGGAGTCTACCTGGTATCATTCGACAGAGCTGGGTATGGGGAGAGTGACCCTAACCCAAATCAAACAGAGAAAAGCATAGCTCTAGATGTTGTAGAACTTGCCGACCAGTTGAAACTAGGACACAAGTTCCATGTTATGGGATTTTCTATGGGTGGAGAACTAGTTTGGAGCTGTCTGAAATACATCCCACATCGGTATGACTCATGCTTATAGTGTACCATGGAACCTGCCATTCTTAATACATTTATTTTATTCTCTTAGTTATTTTAAGCCTGAATACTTCCAACCTCCAGGAATTGTGAACTAGATAATATCTGGATCCTTTTGTCTTCAGTAACGTTGTTATATCTTTGATTTTCTTATTTCTTTTGGTATAGGAGATGATAATTTGTTGTTCAATGAAGTCTCCCATGTTGTTATTGTGAGGCAGATATATATTCTGTATAATTTTCATCTCATTTCATTTTATGCCTTCTGTTTTTTTGGCAGTATTGCAGGGGCAGCAATGGTTGCTCCAGTTGCCAACTATTGGTGGCCTGGTTTTCCTGCTAATTTATCTGCTGAAACTTATCAACAGCAACTTGTGCAAGATCAATGGGCCCTCCGTGTTGCTCACTATGCCCCTTGGTTAACATATTGGTGGAACACTCAAAAATTGTTTCCTGCTTCAAGTGCTTTGGCTCAACACTTTGATCATATTAATTCAGAGGACAAAGAGCTCTTGTCCAAGATTGTACCTGGAGATCACTGCAAGGTATAGCATCTTCTTGCATTTTCATTGCCTGCATTACCTACAGTTCCTTTATTGATGACAAAGTTAAGCACCGAAGTGATGCCATCTCAATATCACTGCAACTTAATTCTTCTTTTTAGGTATCCAATTTTCAAGTTCCTAGTAGTATTGGGTTAAGAAAGTTGAAATTTTCAGCCTGTTTTATGTTGTAGTTTACTCAAAACATCTGGCTTCTGGTTCGATGTGTGCTATTCTGCACTCTATTTATATCTTCCTAGATCAGGGTGATCTTTGAATGCTTTTCTGCCTGTCAAAAATCTCCCAAGTATTAGGAAAATAAAATCATTTGGGGAACCACCAGGTGGCATAAGAAAGGTGTTCTGTTTCTGTAAACCCTTACTGAAGAAAATATTTTCGGAGGTAATGCGGAGGGAGGTGGCTTGGTCTTTGCAATTTTAATAATTATTGTTCTTCTAATATGTGCATTGTATTTTTGGAATTGGCACCATCCTGATGGTGTAATTTACCCATAAGCAAGAAGAAAAAAGGAAACATCTTTTCTTTTTATCAAGAAAATCTGAAAAAAAGTTGCAGCAAAGAAACTTCCAGAGAATGAAAATGTTGATTGTAGTAGTTAGGCAAAATATAACAACAAAACTTTGGCCAATCATATAGAAGGCTAATTTTCTTGTTGGTTTATTATTTCCTTGTGTGATGACTACAAATTTTATCTGCACATTACATTGTTTTTTTTTTTTTCGTTTTTCAACACAAGCACTGCAAGGAAAATAAAATTTTGCTTGTTTGTTGTTTGTTGGCATTTTCAGGAGCAGGCAAGGCAACAAGGAGATTTCTTCTCCATCCATTGTGACCTGATTGTGGGTTTCGGGAGCTGGGAGTTTGACCCAATGGATCTTGAAAACCCATTTTCTAACAGTGAAGGATCCGTACACTTATGGCATGGTGCTCTTGATACAATAGCTCCAGTCTCATTGTCACGGTATATCGCCCAAAAACTCTCATGGATACACTACCATGAGCTTCCTGATGCTGGGCACTTGTTCCCACTTGCTGATGGTATGAGTGATGCTATCCTGAAGGCCCTCCTTGCCTAGAGCTTTGTGGCTCTGATTCTAATGTCCTGTCATGCTTTTTTTTTTCTGTATTCTAGACTTTGGATCTTGTTTATGGTTTATTTGTACAAGATTTTGAGGATGCATAAACCTATTTTTCACTAGTGTAATTTCATGACTTTTGTCCCAACTGATTGCTTATTCTAACTCTCTTTGTGTGAACTATTTTTTACCCCCAAAATCCAGCATGATGAATTATAGGTAGCCTTCTTTTTCTGCAAATATGTTGAGATGGTATTATAGAGTTCACAGAGCCTAATGATTACGTTGGAAAAACCGAGGAAAAATAAAGCACATTCTCTTGGAGTATTGAGGCGAAAAATGAAAGAAAATAAAGAGGTAAAATACTGATGTAGTGTTTCATTTGGCAAAGAAATTTTAGTGCTTGCACTTGAGACGAACCTTTGTAAATATACTTCAAGAAGCAGTGAATCACAGATCATATAAAAGGGTTCTATTATTGGAGTTGAGTAAGGTTCAGACCTCTGGTGATCAGGTCAAAAAAAGAATTATGCTATCGATTCTTTCATAAAATTCAGATGGAAATTCTACAATGGTCCATTGGTCCTAAAACCAAATAAGAAAGAATAACAGGATAACAAGGCCAAAAAGCAGAAGCTAACACTCCACTTGCAAACAAACACATCAATTTTTCCATGAGGCCTGTTTTCAATGCCCAGACCCCACCAGTGGCAGAAAAAAAATAAGGCAGGCTGCTATAAGTTACTCAATTTCCCAACCAACTGTAAGCTGTACCATGAAAACAAGCCCCAGAGTCTAAATATCTCAAGTCCCCTACTTTGAGAAGTCAGAGCCACAGAAAGCCTTATTCATTTGCTTCTTTGTTCCCTTCTCTCTTTCATCATTTGCACCTTGTTCTGCGCTACCATCATCCCTTAGAACCCGATCTCTGGAGTTGAGGAGAGATCTGCTGAGATGATAGCCAGTATAGCAGCAATTCTGGCAGTGGGTGTATTGGGATGGATATACAAAACCATAATCCAACCTCCACCTCCAAAGCTGTGTGGATCTCCAGGCGGCCCGACCGTCAACTCCCCCAGAATTAAGCTTAGAGACGGAAGGCATCTCGCTTACAAGGAAGCAGGCACACCCAAGGACAAAGCCAAGTACAAGATCATTCTAGTTCATGCCTTTAACAACTCCAAAGATAACGCTTTCCCTGCATCTCAAGTCAGTTCACAAAAAAACCGATTTTTACAGGCATTTGATCTTTGCTTCTAGCACTAAATATGTTCGTTGAATCACTTGTTTTGGTTACAGGAGCTGATGGATGAGCTTGGCATATATTTCCTTTCATTTGACAGGGCTGGATATGGAGAGAGCGATCCAAACCCAAAGCGAAGCGTCAAAAGTGAAGCTATGGACATCCTGGAACTAGCTGATCAGTTGCAGATTGGCCCCAAGTTCTATCTGGTTGGAGTATCCATGGGAAACTATGCTGCCTGGAGCTGCCTCAATTACATACCACACAGGTAAATGTTTTGAAACAGAGAGACGGAAGACAAGAGGAAAAAGCATAGTTTTATGTTTCTCTTACCAAGGTGAATGATGGCAGGGTAGCAGGAGCAGCACTTGTGGTGCCAGTGGTGAACTACTGGTGGCCATCTTTGCCTGCAGATCTATCTCAAATGATGTTGGATAAGTTCCTGGCACAGGACCGGAGGACATTCTGGATAGCACACCATGCTCCTTCACTTCTATATGCATGGCTGACCCAGAAGTGGCTTCCTTCATTGTCTGCTCTGCAAGGGGACCTTGCACTATATAGTCCTCAAGACCAGGAGGTCTTAAAGAAGATGGCAGCATCTACAGACTCTGCAGGGGTATGATCCTCTCTCTTTTTCCTTCCACACATTCATATAACATTATGCTTGCTTGAGGTTGGTTGTTGATATCCTCTTCCTCCCGCATCTGTTTAACTAAATGAAGATAAATGGAAAATAAACTTACATTAGTAGAATATATAGTAGGATGCAAAAAGAAAGAAAATCCAGAAGCCAAATGGTAGATTCACTAAAACCACATATTTTCTGCTTCCTTGTGTGCTACCTACCTGATCTGGAGGTCCCCAGTTCAAAAATCTAAAAACAGCACAAAACAAAATCCTTGGATCAAGTTGTCCACATTATTAACCCATCAACTGAGATGGATTCAGTTTCTCAAATAAAAAAAAAATGGCCTCGGAATAAAGTTGCTTTAGCTAGCAACTGCTATAGAGAATGAAAGAAAGCGAAGTGAATAATGTTTATTAATATTGTCCCACAATGTAATTAGGCTCCCGAGAACAAGGCATGCCAGCAAGGAGTTCATGAATCACTTTACAGAGACTTGATGGTGTTGTTCAGCAACTGGGACTTTGATCCTCTAGCAATGAGGAACCCATATCCAAATGGAGAAGGTTCGGTTCACATTTGGCAGGGCTACGAAGACAGGTTCATCCCAGTTGAGATACAACAGTATCTAGCCAGAAAGCTTCCATGGGTGCGGTACCATGAGATTCCTGAAGCCGGGCATCTCTTCATACATGCTGATGGTTGGAGTGATACAATCCTCAAAGCACTCTTACTTCCGGAACCACCCACTACTACGAGTATATGATGTTGCTGGAGTTATAAACCAACTCGGAGATCATGTAAATCATAGGAAAGCAAATAAATGTGCAGTTGTTGACAATCCTAGCTCCATACGAGCCTGAAAATTATTGAGCTTGCAGATATCACTGTGAGTAAAGGGTATTGCAGGTGTCTAGAGCTCTACAATGGCTAGAAGCAATGGAAAGAAAAGTTGGAATACCCACTTCTCATGTCCTCTTTCATGTCCAACAATTGAAAACACCTAAATCTTGGGTTATTTTGATAAATCTGCATCAGCATCTGTAGAAAGAAACACAATTTTCTAGTAGTTGGTGGAACCAACATTAGTTTTTTCAAAGAAAAGAAAAGACAATTAAGTAATAACTCTATAAAGTTTCAATGAATATTACTATTTCTGCACCTGAATCATATCAAAATACAAAAAAAATATTCTTGATAATATTAATGTATTTGCTTTGAAAGAAGTTATCCTCACCACCGGAAGAAAATGCAAAAGATGAACCATTCGCTGAGCATCCAGTTTTGCTCAAGAAATTTACCTCAAAGAAACTAGAAAGACCGCAACTAAAACTGGATGATTATCGCCGTACAAATGGAAGGATAATTTATTTCATTCGACTCTGATGCTTCCACCCCATTTTACATAGCCACGGCTTTAGGCAAGCAAGAGAGTATAGTTGTCAACTGAGGCACTAACACAGAAAACAGAATAGCTAACGTTACCAAAAAAGAATAGCTAATGTTTGTGAAGCTTGTTTCAGAAGTGAGGAAAATCAAATCTTCATCAGCCAGCAATTAAGGACCTTTCCTACAATTGGTACATATAAAATAGCTAATGTTGCCAGTTAACCTTTGAAATGAAACACTATCCTCGATATATGGCATCAAAAAAGCAAGGATTAACATCTTTTACTTGAGGGCAGAAATGTTTCCCACAACCCAGAATTGTCCCCTAATTGACACCTAAAAAGTAATAAAAGTTCAAAATTTTCATAAAGTAGATGGTAGAATAAAGATTGTGTGAGAAAATGGACTGACCTGCTCAGGATGCACAGAGCAGAGGCATTTCTGTTCTGCTTTGAAGCAGTGGATAAACTTGAATTGATGCAAATTGAACAACAAAGCCTATACGTTACATCAGATGAAACACGGTGAAAACTCAAAAGGACACTTTGTGAATCAGCATGTATATTAGCATCATTCTTTCTACCTAATAACAAAGAACAAAAATCCAATGGACATGAATGGTGGCAACCTAGAGTGCAGAAGATACAGTCAGTTTACAAATTATTGGTAGATATTTCTTATGTGTATCTCTCCTTCAATTAGAATAATCTGTTGCAATAAAACTGAACTCTCACAAAAATGTGTGAGATGGTCACATAGCTGCCCTCGCTCTTGCCATCTAGCTTTTACCATTCCATTCCCTCCTCTTGACCTGATTCCAGTTGAGGTCTAACACAGAATCTTCAACAGCAGATTTTATCAGTTGAGCTCTTCTGTCGACCACTCCAAAAGTTTGCTGATGTTCATATATGAAACAGCTAATTTTTACTAGATCAAGATCACTTGTTCAATTTCATAGAAGAACAGCCCTGCAAAAGAAAAAAGATCTTTTATTGAAAGGTATAATTAGTTTATTAGGAATTTTGCGTCATGTTAAATGAGAAGACATCATACATGCAGATGCACTAGTCATGCCACTATTTTCCATCAGTTTGTAGAGATTAACCCTGCAAGGATTTCTACCAATTTTGAATAAAAAATAATAAATTGCACCCTCGAAACACAACCTTGTCCAATAAGCAAAAAACTATAGATCTTCTAGAAAGGTTCTCATAAATTCTTTTTTAAGTTTTATTAAAGTAAAAGGGCTATGATGAAACCAAATTCCCACACACAATACATAGTAACTGACCATAACCCTTGGTAGGAGTATCAGTGATTTGTTCCCGCTTGTTCCATCCAGCAACTTGGTTATACTTCCCCAATACTTCACAGCAAATCACAAAATATAGAAGCAACACTTTCCTCCACCAAACAGTAATGTCACTCATCTTTCAATCCCATGGTACTAAAATCTGATTAATCTAAGCATGCAAAGCAAGGATAATATCAATATGTGAATTTTAATCTTCAAGAATGAATAAAAGCAACAAATTAGTTTTTCTGACAAACATGAAAAATGCAAAAATACAAGGACAAAAAATACTATACATGGCCAAATCTAACATACTACTAATGAAAGAGGACAAGAAGTTTAATGTGTTTATCAATTTTAAATCATGCACTAAAATCCATGTATAATCATCCGCTAAAGATAGAATAAGCCTATGTTTTGTACCCAGTTTGCTTTGGCATGTGGAGTATCTATTAAATGCTGTCAAGGTGGCTAGGAAATGCCCACGGTATGGTCACTGTACCTTCCCACCTTGGTGGGCTGTCTCACGACTTCGGAAAGAGATTTCTAGTAGATATTGTCTATAAAGCCTCCCCCAATATTAATAAGACTTTAGCATATACTCATCCCACATATCTTCATTAGTAAAAATCAGATTTTTCAGAACTTCACAGTACCAATCAACCATCAGATCCTTAAAAAATGGACATATCATTTTGTCATAAATCACAAAAGCAGAAATCCAAAAGATGGTGTAGACGTTAATGAACTCTGAATATCAAGATTGCTAGTGAAAATTGAAAATTCTTTCATATTGTAAGAAGATATCATATGAGGAACCTAAACCAGTAAAACAATTCTCCAATAAAGCATGAGACAATACAAATTGAAAGGTACATAAGTACGTGAAAAAAGTAAACACAGCACTGTATTCAGCTTCAATACTAAGGATACAATTACAAGTTTCAGTTATTAGTAATACCTGTTGTATCTGGCAAATAACCAATAGAGGCACAAAAAGTAATTATTCTATTTAACAAAACAATTGGCTGGTTTGAAATTAACTGCAGCAGAGACCCAAAATCAGTGATTTGTGTCTGATCTTTCTGGTTTAGACTCAAGCTACCAATCAACTGCCAAGAACTTCATTCTCCAAGTAAGTAATAACATAATGTTTGTAGTCTTCACCAAATCGCTTAAACAGCACTGCATGCGTACGAGAATCAGGACAAATGCCTTTCCAAAGCATTTCAGCATACAACTCCAGAGCTTCATTCCAACTTTCCATGTTACAGTGTTCATTTATAAGCGAAGTGTATGTATATTTATTAGGAGACAGGCCTTTCTCCTGCATCTCAAGAAAGTACTCATAGGCCAGTTCAATTTCTCTCTTTCTACAAAGACCATTAATGAGTGCATTGTATGTAATTTCATTAGGTATCACACCTTTCTCCTGCATCTCCGAGAAGAACTTATTTGCTGATCCAAGATCTCCTCTCTTAGCATAAGCATGAATCAAAATTGTGTAGGTCACAACTGATGGTGTTAGACCCCTCTTGATCATTTCATCAAACATGCTCGTTGCTTCTCTCAGATACCCCTTTTTACATAAACCACGAATTATGCAAGTGTGTGTAACACAATCTGGTATGACCTCATTTTTAACCATTTCCAGCCACAAGTTATGCGCTTCTTCAAGCTTCCCAGCCTTGCAACGGCCATTGATTTGAACGTTGTAAATTATTCTGTCTAATGTTCGATTCAGAATATCTCTTTCAATCATCTCCTCTCTCAATCTAAAAGCCTTAGCGGAAGAGCCAAGCTTCAATTCACCAACTATTGTTGTCGTGTATGCAAATCCATCAGGCTGCAGACCTTTATGTTGCATCTCATTAAAAAACTTTTTTGCCAAAGCCAGCTTTCCAATTTTACACATACCATTCACAAGAATTGTGTAAGTAAAAACATCAGGCTGAAACCCTGATTCAATCATATCCTCCTTAACCTTCAGAGCCTCCTCCAAATCTCCTGCTCTACAAAGACCATCTAAAAGCGTGTTATAAGTTATCATACTGGGAACAAGGTGATGAACCCTCAAATCATCAAGTAAAAGGAATGCGTTCCTTAGGTCTCCAACCCGACAATACCCATAAATCAAAGAATTGTAGGAAACAATATCCGGTGTCAAGTTCATCTCAGCCATCTCAAGAAACTTCTCCCTAGCCTGACTAATCCAGCCCTTCTTGCAAAGCCCATTGATCAAAATGTTGTAAGTAGTCACCGTCGGCGAAATGCCTTTGTTCATCATCTCATCCCGGGAAATCAACGCCTCATGCATCCAACCTCTGGAACAGTAGCCATAAATAAGAGGGTTGTAGGTATAAGCGGTCACCGGCAATCTGGAGAGCGTCATTTCCTCAAGCCACCTCTTCGCCTCCTCAAACATCCCCATCTTCGAGTAACCATTGATCAAAACATTGTAAGTGACATCATTGAACGAGCACCCTCTGTCAAGCATAAGCATACTACCCAAGAGCTCCGACGCCTCCTCAGTCTTCTTCTCCTTGAAAAAGGAATCAAGCACCGTATTGTAGGTAACAATAGTGGGCAAAATCCCGACTTTCTTCATCTCCTCAAACACCTCCCTCACCTGCACCAATTGCCGTTTATCTCTCAAAATCCTCAACACTCTATTGCAATTCTTAACGTCCGGCTTGAACCCGCTCCGCACCATCCTGTAAAAAGTAGACAACGAGCGCTCCGCCATTGAGCGCTTGGTGTACATCCAAAGCAAAAGGTCGAGCAACTTGAGTGCAGCTTCGGAGCTGGCATAGCCCTCGATCAAAAGATCAAGGATTCCATGCAGGCCCAATCCGAGGACCCGCTCCATGACCGAGTACGCGGCGCGCATAAGATCGCTCTCGGCGAGAATCTCCAGCACGCCGACGAAGGCCATCTCGGAGCGGGAGAAACCGGGCTGGAGCTCGGCCCACCGGAAGAAGCGGAGCGCGAGCCTGGGGCGCGTTCGGATGGAACCGAGCGCGGAGAGGAAGAGATCGGGGTCGGAAATCACGGGCTTGAGTCGTTCCGGGGGGCGGAAGGCGGGAGCGAAAGCGGAGGGGTGGGCAGCAAGGGTGTCGAGGATTAGAGATTCGAAGTGAGGCTTCTCTGTGAGGAGGTCGGAAGAGGGCTTGAACTGGACGAGGGAGGCGAAGCGGAGTGCCCTGGAGAATGCGGCGGCGGAGGTGGAGGCGGAGGAGGATGCTAGGGGCTTGGGGCCAGAGGAGAAGAAGAAGAAGAAGAGCAGGGGCATCTCCTCGCCGCCATTAATGGGTTGGTGGAAGAAGGAATCGAGGAGGACGAAGGGGTTTATGAGGGGAAGACGAAGACATGGATCATGGAGAAATGGATGAATCAGGGGAAGAGAGGTTCGAGATGTTGGATTCTTCGCAGTTCTGTTCCTCTCGACCGGATTGATGGATGGCTTGCGGCGGGCAAGTTGTTTCGCGGACCTAATCGGATCCGGGTTCGTCCTTCCTATGCGGACCGGATCCGGGCTGCTTTGCGCTTCCATGCACATTTTTCATTTCGCGTCCTTCAGAGCTTCGCATATGATTGTGGACCTCCTTTTTTATTTTTCTATTTTTTATTTTCCATTGAACGTATAATTCTGGCAATATGATGTGGCAGATTTTGATTAACTGGATCTACAACCGACTCGGAAAATTATATGTTGAAATACAACCTATTTTTGGGTCCACAAAAAAAAAATTTCTGGAAATTTGGTGAGCTGTGGCAATGAGCAAAATGTACACAACAATAGACCATAATAGCTTTTCAAACAGTTCAAGCAATTCTGTGCAACAGGAAATCAGAGCTCGGACGAAATAGGGAGTCTACTGCCCAATATCCTGTTGCAGTGATGGCCAACTCACCACATGCAAGAAAACAAGTATTTGAGTTATGGTAGAAATGTTATCCATGCAGGTTTAACAACAATGCCGATGACCGGTTCAAGAATTATTTTTGAATAGCGAAGAAACCCGGTGACCCTGTGCTGATCCAGGATAGGATTTCAGTAGCTGTCATCCTCTGCTTCTGGTCTTAGGAGATAGTAGCGCAGACAGTTTATTAGCACCTGCAAGTACAAACATTAAGCATCATTGGGAATGAAATGAATTAATCATCAAAACTACAACCCGCAGGAGCAAACATTGTGCAGTAAACTACACTGAACTACCCTCAGTTTGGGCAAGAATGTTATTCTTCCAAAAAATTTTGTGCCCATTTAAGGGCATTTGGAACAGGCAAGACAATAAGCCACAGATGAGAGCCGAACAGTTAAGTTTGAAGCAATCTTTTCTTTTTCTTTCCCTACAAATCACTTAAATGTTTAAGCACAGCAATCAGTTGCCATTAAGTTTGCAATGTTTTTAACAACAATAGCATACCTTGCAAGACAATGACCAAAAAATTTTCAAGATAAAGAGATTCGGAGTAATAAGTTAGAAAATATTACCTGGGACAAGGAGTCGGTCAATGCTGCACCTCTGTAGCTAACATGGAATTTATCCTTGGCAACTAGACCCTGTCAAATTACATGCAACAATAATTAAGTTTATTAACTAGACAATTATAGGACTTCCTAAAATAATGACGACCAAGGAGTGGAAGTACCTCAGTGTCAATCTCAGCTGATTCCACATTAACATTTATGTCAGACATTATTTGAATAATTTCCAGCAGCAAACCAGGTCGGTCAGCAGTCTCTATGCACAGCAAGCTGAAGAAATTACCAAGAAAATGAAAGTTTTGCACAGGACTTGTCCAAAGTTTGCTGTTCATTTTTCATGACAGAAGACAGGACAGATTTTTTTTTTTCCTATCACAAGAGATGGATAGATTTAAACATAGAAAAGCAATTCCATTTTATATTTAGAGTAAATTTTAAGAATATTGCATTGATTTAAATTGATATTGCTGTTTCTAAATTGATTTAAGCTGAACTATACTGATCTGCCTATTCTGCATTTAACAAGTTCTGATAGGGTTATCTGATGCACAGTGAACAAATAGATATTGCACAGATTTACACCCAAAATAAGAACTGGTAGATGTAACGACAAACCTCCTCTTTGGCCCATCAGCTTGGACCTCTACATGAGTTGGAATGTCAACAAACTGTCAAGCAAGATAACAAATTGAAGGGCATCACATATACAGACCATAAAAAATCAGAATGATAACTACTAGAATAATCATTACCACAGAACTTATGGTGAGCTCAAGTGCATAGTGAATTTACAAGCCTACAAGAAATTGTAACAGACATACGCTTTTAGATGGACAGTTTCCATTAGTCAAAGTCAGAATTTTATAAACCATTGAAGAAACTGTTGTGCACATTCCCTCCCATGTTCGGTGAAAGCTAAGAAAAGGTGCACGACATAGAGTTGGCTATATATTTAACCAGCAGCCGAGTTTTAACAAAGGCATTGATAACATGTTAACTTAATAACAAACCCATGCATTCCCCAATGAACTCTAATGAAATTGAGGAGATAATATATAACCAGAAGTTTGAAATTTTTGTTTATAATTCAGCTAAATTGCTATTTCTCCTTTGCACATGCAGCAGCAGTATGGACTGGTCAAAACAAACAATATTACCTTGATAGTTGTCTAATTAACTTAAAGCACACTGTTTTTCCCATAAAAAGAAATAGCGCAGGCCTTGCTACGAAATCAAGTTGATGCTAGAGGTACAAGAAGTATATACCTTCTTTGGAGCTTTTATTCCAAAAGCCTCACCCATGGCAAGCTTCTCGCTAGATTCCTGCAAGAAAAGTGGATCATAAGAAATCAAATCCCTTAAAACCATGTGACTATATAAATGCATGAAACCATGACTCACAGGATGATATTTCAACAGGTTGTTGATTATGGTAAGCCGAATTCTTTCCAACATATCTGGGTTCTCCACTTTGCGGCCCCTATCATTTTGAAAAAAAGTTCACCGAGATTCACGGTCAGATTTTTAAGGAAAGTGACATCTGTAAAAAGAGTATTCTGAAAAATATAACCTAAATTTTACGTACGATTTGGTTATGAAAAATTTTGTTTGTTTAACAGAAGCCTCGGTTGTTACAGTTCCCTTTGTCACATCCAAGCCCAACTCTTTAAGTGACTTCATCTATAAAGTCATCAACAGAGAGAAATGAGTCTCCCCACTTACAATATATATAGCATATCCCAGCAATTATCTTCCAAGACAAGCCAACAGGATACAAGATGCACAGATATCAGCTGTAATAAAATACCCATAGTGCAGATATCATCCAATTTTTTGCCATAAGAATTTGTAGATGACAGCTTACTTATGTTTGGGGGATGAACATAAGAAACACAGCTACAAGAAACAAGGTTCTTCAGCACATAAATCATATGTATACAACACTTGTCCAGTATGTTTGGAACACCATTTGAAATTGAAAGCTGAATGCTTTAAACGACAAAAGGAGTCATATTACTTCGTTTGTGCTGCATAAACAGAGTTTGAAGTTGCAAAAATAAAAATCACAGCAGTTTTTTGTTCAATTCTTGATTTGTAAATCTGAAAATAATTAAGAAGTACACAAGGATCTACTTGAAAAGATAAACAAGAAGAATGAAACTGGGGTGACAAAGGAGGAAATGGGATAAAGGTAACCTGGCGAAGGAACTTATGAAGAGCCTTATTGTGGAAACAATGCAATAAGGGCCAGACAACAAGAATGTTTGTTAATGCACGAATAAGGCACTCATGCTATCCAAAAAGTTCATGAAAGATTGATAATAAGCCTAGCCCATTGAGTAGAATAGTAACCAATGGCTCAAAGTCAACAGAATAGAAAATATGGCACTTGAGTTTTGGACCCAAGCAGCGTTATACAAAAGATAAAAGCATATTACCGTGTCAATTAGTGCGCCCAGGCGGTCTCCAAAACTAAGCTGCACAATTGTTGAATTTGAATCAGAATCTTGATCTATTAATACTATTGGCATAGGAACAGAATCCGCATCTTTGTCAGACACCTGCCAAACGATAGTTTCCCAAAGTGGTAAGAAAAAAATCAACATAAGTGTAATTCAAGTAGCCTTACAAGTAGGTAGCAAGATAGAAATAACTATGGCTTAACAAACCATTAAAACAAATCAATTGGCAAGCAGCACAATCTTTCCACTGTGTTGTGAATGAACCCCTGGTCTAGCAGAAACTCTAGAAGTAGTCCATGCAGTGAAGGTTTATTTTGATCCAAGTGTTTTCCTTAAATATGATAAGGATTTGAGGTTGTCTCTTGAAAAAGGGCATGTCATTACAGTTCAGATGGTTGCTACATAGTAGTACAGGGTTGGGTGATGATCAACAATTAATCAACCTGATGACTATGTAGTCTTTCTGGTTGTCACAGTGTGGCTAACCATATTTTCAAAACAACAGACCTATGATTTACTTCAAAAAAAAGAATGAACAAAGAAGCAAGCAAAAGTTGCAATGTGCTTATCCACCCTAAATCATGCTTATACACCAACTGCTAAAGCTTTATGTTTCTCATTGACAACATAACAAGTGTCAATGAAGGTCAACATCAATACCAAGGAGGACGATCCCAAAACATCAGCTGAATTGAGCGACCAAATGGAACCATTCCTGCATCACATAAAAGAACAAAAAAATGAACCTTTGAACAGATGTAGGCAAAATAATTACATCACAAACATGACGCGTGGTAAAAATCATTGAAACCCAAAAAGATCCTGATACATACAACTCAAAATCATGTCAACACCAAACAAACATAAAACGCCATCCATTTCTACTCCCAATATTCATTCCTATGCAAAATAAACAAATCACCTAGCCGTTAAACGTCATTTAGTAAATACACAGCTCCCACTAGCTGTGAATAATTCCAGGACCCATTGCGAATTCAGCTAGAACACTATGTATCAAGTAAACAAACCCCTGATTTCCTTTCAGCAGTGACAACAAAATCGCAAGCCACAAACTAGCCGAATCAGGCCAATAATGAAACTTTTCCGATCCCTACAAAATCACAACAAATAGAACAAAAATCCAAATGATACAAGTGAATTGGAGCTCACCTGCGGATTCTTTGGGAGAATCCAAAGCGAGAAAAAAGCGATCCGTGGAAAAACACGTCTGCCCTGGAGATTTCAAGCTGAGAAGGATGGGAGAGGGGACCGAGGAATCCTGGGCCATTGCGAACCCTAGCTTGCAGCAGAGCGAGACGAGTCGAGGAGGCGAGGGATTGGGGTGAGACGAAGACCATCCCTGAAGACTGTCAGAGCTTTTGCCCCAAATTTTTTCGCACGTCAGCGGAAGAACTTCTTAGTGCAGCGCTGCTAATTTATAGAGAGCTTGGCTTGGCGGGGCCCGCTTTGTTGACGTGGACCATTGCTTGTCGAGAGTCCGGTTCAAATGTTCCCGAAGGAATTCATAACATCCAAATAGACCTATGGGACAAAGCCACGTGAATACCTTTTGCGCCGTCGTTTTGCTAAACCGGACTCGTCATATTTTTAGGTACTTTTATATATACTCCCTTGGGAGATAGGATAATTACATGATACCCCTCTAAAATCCATTATGTAAAAACTAAAAAGGCAAAGGCAGCAGCAATTTTTGCATGACATCATTGACAAACGTCAAGATGCAAATCAATCCAAAAAAGGTTGAATTAGCGGCGTGGGTTCACCTCGATTTCAATTAATTTATTATTAAAATAATAAAAAAATAATTACATTATTTAAAAAAATAAATTAGTATACTATTGTTATATTTATTTATTTAAAATTTAATAAATAAATATATTTAAAGACATAAAAATTCAAAAAAATTTAAAATATTTACTATTCAAATTAACATTTAAATACTAAAAATTTGATTCGATTATTTTTTTATATTTTAATTTTAATATTAAACTTGAGTTTGATCTTCACTTCCGATCAAATCGTTCTTAAGCTTATATTTTATAATAAATAAATAGCCTAAAATCTCAAATTTTTTATTTTTTAAAATACTTGAAATTGATATAACGAGGTAACTGCACATGCAAAGCATTTATTGGCCAGACTATCTTTCAAACACCAAAAATTTAATAGCACTAACATTATTTAATTTATTTAAATTATAATAAGGATTTAACAAAAATATTCTCGATTCATCTGAACCGTCGGATTTTGATCCAACGGCTCAGATCGCCTCAGCCGAAACCCTAACTATATAATTTTCTCCTCCCCCGACGTTACGGCCCATCACCGCCCCAATCTCCGCCATCATGGCCCACGCGGGCAAGCTTCGTGCGCGAGCTTGGCCGGCGATGTTATAGGTCTCGTGAAGAAGATGATCAGTAATATGTGCACAATACTCACCGAAAGGTATTTTTGTCCAAAAAAAAAATTTAATCATCTACTAATCAGATCAGTAACTAAATAAAATTTATTTAATCGTATTAACGTTTTACCCTTTCTTTGACATTGATCCCGTTCCAAACGGGCCCATGAAGGTCTATTCGGAGTCTCGCCGCCATTTGGGGAGGTCCATGCGAAGAAATTCTTTGTTTAAGTTGGATGAGGATCCGCGCGAAATAAAATCATCCGCACGAGAGGCTCCTCGTAGGAATTCCTCAACGCCTCTCTTCCTCCGATTTCATCGTTGGTAGCATTCAAATCTCTCTCGTTCGTCTTTTATCTTTTATTTGTTTATTTATTTGTTTTTTTTGGATTCCAATCCACCAGAAGATCTGCAAAATTTAAGTAATGCTTCCATCAAAGTTGGAGCTGGCTTGATCGATTAATTGGTCGATTGTATGGATTAATTAGGAAAAAATTCCTTCTTTTAGTCGGGAAAAAGTGTCGTTTATTTTTTTAAGGATTTTAAGCTATGATGTTTAGCAAGACTTTCTTCTGCAAGGATTCCCTGGCAAAATATAATTTTGCTTTTTCCTCCATTATAAGGTTATAGCTTTAAACTAATTTCTTGTTCGCTGAATTTCCTCCTTTTTCAATGCTAACTTGACCATTGTAGTCTTGTAGATAGATGTTCTCGATTATCACGATGCACGCAATGGAATGTAATCAGTTACCTTTGTTGATATTCTACTGGAAACTTTTGAAAATGGTTAAAAAAGATCTATTTTTCTTGTTTCCTTTTAGTTCATCACTGTACATTGTTCTGAATATTCTCGGTTCTGCATATGGTAATGCTCTTTTTTTTCAGCAAACTATGCTGACATATTTTCAGACATTCTTAAAACAAAATCTAACTGCTACTTTCCGCATTCTTGCGATCAGGTGGAAGTAAAAAATTTCTGTTGACAAAGTTAATCATGGGGTTGTCATTTTTTATTGGACTAAAGGCGACAGTGTTGTTCTTGGCATTCATTTACTTCAAAAAATTTGGCTTCGCACTCATTCATGTACCCATGCTGCATGCCTCGTTGGTCTCATTTTTGGTCGCTGCTGCATCACTTCCAGCTGTGAATCTTCCCTTACTCTTGGGGAAGAGCACAGATGGTAGCTTTCCTCTTTGGGCGATGCTTGTCTTTGCCCCATTCCTGGTTTTTGTTCAGATGTTAGTGTTTGTGAGGAGATCGAAGAGCACAGAACCTTTATATACTGAGGTTTCTGAAGGTCTATATGTTGGAGGGTGGCCATCTTCAGCCCATCAGTTGCCACCGGGTGATCCTGCAGTTATTGATTGTACATGTGAGTTGCCAAGACAATCTGCTGTCTCTGGTGGCCCATATTTGTGCATTCCGACATGGGATACAAGGTCCCCTCAACCAACGCAGATAGAGTCTGCTGTTCGCTGGGCGTGCAGGCAGAGGGCTCTAAAGAAACCCATCTATGTTCACTGTGCTTTTGGTAAGCATTCTTGATCTTGAATATTTTTGAGAAAACATGACATTGAATTTATTTCTCCGAGTTTTATGACATTTTGAATATTTGATTCATATGAAATAATTGGATGAGAGGGAACTATCTTTTGTTGATTCAATCTCCCATGAGCACAACATCATGCATTTAAAATTTTCATATGTTTGTTAATGCCTCTGCAGAGTATGTTTTTTATCATCACTATAATAAACCTGGCCTTTCAACTTTCTCATCTTTGTTGACATCTTAATTCATCTCATTTTGCAATTGCATCAGAGGCACTAATTTCCAATGGGAGATGGTGCTCCATAATGATTTTGCAAAGGCTTCTATTCTGGTCATGTGCTTAAAGCCAATGGCTTGCCTAGTTATAATGTTTGGACGAGTATTTGCCAAAGAAATAATTGTTTTAAGAAGAAGCTCTTCACTCCTAGCTGAAAGTAAAGGCTGAATTCATGCTCTTTTCCTCTGAACCTAGAGTAGGTGGCAGTATACACAGACTATCTTATGTTGTCATGGACTTAATTCTCTGTTTTCAGATTCTGTTGGAAGATAAATGAAACCACTCCTTTTTTTTGGTTAATTTGCATGAGCTCTGGATTGCTAGTTTAAGCTTTCTGACAACTCTAGTGTGCTTCTACATCTAGTGATAGTCTGGTGCTTTACTGGTTGTTTACTTCTTTCCCAAGATCAAAACAAGTTAACATACTTCCTGTGCCTGTGAACATCAGTCGTTTTCTTTAGTAATACATAGAACAAATTCAGTTCCTTTGGCTTGTCTTGCATTTATTGTGCTGAAGTTCAAGGACTTCCTTGAATATCACTTTTCTCCTTCACTTTGCTGTTCATGCATATGTTTGGCGACTGCTAATTAAGCATTCATTGTTGATGGAGAACATCAAAGATTCAAAACTGTAAATCATTCACTATTTTTTTGGTAACTTGTTCACTATGTTGTAATGGGTATAGATCAAAACCCCTTCTTTCTCTGAGAGAAGATATAGAGATAGACCTCATCTTTCCACATGACATATATTTGTCCACATTAGACTTGGAGAAATCAAGAAAACGTATCTTTTGATCCTCTTGCCAATATTGGTATCCAGCTTCTGACTCATTTTTTCTTGATGTAATGTTATTGTATAGTTTATAGTAATGAGATAATTAGAAAGTTGTTATATGGTTTATGTCCCTTTCTTTCACTAGGAACAGTTTTCTTGTCTAAACATTGCAGCTTCTCTTGTGAAATGTTCTAAAGATTGCGTATGTTTATCATGTTCTGATGCTCTGGATTTATCTATGAGGCCTTTGTATGGTCATTCTCGTAATCAATAAAGATATGTATTTTTATGTAAACTGATTGCTAATGGACATGCAACAGGTCATGGCAGGAGTGTTTGTGTGATGTGTGCAATTCTAGTTGCATTAGGTATTGCTGGAAACTGGAAGCAAGCTGAGAAAATAGTAAAAGAAAGACGACCTAGAATAAGGATGAATGTTCTTCACCACAAGAACTTGGAAGAATGGTCTAAACATCGACTCTTATCAAGAAAGGAGTGTGGATCAGAAATCAGTTCTGTTATTTTTAATGCCGATTCTATGAAACAATGACTGCAGCAACACTGGAAAGATCAAGCATCATCATCATCATGAATTATTCATGATCTCATAGATCCCATCACCAGAAGTTATAGCCTTGCTTTCCTTTTCACTCTGTAACATTATCAAGCATGATGATACGTGTAATTTTGTTATTTCAGTGCCTCCATCGAGCTTAATTTTGGTTTTTGGTAACGTTGTATTCCAATACATACTGTGCAAAGAAAGCTTGTCCTTGTTTTTTTTAAATTGGATTGAATTTCTTGAAGAATATAAGTGTTATGCTGCTGTTGATGAATGGCTATACACTTTGTTCACCCAGGCAGTGCCATTGCTAGCCTTACTGATTTTCAACCTAAATTCACCATTGGAGTCATCAGCAATGTTTGGCTAGTAAAATGTTCTGTGTTTTATCTATTTATTCACTTGTATTTCAAGGGCCTTTGAACTGTGACCTTGTTGGCAATCTAAACTTCCAAACAATCATATTGTATCAGTTTTTAAAAGGCAAAAAAAAAGAAGAAGAAACAATGGGATATTCTGAAGCAACCTCAGTTGATTCGATAAGCTAGTCAAACTTCTTATTTTTGCTAGAAAAATGTAAAAACATTGGAACAGAAGAATTATAGGGGAGAAATACAACTATTCATTGCCACTCAAGTGACACAAGCATTCTTTTATGAATGAACAAAATTTTGGTATATTAGTTTCTAAAAAAGTCGCACAAGAACTGTATTCTGCTACATTTTTTTTTCAACCGCAGAGAAAAAGACAAGCAAAATACACAATGGGATTGGATCTTCTGGTATTAATATGTCAACAATCAAGCATCCCGTGAAGAAAACTTCCAACAAGATAACCACCAGCCCCACCATTTGAGCGTCAGTCTACAGAGAAGGCCATCCTTGAAGTCAAGGACCAAAGAAACCAACCATATCTGCAAAAAGTATAGAATCAGCACATCACTTGGAGCCAATGGAAACCTTGTAATCTAGAGAACAAATCATCACTAGTTCTAATAGATTTAGAAAAATAGGAAAATCACTATATTCCACCATTAAGTTATTCAGTACACCAATTTAAATACAACATGCATCTGCTAGACTTTTTGAGTTTGTTCTCATTCTGCAAAGGTTATGGATAACGGTCTCAATCTTAAAAGACTTGATATATCAAATCTCCTCTTTAATGTAATGAAAGAGATGATTCAGAAGAATCCTACAAAGGGCTTGATCAAATCTGTAGGTGTGAATGGAAGGCCCCTACAAAGTTTAATGGACCAATTCGAAAAATAAGATCATAAAAAAAGCTAAATTGAGTACACTCATGGGTGATAACGAGGAAATAATGCTATATGACTAAAAGCATTCAGCACTAACCTGTATGATGATTTCACGGTTTTTAAAATTTGGCATGAAGTAAGAGGACCATGGGAAAACTGTTAATGGCAAGTTATTCAAACTCAAAGTGGACATCAACACGCATATGTTCCCTCATGATATGAAAAATGGATGAAGTAAAATTGGCTAGAATCTGGCGTTCTTCATGAGTTTTGACCTCAGAGAGTACCCCGTGGATGACCAACTTCTTTAGGTTTGGACATCTTGCAACCATGCCGAAAACCCATTGCCCAAATTGCTCACTTATAACTGTCCATCGCAGTTCCAATACCATGACACACTCCAATGGCAATAGCCCTTGCAGCCCATAATGGAATAATCCTTCTCTTGAATCATAACTCAAGGAAAGATGAATCAGGGAAGGGAAGCTAACACCAACAAGTTCAGAATCGACAGATACATCCTCATTATCAAATGCTACATCCCAGAGACGTAACCGTCTCAATTTTGGTGACTTTGATATCACCTGGTAGAATTTAGGCCACATAATTGTGAAGTTACTGACATCTACAACTTCCAAAAAATCCATGTTCTCACCAATATCCAGATGAGTTACACTAACATCATCAATCTTAAGATGCTTTAGGCTACCTTTTCCAACCAGTTCAAAGAGATCAAGATTTAAGGCATTTAAGTGCAAACTTTCCAAATTATCTGCTTCAAGAATAATCTTATCCACACCAAGTGATTTGGCTATAATGCTCTTCACTGTTGGACTACTAAGCTCCATGATAGATTGTGAATCTGACATTGCAATCTCTAAAGAATCAAGTACCAGAATCTCTACATTGGGACAAATAGCTAGCAACAGACTCAGATCCAATGCGGAGATACTAACACGTGTCAAGGAGAGAAACTTAAGGGAAGGGAACCTCTGGTAACCAGGATAAACACCGGCAATAGAATTATTGACCAAATACAACATCTCCAGCTTCTGTCGACTGCATTTCTCCAAAATGTTCACACTCGGTCTTGTACGAACATTATATGATAGGATCCGCAAAGTTTCTCTAGTATACATAAGCCAAGCAATCACCGGAGCTGCTGAGAACTCATGGACATTGTCCATATGAATGGAAAGGCACTGCAAACCCATAGATTGAAATAATGTCTGTGTTATAATGCTCTCCAATTGGCTAGTATTCATGTCGTGGTAAACAGGCCAACTATCAGAGTCAAATGAGAGTGTGCGGAGGTGTTTCGTGCAGGCTTCCCTCCATTTCCGGCATGTTGCTGAAGCAATCACAACATCTCTTGCAGATTCAATATGAGATAGAATGTTACCAATAACTTCCACAGGAAGGTCATCCATAAACAGGAAAAACCAGCGGTAGTTGGAAACTGGCAATCGTGTTACTCGCTGGGATAAAACCTGCTTGGAGAATATAATGAGAACTTATGAATATAGGGGAACCTCAACATTCAAGGAACAATAACTTCTAGTGGTAGTAAGTTCTGAAAACAATCCAGAGATTTACGGAGCATCCTGCTCACCTGCAGCAGATGATTAAGCATCAAGTCAGTCATGCTCAAGGATTTTGAATTTACACAAGTTTGAAGTGATCAAAACTTTTTTGTTTTAAAAAAGATCCTCCGAACTCTACTAAATCCACCAGTGCATAGAGTTGCATCCATCACAAAGCACATAATCGATAGAGTTTGTAATTAGCAAACTACTTTTGTACACAGGCTAGAGAACCAAAAGGATACAGATGTTTTTACTGTTGATTTCAAGAATACAAACAAACAATGGACATTTCTACAACAAGACACGAAATTGTCGGAATGCCACAAGCTTAAGCCCCGGATTTCATGAATTTGAGGAAACAGCTATGGAAAGAACCAAGGACATCCCTTTTTCTGCTTTCTTTCTTTCTTTTGTTCATTCTTCTTCTGTCAGAAGGCGTGATGATTTTCAAATCATTAATAACAGACAAAGCTCCAGAACACATGCCAAAACAGAGGTTTAGGATCACATTCTTTCCCAAGCAGCTAATATTTCGTTAGAATCATATCTGAACATATTAAATCCTCGAACAACAAAAGAATCAATCCTAATCTGAAAATACAAATAAAACAAATAATACAACCAAAAATCCAGATTCTATGAGCTTCCAGTGGATATCAAATAATTGTACATAAAATCTGCATTACCACAACCCCTTCAAAAAGGTCCAATCACAAATCTCCTATTCAAATATGGCAAGAAAAACAAAAAAAAATTTCCTAAGGGAGGCCAAACAACGTCAACACCAACTATTCCAAATCGAACAACAGAAATCCCAAAAAATGCATCAAAAAAACCAGATTTGGCCACAAAATCGCATCCGATTTCAAGCTCCATTGTACTTGGAAAGAAATTTTCGCCACTAAAAACATACCTCTTGGCCTCCAATGAATCAATCGAAATCGAAAAGGAGCAAAGAACGCCGGCGTTGATTTTGTTCGGACAATTCGACGGCTGCAAGCCTGCAATTTCAATCAAGACTTATTTTATGCGAATAAAAATTTGAACGCTTTTGTTCTTCTAGATTTTTTAGTAAATAAATGGATCTTTTACAAGTAACACCCAATCCTTCTTGAATTTATGAGCACATCTTTACAAATGGAACCTCGACTTTTATGTTTTTATAAAAAACACTGACAATTTAATTTTCATTTGACCCATCCTAGGTAGGATATGCTTACTAATGTTTTATTTTTAAGCAATTTAAATTCATAAGTATTTTTGCTTTCTTAGTGACTTAAATTATTTTTCTATAAAATAATAAACATTGTTGTTATTATATCATGATTTTTCTATTGATAATACATTATGATTTTTATTGATATTTTATTCATTTTTAAAATTATTTTATAGTTTTTAAAATTTTAAAAGATAATATTATCTGAAAAAGCAACATTAATTTCTTCGTTGTGCATCTTAAGATAAAACTAAGAAGTAATTAAGTTCTTTTCCATTTAAATAATAATAAACTAGAGTCATACTATGGGATGAAATTGATGTGCAGTCAGCTTTGTATAAAAATGGAACCTTTTGGGTGTCATTTGTAAATAATGAACATCACTGGTAGTTTGCATGAATTCACTAAATACTGGAAGTTAATTGCAAAGAATGGTACATATAAGTGGGAGACTGCAGACCAGTGGAAGAAAAGCACAAGTTGATTCCGGCATCTGGAACGGGTTTGAATTTCGGGTCGAACCCATTTAAGCCTCACGAAAGAATCCGCCCTGTTTGATTACGGGTCGATTAGTTGGTCGGTGGAGCGGTCGGCAATCGCCATAGCATTTAACATTGGACCAAATCCTGTGACCGTGTGCTGACACCCATGTTGGAAATGCCTGCATTATTTTCTACGACTGCACGGTCGACCAAAAGCCATCTGATCCAGATCCCACGGTCACAAATCATTCAACCTGAGTTGATGATGCAAATTTTCTGATGGGTTGGCAAAAAGGGGTTAAAAGTAAAATTATTTTTTTAATTTTTATTATTCAGAAGTAATTTTTTAAAAAATAATTTATTTTTGAACCGTTTTAATTCTTAAGTAAAAATAATTTTAATTTTTTAATTCGAAGTAATTCATATAAATAAAATATAATAATATTAATAATTTTACATAAAATAATATAATTTGTAAAAAAATTATTTTTAAAAAATAAAAATAATGTTTTACATAAATAATTATGTTTTTAAAATATATTTTTATTTAATTAAAATATTAGAAGTAAATTATTTTTAATTAGTTATAGATATAGAAATTGGTAAAGTAGAGAAAAGACCGGAAAACCTCGAAACAGAAGAAAACAGCGACAAAAGGCTGGCAATCTGGGATCGGGACAGTAGCCGATTGTGAACGAGAGTTCCTGGGTTTTTGTGGGGCTTAAGAGCTTCTCGTTCGATTCGATTCTAGCGAGCGCTTCGATCCCTATGTTTCTGAAGATTTGGATTCTCTCCGGTTGCCGAGAATCAATCGCAGGTGCGCTTCTATTGCTCCTTTTTTTCCTACATTTTCCCCCATTTTTTGGGTTTGGATGGCGAGGGTTTGGAGTTTGATCCTGCATTGCTTCAATGAGGTATTAGGTTTCCGGTCTCGCTTTCTTGCTTGTTTTTGTGCTGGAATCTCTTGATATGGAGGTTGACCGCTGCTCCTTGCTACTTTCCTTTTCTTGGTTTATTTTTTTCATATTTTTTGAATTTTTTGTGTCTTTGTTGAATGGTTGAATAGCTTTTCTTCAGTGGTGGCGGTTTTCTGCGCTGAAGTGGTGTTAATTGTTAGGTATTCATTTGATTTCCAGGCTTGCTCACAAATTACAATTTCTCTTCTATTCTAGGTTCTAGGTTTGTGTAAAGCGGAATATGATTTCATTATTCTTTGAAAAAAACTTTCTGAGGTTTGAAAGTCAATTATAAATTTTTTAAATGAATCCAGATTTTTTCGCTAATCATATCAAATTCATGATAATCAAAACAAAGAATTTGTCACTTCTGTATGATCTATTTCTGTTTTTTGTCTAAGAAGAAAGGTGGTTATACTGCAATCAAGTGAAATAAGACGTGGTACCATTGCTCTGTACTGTGAATGCTACATACCTTTCCTAAAAAAGAAATGTGAATGCGGCATTACTTATTTCTGTTTGATGCCTACAGACCAACAGACACCAAATGGATCTGAGTTTTATTTGTGGCAATGTTTGCTCGAGGAGACGAGGTCTAACTGTTCTTTTTTTCTTGTCTTTATCCAATTCATAGGTCCTCGAACATTTCACTATTATGGAATTGCAAACCATCGGTTGCTGAGATTTTTGAGTTACGATTATCAACTCTCATTCAGTCAATTGGCCTCTTGCTGTAGTTCAGTATTCAAATTATGATTTCTGCACAAGCTCCATGCTTTACACAGTTTGATAGTAGATGCTCAATTGGTATTTCAGCCATTCCTGGACAAAGGGTTCTTCATGAGAACTTGACAAGCAGAAATAAGTCAGTAAATGTGGTAGAGGAAAGGAGCTCACTTTCTGCCTTTGACAAGACAGTTATCTTGTGTAGTTGCTGTTTTAGATGTTCGGCAAAGTCCCAGAGCATTCGCTCATTCTCCAACAAAGATCCTTTCCTGCACCTGCACCCTGAAGTATGTATGCTCCGAGGAGACAGTAATAACGCAGTTATTGATCTGAGGAAAGAAGGCCCAGGCATCAGTGTCAGTGAAAACATGAAGGACTCATCCTTTCCAACTATAATGAGGCCGAGAGGTTATTGGTGGTGGAGGTTGCAATGCTGTTAATAGAATGATTGAGAGTTCATGAAAGGTGTGGAATTTTGGATTATGAACACTGATGTTCAAGCAATGAAGATGTCACCTCTCTACCCATAGAATTGCAAATTGGCCAGGAGCTAACTAGAGGTCTTGGTGCTGGTGGGAATCAAGATATTGGCATGAATGCTGCCAATGAAAGCAAAGAATCAAAACAAGAGGCTGTGGCGGGTGCTGACATGGTGTTTGTAACAGTAATTTTTTGTCTTATAGTTATTAATCTATATGTGGAACCAAATTGATTGGCTAGTCCCTTGAAAAGTTTTTTTCTCATGCTTTATAATTCTCAATAATCTGTCACTTTGTTAGATAAACTTTGGTTATATCCTTTTGCTGTTGATTGCAAATTTCCTGTGCTTATGCTATCTGTCATATTCCTTCGTTAACAATGAGAATGACAGATGATGCTGTATCAGATGCATCATATTTCTTTTACTTTTGATGTTGAACCTATGTTGCCTCACTTTAAAATCTCAAGCTAAAGAATTCTGAGATTTATAATTGAAAAGGAACGCCAAGGAGTTGCACCCCAACTATTTTATGAACATTACGTGCTGCAAAAACCTGCTCTACTATTTCTAGTTTGTTGTGCTTTTGTTGTTCTTTCTTCTTACATAGTTATCGGATTATTGAAATTGTACATCTATCTGCAGGCTGGAATAGCTGGAGGGACTGGAACTGGTGGTGCCCCTGTTATTGCTGGAGTTGCAAAATCAATGGGCATCTTGACTGTTGGTATTGTTACAACTCCATTTTCATTCGAAGGACGAAGGCGTGCAGTCCAGGCACAGGAAGGAATTGCAGCGTTGAGCAGCAATGTGGACACACTTATTGTCATTCCTAATGACAAGTTGTTGACTGCTGTTTCTCCAAATACTCCTGTGACAGAAGCATTTAACTTGGCTGACGACATTCTTCGACAAGGTGTTCGTGGAATCTCTAATATAATCACGGTATGAGATGCAACCTTTTTCTTGTATGCTTTGACTATTTTATTCTGCTTGTTTTAGTGTAATACGAATGCTAAAGTCATTGCACCCAAGGCAAGGCTTTATGTGAGGTTCAACTAATGGCATTAATTCCTTTGCCCTAGCTTGGGGTGTTCAGATTGTAATATTCCTCCTTGAAATACTTTTCTATAAAATTTAGAGTAACTATGACATAGGCAAACTTGACTCATATTGAAAACTTTTGGCTCTAATGAGCAGTTGAACATGCTTTATGAAAATGTCTGGAAAGTTGAAGACTGTGTTTTTGTGCCACTAGTATGGACATGACCTTGATTAGGATTACTCGCTTAGGTTGCTTTGTGATATGAAATATAATGCCTCTCCTCTTGCACTATGATTTCTTCAAGTAGTTAAGTAGCTGAAACTTCACTTCAGATGACCCCCTAACTGAGACGCCATGAAAGCAGAAAACTGGAGAACTGCTATGTAACTAATGCTTCAAACGCAAACCTGAACTATGTGCTGCTTCACTGCCTCAAACTACTTTCAGTTGAAACTGAGAATTCCTGGATCAAGATCTAATGGTATCTGTCTTATCTTCTCCTGACCACAGGTGCCAGGTCTGGTTAGTGTCGATTTTGCTGATTTTCAAGCAATTATGGCAGATGCTGGTTCATCATTATTGGGCATAGGAACTGCTACAGGTAATGCAGAGAACTACTGTGAGCATTTTCACTTTTGAAACCTAAAGATTCATCATAAAAGAACATCTGTTGTGCTTTGGGACTTAACTCTTCTTTTAATTGAAGATTTTCTTCTTACCACTAACCAGTTCATGTTAAAAGTATGGAAATACTTTGTTTCTTCATTTCCTCATTAATCCTTCACATTAGCTTGCATTATACTAAAATAATCTGCATTTGTCAAGGACTCAATGGTATTTCAGCTATTGATTCTTGTTTTGTCCCCAAAGGATGGGGAGGAGGGGGATGGAGTTCTTGGCTTCTTACAGTAGATTCTAGATTTTGTTTTTGTTTTTGTTTTTGCACAGTAATTTTAGGTAATTTTCATTTGACTGATCTCCTGGTCAAGGTTATTACATATTTAAACAATTTTTTCCCGTTCTTAATACACAGGCATAAAAGCAGAATAACTAAACTAGCTAGTAAACAGATAAGGTGGTTTTTATTACAAATAAACAAATATATTGAACAACTTCTGTCTCTTGCTTTTTATGAATAATGAAAAAATCCAGTAAGTTATTTGCTTTCTGGTAGTCACACGTGATACCAAGTTTTTTGTAATGCTGCAAAAGGGCTCTTTTTGGTTTTAGTTTAATGCACTGCCAAATAAAATATGTGCTACACTATGTATCCTAACAATCTACCTGTGCATGGAAATTGTTGAAACTAATTTTTAGAGAGGCAGTTTGTCAGGATGACAGTTCTGTTTCACCCTTGGCTGCAAAATTCTTTCAGACCTAAGATTTGTTTGCTTGTGGTGCTACAACTTTTTTTGGAGAGTATTGGATATCATTTCTCGTTTAATGCTCAATTTGTGATCTTCTCAAAAACTTAAAACCATAAATTGTATCAATAGTGGTAGATCCCTCTTAGGTGAGCCCTTTCATATTCTTTTCCAGGTAAGTCAAGGGAAGAGATGCTACACTAAATGCCATTCAGTCACCTTTACTAGATATTGCCATTGAAAGGGCTACTGGAATTGTATGGAACATAACCGGAGGAAGTGATTTAACATTACATTAGGTAATATGTATCCATCTTTTCTTTGTTACAATTGCTAGGGTTTGAGGATTTTGAACTAGGATTTGTTCTTAATGAAAAAGCAGAAAACGAGAGATAGATTTCATTATTTCAAGAGATAAAGGCTAACATCTATAATACAAACCCTACTATTTTCATCCTTATATATATATATATATATATATATAGCTCTAATATAATTTTTACTTGGACTCTTTTCTACAATTTGTTTATTACTTTGACTGTTCTTTTTTTCCAAGTTAATTTGAATTTTTATTGAGCTGTAATAATTTTTAAATTTATTTAAGTATTTGGATGGTACTTTTGTACAACCATACTTGAGATTTATTTAAATCTCATATGACTATTTTGAAGTCTTAATTTTTTGTCATTCTAAGTTTTAATTCTTTTGATGTTCTCTCAACACCCCCTATTAAGCTAATGCATAAATATTCAACATGTCCAACTTGAAAATATTTTCTATTAAGCACTCAATTTTAGAGGTTTAGTGAGTATATTAACTAGTTGTTCCTCTGATGGTATATACCGCAAGTTAATTTATTTTTGCGGTACTTTTTCTCTAATAAAGTGGAAATCAAGCTTTATGTACTTAGTTCTTTTATGAAATATTGAGTTATTTGAGATGTGCAGAACTAATTAATTGTCACATTAAATTTCTATGACCTCTCTTTTTTGAAATATCCTAACTCTTATAAAAATGACTATAGTTATAAAATTTCATATGTTCCTATTGCCATTGATCTATATTCTATCTCTACACTAAATTTTATTATTGCACTTTGTTTTTTTACTCTTTCAAGTGACTAAATTACCTCCAATAAATGTGTAGTATTCTGAGGTTGATCTTCTATTAGAAATTGAACTTGTCCAATTAGTATTTGTATAACATAAGATGCTTAAGTCTCCATATTTTTTATAGCGTAGTCCTAGTCTAGGTGTTTTCTTCAAATACCTTAAAATATATATTGCTTCCATGTAAGCTTTAAGGGATTGTATGAACTAACTTACCTTATTTACTAAAAATACAATATTAGGTCTTATAATAATTAAATAAATGAGCTTTCACATTATCCTTTTGTACTATCTTGGATTTTTGACTTCAATACTTGTGTCTATATATAATTTTATATTTAGATACATAGGTATATTTGAAATTTTGCTTTCTAACATACTTATTTTAGTCGGCGGACCAATTTTTTTATTGAGTGGGTCATTTTTATTCTTAAGAAATAATGTAGCTTATCCAGATTTTTTATTTCGAATTGAGCATTTAGAAACCTTTTGAGCTTTTTGATTCTCCATTGTCCTCTCTAGTCACTGTAATATCATTTACATAGACTAACAAAATGATTTTCTTTCTTAATTTTCTTTTAATAAATACCGAATAATCAGACTGATTTTTCTGAAATTCATGTCTTATCAATGTTGCACTAAACCTCTCAAACTAGGTCCTAGGAGACACTGCTTGAGAACACAAAGAGATCTTCTCAGTTTGTGAACTAGTTGCTCTCCTTCAAAATTAATAAACCCTAAGATTATGTCATGTACACTTCCTCTTTAAGATTCCTATGGAGCTTTACATCCATTTGTGATAGATTTCAGTTCACATTAATTGTGAAAAACAAGATTATTATTATTAAGTTGAGTTTTGCAATTATTGAGAAGATATCAAAAGAGTCTACTTATGTAAATTGCTTTGCTATCAACCTAATTTTGTAGCTATTAGTCATTTCGGCTTATTTCGATTGAAATTAATTCGTTTCGGTTTTGATCAAATTATTTTTTTAATTTTTTAACCAAACTTTAACTTTAAAATTAAAAATATTAACAAAATTTTTTAAAATATAAAAAGATTTTATATACATATTTTTTTGAAGAATTATTAAATAAATTTTTTTTAGGATAAAAAAGTATTTTAAATGTTGAAAAACAAAAACTTGTCCTAAATTAAATTCGAACTCAGATTAAATGTGACTCGTGGTTAAGTTCTTAATCATTAGGCTAAGAGTTGATTTTGTCATAAAAATAATATATAAATATAAATAATATATTTTAAAAATTTGAAACCAACTATTCACACTGAAATGTTTCAGTTGAGTCCGAAACCGAGATATTTCAGCCGAAACTTAAAGCTTTGTCTATAGCCCTCATATATTCTAGAGTGCTTTATAAATACACATCTGATTATTTTATGTTGGAGTTTATGTTACGTTGGACTTTATAAATACACATCTAATTATTTTACGTTGGAGTCTATATTTATTTATGCTTAGGTTTTGAATAAAACGAATACATTTAAATGCCTTAAGGTTAATATGGAATATTTCACTGTTAAGACAAAAAATTTGAAAATGACTCTTGTTTTGAAGTAGATAAGAAATTGTTTTATTATTCAAATAACAAGTTGTTTGAATTACCTCCTCCCAAAATCTATGTGGCAGATGTTGTTGGATCATAATGAATCTAGTAACATCTAAAAGATGTTTGTTTTTCTTTTCAGTCATATTATTTTACTATAGTGTGACTGGACAGGAAGTTTGGAAGAGGATTTCATTGTTTTGAAAATATTTTTGAAATTCTCTTGAAATGTATTCTCCTCCATTTTCAACTCTGAAAATTTTAATAATTGTATTGTACTGATTTTGTACTTATTTATGAAACAATTTGAACATATGATCAATATCAAATTTGTTTTTCATTAAATGTATTCATGTCATTTTAAAACAGTCATTAATAAAACTTATACAATATTTATATTCATTTAAAAATTTATATCTACATGTCGACACATCACTATGTATTAAAAAGAATGACTACAAACTTCTCTTATTAACCCTAAAAGAGTATGTGCTATTGTGATATTTAATAAGTTCACAATTTTCATAAGAGAGTTTAAAATAAAAGTTAAATCTAGGAAACATAGCTCTAAGTTTGAGAAAAGATAAATGACCTAGTTTATAATGTTACAAGTGTATTTTTCCCTTTTGACTTGCATAGACTTAAGTTTGTTTTCCATTTGGTTTCAAAAGATATAGATCTCCATCTTCAATCCCTCAACCAATTATTTTCTTTGTTTGAAGGTTTTGAAAAGTACAATAAGATGGGAAAAAGGTTTAAGGGATTTTGTTAGTTGCCTTACTGAGAGTAAATTACTAAAAAATTTGTCAACCAAGAGAGCAGGAGTTCTTCTTTTCCAAATTGGTTTTCGCTTTTTTTGGATTATAATGATTTTCAAATTTACATAAGTATTTGAAGAGTACTTTTGTGTAACCATAATTGAGATTTATTTAAATTTTACGTATATATTTTGAGTCCTAATTCTTCTGTCATTTTAAGTTTTGATTTGTTTGTTATTCTATCAACATTCTCACCTAGCTTTACATCTATAGGAATCCTACACTTTGCCAGTTACATGTATGTTGAGCATTTGTATTATAATTCTTTATGAGGATAAATTTGTTGTTTCTTCTCAAAAAAGAGGATATATTTGCTGTTACTTCTTGCTATAGATTTGTCATTGTCATATTACATAGGGCCATGAACACGAGGTTTTTTATCACTGGCACGTTTTGAATATGTGATTTGTATTTGCTGCTTTTCATTGCTTACTCACTATTTGATTTGCCAAATCATTTTGATAAAGCGAAGATAAATCTTTTTGTTAATTTTAAATCCTAAATAGGAAACAACATGATATAGATCTTAATTTGTGGGAACATTTTAGCATGAAATAGCTCGAAAAGGCAACAATTGCGTGTTTGAAGTTGTTCTGATTTTGAAACCTTTGGTACTTTAATATAAGTTGTCTCCACCCAGTTGAGTTCTTCTATAATTATTTTTAAGCAAAGAATGGGCCCCTGGTCTTAAACCTGCAACTCTTGATAAATTAGGAATGAGATGCTTGGCCATATTACCATTTGATCAATCCGAACATAGAATCCTTTGTCTGATGATGTTGCTTTGTTAATTGTAATGGATGTTTGTGCATGGTTGAACAATGGCTTATGGGAAGGAGTGATAATTGAAGTGGACAACCTGTGGATGATAGCTTACAAGTCTACTTTTCAGGTCCTTTACTTTTATTTTTTTATGTCAATGACGCAATTCTTTTTTTTTAATCCATTATTTCCATTTACTTTTGTTTAAGCAGAATGATATGTTTGTTCCATGATAATTTGTTAGGATAGCTAAATATTTGGCACATGGCATAGTTTTCAAAAAGAAAAGAGTGGTTATAAATAGAAGATAATTTAATGTTATGAGTTGTGCAATGCACTTAATCGGTCATGATAAATTTATTAAATAAATTGAAATGGGTGCCATTATTTTTTGGGATCTTCTCTTCATTGACTGACACATTGAGATGATGTGGAAAGCTATGCTTTTTGAATATCAATGCTAGCTGTTGTTGAAGCATCATGTAGCTTCTTTAGAGAGATCTTACAAAATAAATGAGATCTACACAATAAGTAAACTAAAATAGAATCTCATAGAATATTCATTTCACTGTGTTTTTTATGTACTTTTGCACATAAGTACCACCACCTTCAAATAAAGACTTGTTTGGCTATCAGGAAGTGGGGAGTAGTTAGAAGTGAGACAATTTTCACTCACTCATGTTGTTTGATAGTCCAGAAGTGACTTCTCCGATGTTAATCCGCTTTCAACTACTTCCGATCGAAAAGTGAAATATGAACTAAATTTTCCTTCTATATTTTTTTATCGGAAGTGTCTTTTGAAAGTAGAACTATTAATATTAATAATTTCACGTACAATAATAATGAAATTTTTAAAAAAAAATTATTTGTAAATAAATTTAAATAAATAATATTTTACATATTAATAACTATACTTTTGAGATATATTTTTGTCCAACCAAATATCAAAATTAGATCGCTTTCAATCACTTCTAGAATTGAGTCAAAAATAGAGAGATGATTTTTTTTACATTTCCTATCAAACAGCCGCTGAATAAGTCTCCAAGGCTTCACTTGTTACCTTGATAGTTAAATTTCACCAGAAATTTCTTCTTAATAAGCACTAATTGGTGGATGATCTAAAGCAAATTGTGGGATATTTAAAAGTCAATAAAAATAATCTAATTTTCGCTTGCAAAAAAAAATATAGACATACTTAGCCAATGTTGTGTCTTTTTGTACTAGAAAAGGAATGCAACATATTGTCATGTTGCCCTCACGTCATTTTCATTTTATCTGTTTAATTATTCCTGATAAAAATATATATAAGGAGATTATATGATTCCAATGCTTCAACCTTATTTTCAAGTTTTTGAGTGGTTCACTTTCTGGTGAAGATATAATTTTGACATGAAAAATGATTCAAGGATTTCTAAGGACTTGCTCTGGGGCCAATAGGTTCACGATGATCCCTAGCCCCATTTTTTATTAGATGTCACATTGATCCCAAGCCCGATTTTGTATTAGATGTCTGTTCACTCCCTTATGTGTTTATCATGAATTCTTGAACATGATTTCCTAACATTTATTGCTACAATCTGGACAAGTTTTAAGACCTTTTATGAATGCTTGTTCTTTTCCTTATGAGTTCATCCCGAGATGATTTAGTACACACTCTGTGTGTGTGCTGATGTTGGAACCCATAGAACAAGTAGGCCTGCAACCTATCTGTGCAAGCAATTCTTATCTGATCTTGGCATTACCCTTCAAACTAGTTGACATTTTAATAATTAGTTTGAAAAACAGAACCTGCAAAGGTCACATTAGCAAAAGTCAAAAGACACTTCATGAATGTGGCTCCTTGTGCCATACGGAAATACTTAAAATTGTCAGAGATGTAAGCAACCAATATAATTATCCCAAACTAGAAAACATCCAATGCTTATCTTGGTTCATGGCAATCAATATGATTTCTCTTCTTCATTTGATGTCTCAAGGACTGGCAGAGGTTTCTCACTAGAGATGTGAACGGGGCGGACCAGCTCCCAGTGTCCAACTTTAAAGTTTCTAACTAGGGTTCTTTTTGGATTTTGGTTGCCATCAATATTGATTGGTTTATTTATGATTCTTATGCACAGATAGAGCCATGGAGGTAGATCTCCTGTCATATTCATAAAATGTTTTTTCATTGAATTCATATGAATTGTATGTTCTGCTTTTTTCTATGATTGCTTAAATGGAGGATACCAATCTTAAAATGACATAATACAATCACAAGAACAGGTGTTTTATCATGTGAAAAGAAGAATCTCATCTAAATAATAAATACACCTCATAATTGAATGTCATCAACATGGCACTTAACTTCATCACAAGCAAACCATAACATGAAACCTAGCTCTCTGATATGTAATAAGCAATACAATCCAATTAGCTCTGAAAATACACAGTGGGGTTTTTATCGGAAGCCTTAGGGTATGCCCTTTCTCTGTAACTACTGATCATGCAGATCCATGTGTCAGTGATTCTTATGGGCTGGAGACTGAACCACAGTGTAGACCTCAAAGGTTTGACAAATTGCTTCCGTTGGATGAGGCCTGGGTGGGGGGGATGTTCAGGCTACTTCTTCAAGGAGTAGATCAAACTTTTCCGATCCGCTTTTGGTGAGCTTAGGTCAACCGCACAATAATGTGGAGTCTTTTATACATGAGACAAATATGACACTCTAATTTGTTGTGGATTGTGTTGTTTCTTAATAATGAATGTGAATTTGAATTTATTGCAATTACTTATTAAGAATATTTTATAAATTAAAAGTATGATTATTTATTTTTAATATATAATATATGTCGAAGAGTAAGAAAAGTATATTATTTATTTTTGAGTCAACAAAATTATAAGATGGATTGGAAATATCTATCAAAATGAGATATGATCATATTAGAATATAAATTTTGTTAAAAACGAATATCAAACATGGGAAAAATTATTTTATTAAAATTATTTATGATGAAATAAAATGATAGTTAAATTTCATTAATACCTCTATTTAAATTGGAAAATAAGCTTGAGTGATATGAAATTATTATTGATTAACAGATAATTTCTTTTAACCCATTTTATGATATTGGTACCGACATTTTTCTATCGTGTGTATGAGAGATTGGTTGATAAAAAAAAAACCTACTGGATAAATATATAATGATAAGTTTTTATTTTCAATGCATAAACTCTAAAAGATAGTGGAATTGAAATTTATTTTTAAATAAAGTCTCCTTAAAATAAGTGTGGATGTTTCATAATAAATTTACCTAAAATCTCAAGAGACTTGCTGAAAAGACAAAAAAAATGATTGAATACATAAATTTTACTAACACTCGGCAAAATCTAGAATCAATTGTATGTCAATACAGTTTTTTTTAGATCATATTTGCATAATGATTATGAGGGGTAAAAAAAAAAATTATTAAATTTTATATATATTAAATAATAAGCGAGACATTATTATAAATATAATATTATTTAACAAAATAATTAAATATATTTTTTAAAAAATAAATTTACATAGATGTGCCTTTTTGGATGTGTTAATTCTTTTTAATTAAAAAATAAATTAGACACAATAATAAATAATATCGTAACACACTTCTCATTTGTATTTTTATTATTGATCTTGAACGATTCAAACTTTTGAACATATTTATAATACAAATCGAATCATTTGTTCATATTAGGTGTTATGTTTTTAAGATAACTTCATATAATTAAAAATATGTGAAAAAAATACTATCCAAAAAAACAAAATTTTAATCAGCTTACCTAATATTGTCTTCCATTATTCATTATTTTTATTTTATAATAATCCTCAATGTTTTTAAAATTTTATTATAAAACTTTCTACTCTTGGTTGTGATAGAAACTCAGGAGATTATTGTAAATGAGTCGGCAAATTCAAGTTGTCTGCCAAGCACGCGAGGGTAACGATTGGGTGCACGATGCGATGATCTCATGATCCGACCACACTGAACTATCCAAAAGTCCAATTTGAATTTGCCAAAAGCCGCCCTCCAAGTTCCGTGTATGACGCCACCCAGCACTTGCTCCCTGCCCCGGCCGCGGAGCCGATCGAAGACACGTCACCGCAATATATCAAGTGATTGCCCTATACTGCCCCTCCACATTATTTCCGATTTTTAAAATAATATAATATTTAGCTCGCATTTTGGTGCAGAGATCTATGCATATATATACGTAGGAGAGTCGAAAGAGTGTCGAATCGGAATAATATAGTAGGCCGGATATCAAATTATTTAAAAAACTTAAGTTTATGAGATATGAATTTTTTTCATTATATATATTGGACCCTATCTATCCAGTATCCGAAACTAATTTACCATTACGATAATTTTATTCTCAAGAGTTTACATAGCTGGACACCAAATTATTTTAAAAACTTAACATCATCGGATATTGACCTTTTTTACTATATATATTAGATCTTATCTATCAAATATTCGATATGAGACTAATTTATTACTCCTGATATTATAACATATATCTATACATATATATCCAGAGCGTGGATCGGCAAAATCCCTTTCTTCTTTCCATATTGATTTCTGAAATAATTCTGGAAATTTAGACTGGAGGGCAATTTCGTAATTTAGCATTTGCTTGTTGGGTACACTGAACCGAGTCGGCATTTGGGAGAGTTGAGTTTGTTCTGGTAGCTTCTCCCGGTTGTGAAGAGCTCGGTGACCCGTCGCTCCATCAACAGACGCCATCCAACCAGACTGCTCCGTATCTTTCTCTCTCTATAAATTCGTTCGCCAGACCCCTCCGTGACCAAGCCGCACGCTTTCCACGCCTTTTTTCTCATCATCGTCTCCGTCGCTATCTCCGCCTTCCGCCGTGTCCGGATCCCACGGATCTCAGTTGGTGAGCTACCCCGCTTTTCCTTCTCCATCGCTATTCTCTTTGATTCATTCGATTTATGTGTCTCTGTGCCTGACTCGGCTCCGATCTAGGATTTTTTTGTTGTGTTTTGTTTCTTCCGCTCAATTACGAGCGGCAGAATCGATATACGTTTCGTTCACGTGGATTTCATCTATTTTTGTGAAGGCTTGTTATTCCGATTGTTGTTGTTTGGCAAGCAATTTTTGTCCATGATGTTGTGATGATTGGATTTGTGATTGATGGAAGATTAGGACGAAGAGCCCTTGTTATTTGACAAGAAATTTGAGCTTCGAGCGATTTTTCTTGGGAATCTGGATCCATTGATGCTTGCGTCAGTACCAACAAAAGAGAAAACGATGGATTTGAGTTTTGGACACACGTCACCTGAGCAACGAAGTCTTTAGAGGCGGAAATGATCTTTCTAATTTCACTAAATGACACTACTTTTGCTTTATGCCTTCAACTGTTGAGGGCCCATCCTTCAAGAATTGTTGTGAATGATGGATTAGGAGTTGGATATCTTGATTGCTTGTCCGGGATGGTAGTATTCGAATGTGCAGAAAGTATGCTGCTTTTGTGTCTTAGAAAGTATGCCACTCTCTTGCACACCCAGATTGTTCAAAAAAAAGATTTATGCACACTCAGATCGATGGGTTGGTGGTCTTTTATGGAACATTGACTTGTGCAATTTTTTGTGGGTTTTATATGTAGTGGGTACAATTTGCTTGATTTACTGGGAATCCTGTTTTTGTTCTAAAACTTCGTTTGGCTCATTGGGAAAGATAGAGATCAATGTTGTCAACAAGGTTAACATCTTTCTCCTCGTATTTGCCTAGGGAGATGAACTTGCTCAAGAAATATAAGAAGCAAGTCCGGCTTCCTTGTCTAATAGTTGGAACTCAAGTTCCTGTGTTTCCACTCCCTTTTTCCTTTTTTTTTTTTAAGACCTTGAAAATGAAATGGACACATTCCTTTTCTTATGAACACACACGAGATTCATCGCCACAAAAAGGATAAGGGTAACCTCACCATTAACAACTTCATTTTCATTTGTGAATTTATTTCATTTATTAATTTAGGGAGTTACACGCTTATGAAGGAAGAAACAGAGGCCATAGTACTACATATCTTTTGTTTTGTGTCATTCCAATCGATTTTACCTATTGGTTGTCATTTCCTCGAGCTGATTCTTGAGATGGAAAATGACAAGCATCAGATGATCAAGATATTACATTGGTTATTTAACCCTTAAGACTTTAATGCAGCTATAGTAGTAACAAGAGGACTGAAGTATAGGCAAAAACCAAATATAAACTCCATATCTTTCTTTCTCACCGATGAGAAATTCTATAAGGATGCATAAGCATGTCCGATGCTTGTTAGACGTAGATTGGATTAAATCCTCTCGTTGGGTTAGACTGAGTTTTTGTCATGCTGGATCATTTGAGCGAAACCTTGGAGAAGCCTGAAGGGTTGATAAACATGTGGTTGCCTTATTGAGCTTCTTACATTAAATTTGCCTTCTGCTGGGACGTTGATGGTAATCCATTGTCATTTCATTGTTAGAATGACGATGTATATTTCAGTCTAGCATTTGTTGTAAATTAAAGAGATAGGACTAAATGCTACAGAAGGTGATTCTTTGTTGCTCATTAGATTGCAACTTGACCTTTCTTGGGTTTTTTTAACACAGGGTTCGGTTTTCACAATGTCGACCATCACCTTTCCTGCGGCCAGCATTCCAAAAAGCAGCTTCAAAACCCCAAGTCCCTGTGCATTGGTTAAAAGCCCTTCTTCCCTGGGTTCTTTTAAGAGTGTCTCAAAGGCCTTTGGCCTGAAGACATCAAACTGCTTTAAAGCGACTGCAATGGCTGTCTACAAGGTGAAGCTCGTTGGACCAGATGGAGAGGAGAAGGAATTTGAGGCCCCAGATGACTGCTACATCCTTGACTCAGCTGAGACTGCAGGGCTTGAGCTGCCTTACTCTTGCAGGGCTGGGGCTTGCTCCACATGTGCAGGTTTCATTGTTTCTGGTTCTGTAGATCAGTCTGATGGGTCTTTCCTTGATGACTCCCAGATTGAGAAGGGATACGTCCTGACCTGTGTCTCATACCCGTTCTCCGACTGCGTCATTCATACTCACAAGGAGGGTGAACTTTATTGATTGGTGCGAGTTGTGTCCTAAATTTAACAGCTAAAAACTGCTGGATTTCCTGCTTAGGTTTCTTTTGTGAGAGGCGTGTGCTTCGGGTGCTGTAGCCCCAGTTACTGTACCCTGTTTGTTTACTTTGTGGTACTCTCTATGGCAATTTCGTGCTCATGATTTAGAGAGAATTGCTTACCATGGAGGAGGGATTGATTCGGCCTTTTCTCATTATTACATTGATGGCTCTTCTCCTGTATTTCTGGGGCTAAATTCAGAAAAATGTCTCCAGCAGCAATAGGAGGTAACAGGATTTGGATGCAAAGAATCAATCAATACGGACTGGAATTTTAATTTTTAAAAATTTTAAGATGGGAATTGTATCAGTTTGAAGTGCATAATATAAAAAATATTATATCTGTGATCAACAATAATTTTAAATTTTTAATGTATATGCGTATACAATTGGTAGGTTTCGATTCGTCAATTTTCTTTTAAAATATAGAACTGAAACTGATATCAAATATTCAATTTTACAAAATTTGAGAACTAAAATTATTCCAATTTATTTTAAAATTTTGTTTTTCTGACATAATTCTCAACCCTTTTAAGTTTATTTGCTCACCCTTTCAAGTCGGCACGAGGAAAATCTTTTGATGTCTAATAAAAAAATCTAGCGCAAATTATTTTTACTCTCAATAATTTATTAATTGGTGGAATAAATAATTGGAGGAGATTAGGAAGAATCATTAAGTAATGAAAGGGAATAAATATTTGGCAGAGATTAGGAAGCGAAGGATTCTTCTGTTTACTATAATTAAAAAAAAAAAAGTTGATCGAAGCATTTGGTTGCTAAGCTTTCCGGCAACCTCGTTAATGGGTCATTAGAGGCGTCTTATCTGGTAAATACATCGATCCTTCGTTTAGCATTAGAGTGGAACGAGCCCTTTTGCTGGTCTTAATAATAGAGATGATTATTTGCAAACACAGTTTGATAATCACAAAATTATAGTTAATCCTTTTGTAATTAACAATAATTAGTCCGAGTATAGCCTACTTCTCCGACAACCTTCACTTTCAGACTCCAAGCGCATGGAACGCCCCTCCACATCAGGCCGACCTGGGGCCACGCTGGCAGCCGCACAAATTCACGCACGTGACGTTTACCGAGTCACAGCGGGTCCGTCGCGTCCTCATCGCGCTTCCCCCGTCAAATAATTTCGAGCAGGAACAACGTTTCCCTCGGCGGAAGGGCCATTCCCACCACGTTGCGCCGCCCTCCGAGTCGGCGGACGTACCACCACGCTTTATATCTCAAACCCGGAATAACTTATCTGCCCAAGCACACGTGTAAACAGATAATGGCGTCGTTCCTCGTCGACCCAAAATGCCCCGCCTTTTACCCGAGAATAACGAGTCGAACCGAGGCTGCTGGGCTGAATCCATGGAAGGACACGTGTCGGTTACCGCGAAAGACGCTATTTATATCCGGAGGCGCGGCGAGTCCCGAGGCCAGCGGCTGCAGCGGAGGGAGAGCGAAGAAGACGACATGGTGCTCTCCTCTCTCCTGCGCCGAGCCCTAATGCTCTGGCTGCTCCTCTCGGGTGCGAATCTTCACCCCCTCCATCGCCATTTCTTTCAATTGAATTTCAATTTCTTGTTTTCAATTTGCCTCTGCTCGTTGTCTTGATCATCGGATTCAATTCGCAGATTTGTTTTTTTTTCCTTTTTTGGAGAATTTTCATTCTTAGTTTGGATTTGGCTATTTATGAAATCATTTGCTCTATCTGGGTATATGGATGTGGCATTTATACATTTATGTTGAATTTTTCAACTTTTTTGAGCAAACGATAATTGATGAAAGAAATAGATCATTTTTTTTTTTGTTGGGAAACCTAAAATTCTTTGTGAAAGCAGTAGATCCGGAAATGCTGCTTTGGGAAAAGATTCAGTATTTATTTTATTTTATATTTATATTTATTTATTTATTTATTTATTTTGGCAGTGGGTGATATTTGTACCTTGTGTTAATTATTTTCCTTTTGGGAAAGAAAAAAATCGCAAATTGAATCCAGTTGATGACTGAATTTTTTGCTTTTGTAATGGTCTTTTTGATAGAGCATCATTTGGTATAAGTACAATTTAGTTGTTTCATATGGAAGCCGTTCCAGTTGTAGGAATATTCACCAAAATTTTCCTTTCTTTTTTACTGAATAATTAGTATTGGTTTGGGACGAATTGTAGTTATGCTGAGCCAGGGAGATTTGGTTTGGAGGGTTTTCAAATGTGAATAGTTGACTCTTGGATTGCCGACTTCAATAAATATTATTCCTTGGTCGTCACTATCTAATACAAAATTCCTTCTTTTTCTCCGAGACAACTGTGGCAAGCAAGACCCAAACTTTGTAAAGCCACTTTATAGCTTTTCTTTAGTGAATGTTCAAGTTTCAATGTGCACCAGCAATGTTGTTGCTTTGGGATTTCAGTGCACTGTTTCTGGGTTAATTTGGGAATCCAGTGAACTTCGCAACAAACTACTGAGAATAAACATAAGTACTAGGTTTCCATGTTATCTTGCTTGAGTTAGTAGAAAAGAGCCAATACTTACTGATAAATGTTCACCATTCCTATGCAGTCTCTACTCACCTACTTTCAATGAAACTATGCTATTTCACTATGAACCTGAAAAAAAAATTTTATATGTATTGAACTTTGGCAGCTCAGGCACTCCAAATTTCCGGAGTGAAGATTGGAATCAACTATGGGCAGAAAGCTAACGACCTACCTTCTCCCACGAAGTTGCCGGCCTCTTGCAATCCCTCAGTATCAACAAAGTGAAGCTTTATGATGCCAACCCAAACGTCTTGAGCACATTTGTGAATTCTGACATTGAGTTCATCATTGGGATCGGCAATGAGAACATTGTGAACATGACAGATCCTTCCAAGGCCCTGTCCTGGATCCAGCAGCATGTCCAGCCATACATGCCCCAGACTCACATCACATGTATCACCGTAGGAAATGAGATTCTAAATGGCAATGACACTGAGCTTGCGAACAACCTCCTCCCTGCGATGCAGTCAGTATACCAAGCCCTTGTGACTCTTGGACTTGACAAACAAGTGAATGTCTCCACGGCTCATTCTTTTTTCATCTTGGGGAATTCCTACCCTCCATCTGCTGGTTCTTTTCGCCAAGACCTTGTTGAGTACATTCAACCAATTCTCAACTTCCATTCAGAGATCAACTCCCCCTTCCTCATTAATGCGTACCCTTACTTTGCCTACAAAGCAAGCCCAGGTTCTGTCTCGCTAGAATATGTTCTCTTTCAGCCTAATCCTGGGGTCACCGATCCAAACACAAACCTCAACTATGACAACATGCTCTATGCTCAAATTGATTCAGTTTATGCTGCCATGAAGGCATTGGGCCATACTGATGTTGATGTGAGAATATCTGAGACTGGGTGGCCATCACAAGGAGACCCAGATGAACCAGGCGCTACCCCAGAGAATGCTGCATTGTATAATGGGAATCTGATGCAGAGAATAGCAATGAATCAGGGCACGCCATCAAAACCTTCGGTCCCCATTGATGTGTATGTTTTTGCATTGTTCAACGAAGATCTAAAACCAGGTCCAACATCAGAGAGAAACTATGGTTTGTTTTATCCTGATGGAACTCCGGTCTATAACATTGGGCTGCAGCGATACCTAATGTACTCTTCCTCTCCCAAACGGATGGTAAGGAATCTAGGTTTCTTCTTTAAGATTCAACAATTGATGGTTCACAATCTGCATATAACCCGCTAAAGAGCCTTCTAGATATAAATTCTCATGCTTTAACATGCATTTAGCATGGCTGTTTTGTCTTTTTGCAGAGGTTGCCATTTTCCCCTTTATTGTAATTCATATCGGTTTCATTACATCCTTGGTGTACAAGGGAAGATAGGCCATTATATCCGAAACCTACATTGATTAGGTCTCACTTGGAAGTTATCTTCTATTATGCATCAACAACCAAATAATTATTCTTCTTTTGGACATCAACAACTACTGAATAATTGTCATCTAGTACTCATCATTTTATGTGGCAATGTTCTTTCCATCATTGAGCATTCAATCAGGAAATTCTTATCTATGTAACCAGCTCATTTGTTTGAATACTTCTCTGTTAATAATCTCTAGAGGAGGCCATCTGTCATGTGAAAGTCTTTTACCCGTCTCTTTTCTTGCAGGCGAAATATGGGTTAAGTTTCATCACTGTGATGGTGATACTGGCCCTTTGCTGAGATATTTTTTCTAAGATGATGCTGGAATTGATGAGAATGACCATACACTTTTTGATCATTCATACTAATGGAATTGACAGGGTGATCTAAGCTTTTTGGTCAAAGATAAATTACAATGATGAGGTAATTGTTCACATCACTATATATTCAGATTTTCTCATATCATGTGCTGAATTAAGTATCGGAAAGCCATATTAGATTTCATATGTGCCACAATTAGGTTGTGGGTCACTTTTGATCGTTCACCATCCAAACCATTCTTTTCTAGCATGCACCTGCTCTTGGTGAAAGCTACATATTCTTGTTGTCTGCAACCTAACAAAGAATCTTATCTCTCAAATGGGTAGTAATGAATTAAAGGTTTTCAACTTTCGGCGACTTCCGTCGTCAACAAAAAATATCATTCATATATGCCCATCACTTTTTCGATTCCCTCATTACTTTCAGTGTTTCTTTCTTCCTTTCTTTCTGTTTTTATGCTCAATCATACTTTCAAGAACTCATTTATGTTCCAGGCTTCTCTTTCATTTCTCTGATGAGCAATTTTTTTCTGATCATTGGCAGGCTGGAGACTAGCAGAGGTTATGTGCACATTTTTGGTTTGCAGGAACGGTGTAGGATCTATAGTTGCATTAGTAAGGAAGCAGATTGGGAGGGGAAATTCTTTATATGGATAATAGGATCATGGCGAAACTCTGCTGGGATAAGATATTGAGGGATAACTATAGAGATCAGATTTGTACTTTACAGTGAACAATATACAACACTAATTTTTCACTATCTGATGTTCGCATATATGTTCAATGTCTGTGTAGGACATGTCTGTTTTGTTAGAAATTGATATACTAAAAAATTAGATTTTTTTTTTCAGAACTTATGAATTTTGAAATTGTTCTGAGGGTTTGAATTTTTAAAATTTTAAAATTTTTGAGTAAGCCATGGTTAAATACTCAAAAAATAAAAAAAAATTAATGTTCATTTTACACTTTAAAAATAAGTTACATATCTAGAATGTTTTAATTATTAAAAATTTAAGATTAATTATAAAAATATCTTTAATATCTAAAATATTTTAATTATTAAATATTTAAAATTTATCGAATATTTTTACTTTTTTTAATTATTATTAAGAATTTCAAATTTTTTCAAAAAATTAATTTTTTTTATAAAACAAACACTGAGACACCTATTTTTAAAAAAATTTAAATTTATAAATTTGTTTTTTCTGCAAAACAAACATGCCTTTATAAAAATATATATCTGTTCAAACTATGCAGCAGCATCATTGTGGTTGTGTGGTTAATAATGAGATGGGCTGAACAGACAGGACAAAGAAAGCTGAGCTAGAGGCCCATCTAAAGTAATTTGAGAATAGCTAGGCCCACAAGACAAATATGTACTGTTAGATTCTGGTCCCGATAGCCCATAATAAGAGGATAAGTCCAATCAATAAGGTGTGTCAAGTCTTGAACTCATTTTTCTGTAATATAGGTGAAATAACTGCATCAAACCAAACCAATCCTTGACCTGCAATGTCCATTTGGGGTCTCTTTGGTTAGAGAGTGGAAATATTTTTACTGGCGATTAGCTGGTCACGCTAATTGCTAGTGACAATATTATTAGACTTTGGGATGATACAAGTCCAAGCACTAGAGCACTTTATAAGGCAGTCATAGATGGATACTGTAATTCTTTGCAATTGATGTGTTGCCTGAAGAAAACTACTTCAGAAGGAATTTGCACAAGTTATCTCTACGAAAAACCTGTAGCTACATATCCAAAACAAATTATAAGAACCATCAGAAAGTTGGGTGAAGAGGCAAGTGAACAAAGTTGCATTCCAGAACAACAGATTTTGTAAGTCAGATCAGCATAATTATGGGCCTGGTTGCAGTTCAATCACAAGCAAGAGAACCAAATAAACATACAAAAGAAAAAGAAGCAACTTCCTCAAAATATATAGAATGTATGGTATGCATATGCATAACCCTAAAGTTCTATAAAAATCCCAGCAGTTTTTTCCTTCTCCACGGACTACGAAAACCTTGCACCATGTTCTAGGTAAATCTTTTCAACCTTTGACACCATGTCAAATTATCAAGTTGCAACAAACAACGCATTTTAATGGTTTTTCTTCTTCTTGAATAGTAGTTATTCACAGCCATATAAACTCATTCAATCTCAATTATACTGAAATATGAAGTTATTCAGCAGATAGGCAAAAAATAAGTACCTTCCAAGATTCCATGGATCTCTGTAGTCTCCATCATGTTTAAGGCGTCTTATCTTGCATATAGCTGGAATGATTAAATATGTCACATCATTCCGATACTTGCCTAGTGTTCTTCATGGAGCTTTCCAGCAAGTAACTGGAAGTGGATTTCAAAATCATACTTCCATTTCGGTAGACAAAGTTCGTTGAATAAACCCATTGAAGAGAGATTTGCATCTTCTCACTAAGATCACGGGATGGTCTCAAATCTCAATAGTATCAAGTTGTTCAACAATCTCACTTCATGTCTGGTTCACAGACCAATATTTCTTCCACAACATCCTGTTTTCTTTCACCATTTTTTTCCTGGCTTTAGACACTTATATATGCACATTTCCAATCAAAATTTCCAAAAGCGCCAAAGCCTCACACTAATTTTGAATAGTAGTTTTCGTTCATAAAAGCAAGTCTTCGTATCATGAATAATCATATCCATCTTTTGCTCAACGTGTGATGAAACCCCTCCTAGTTCAGATTTCTGACACCACTCAACATTATGTGAATAATTATTCAACATGAACTGATCAATGGTAACCTGATGTGATCCACTCTGTGAACCAGTATTATCGCAAAGAAAGAAACTTGCTCCCACTTTGCAACCCCTTCATCAACACGTTGTAACTTGCAATATTTGACACAAACCCTTCATCCAACATTTCATTAACAACAGCTTCTCGCTCCCTCACCCTCCCGCCCTCCCTTCTCTAGCAAACCCTGTAACCAATATACTAAATGTCACACCATCAGGCTCCAAACCCTTTTCCTCATGTCCAACATTCTCTACCTATTAGCCTCTGTCGTCCTGCCTGCATCGCAAAAGGCCTCCAAAAGACAATAACAAGTGACTGTATCCGGCACCATTCCCTTCTAAAGCATCCTCTCCGTCACCTGGCAAGCATCGTCCACCCTTCCAGTATTCTTCAACCTCTCCATCAAAGCAATGCAAGTCAGCACACTCATCATCGAACCCGAACTTTCCCTCTGGTGCAATTCATCGAACATCTTCAATGCTACCTCTGCCTTCCCTCCGGCACACAACCTTCAACTCCAACAGATCAAACTCCTCCGGCACAGCTCCTCTCCTCCAGAACCCCATCAGAAGCTCACAAGCCTCTTCAACCTCCCTTCTCCGCAGAAACCCTTAGCCAAAATCTCTCAAGTAGCGACCGGAATTCGTACCGAAGATCGAGCATTTCGAGTGCAATCCCAATCCCCACGTCGAACATCCTGTACCTGAAGAACCCGGAGATAAGGCTATTGAAAGTAACCGCATTTGGCTGGCATCCTGTGACCTCATCTCCTTGAACCACAACAGCGCTGCATCGAGGCTTCGACTCTTGCAGCAGGAGGAGATCAAGATGTTTAAGGTAAAGACACCGGGGGAGACGCGATCTCTGAGCATGGAGTGTTAGATCTCGACGGCTTCGTTGTAGGGGTTGTGCTTGGCGAAGCCATTGATGAGGATGTTGTAGAGATCGGACGGGGGCTCGGAGTCGAGGGCTTGCTTGAGGGACTGGAAGAAGGAGAGATCATCGTCCAAGCGGGCGGCGCCGAGAAGGACTTGGAGGGAGGGACAGAAGATGGGGAGGAGTTGGGGGCACGAGAAGATGCAGCAGCGGCAGGGGTGGAGGAGGAGGGGGCGTAGGAGGAGGAGGGAGGATGAGTGGTGGTGGGGGAGGAAGGGAAGGAGGTAGAGATTGTAGGGGAGGAGGCGGGGGTGGTGGAGGAGGCGGCGCGGAGGAGGGAGGAGGGGAGGATGAGGGCTGTGTCTTAAGAAAACAGGCGAGGTGGGAAGGGGGACCAGGAGAGAGGGAGGCAATGGGGATGGCGGAGGAGGGGGAAGGGAGGGAGGAGAGTTGGTCCAGGAGAGGGAGGAGGCCGATGGTGGTGATGGTGGTGATGGCGGCGGCGGCGGCGGAGGAGGAGGAGGATGAGCAGGACGAAGAACTAGGAAGGGATCGGGCACGAAGAGCCTGGACGGCCTTTTTGAAGGCTTTGCTATTGGCAGCGGAAAGAAATGCAGGGAAGGCAAAAATGATGAAGAAATTTGTATATTGGTCCTTCAAAAGCCACATATTTATTATTCCAAGCTCCTCTTTTTGACATTTTTATTTATATTTTTGCAATGATAGATTTTTTATTTCTTGTTCAACAAAAAGAAAAATATGTGGTTATATGGTGATCACTCTTTGTCTACACACAATTCAAATAGGCCTAAATTTTGTTTGTAATGATGAATTTAAATTAATATTTCATATTTAACAAAAAATATATTTAAACCATTTGTTTTGGATGATACCTAAATTTGTATTATACATTTATAAATAATTTAATTTCTTTTTTTTAGCAGGAGAATAAGTATAATCAGTAGGAGTAAAATTTCAAATATTAGATCATCCTTTATTTCATGGAGAAAGGTAAATATTTTCAACAAAATAAACCAAAATAAATCAAATACAGTTATCATACACAAAAGCTGTGTATTCACCTTACTCCAACTATCATACAAAAAAATAAGAAAAAACAAAACAAAACCATGGCATGAACTTGAGAAGTTAAGAATTAGCATCCATCGAAAATACAAAAAAAAAAGGCTGTTTGCAAGTAATTCAGAGAATCAATTGCAGATAGTGAAAACTATAGGGGGGTATTTGCAAAATCCCGCCAAAAAGCAGGTAAGGTCGCCGGTTTATGCTAAAGCAGGTCACTTGGGGGCCGAATTGGGGGAATTGGAGATTCAATTCCCCCAATTGGACTGTTTAGTAATCAAATGAAAATTTGAAATTGGGTGAATTTCCAATTCCCACCCTTCCTAATTTCGGATTTGAATTCGGGATTAGAAGAGACGAATTCGCAATTCCGGATCCAAATTGAGTGGGCCCCACCACTAACCGAAACCCTATTTCACCCGCGTAAATACCAGCCGAATTCGGAATTCAGCCGGCTGAATTCCGATCACCCGCGGGCTTGGCGGTCCGAGCCCAACCGCCGTCGTCCCCGAGCTCGAGCCCGACCGCCGTCATCCCCGAGCCCGAGCGATGGTCCGTCCTCGAGCCCTGACGCCCGTCGTCCCCGAGCCCGAGAGCCATCGCCCCCGAGCTCGAGCTCGAGTTGCCGACGATGACGCATGGGCTGAGATCGTGGCTAGATCGTGCCAGACGACGAACTCCGACCACTGGAGAAGGAGATGGGAAGGAAGCTCGAAGCAGGATAGCTCCTTTGGCCAAGTTCGTGACAAACGACGGCCTCCAAGCAGCAAAGCTCATGGGCTGGAGATAGCTTTCGACGACTGGCTTTGAGCGCCGGAGAAGGAGATTGTTTTTAAAAAATAAAAAAATTATTTCAATAAAATATTTTTTATGTAATAAAATAATAAAAAATTTAGTTTGATATCTAGATATTATATTAGCTTTAGTTCTTATCTATCAGCAAACGAGCAGTAAAAGTTACAGGTTGAATTGACTAAAGTATCGAAAGTGATGAAGTGGCATTTCTCTTATCGAGAATAGTATTTTTATACTTGATTTTTGTATTTTTAACGAAAAGAAAAGAAAAGTTTAATAACGCTAAAAGAACACGATTAGATCATGCTTAGTAAAATTGAGACAGTTTATGATAAAAAATATTTTATTGATTTAATATTGTTTAAATCAATTATTTTTTTAAAAAATAAATATTATTAATATGTAATTCTAATATTATTTATTTTTAAAGCCTCAAAAATATATCTAATTATTTTATTAATTCAATATATATATTTATTTTAAAATTAAATATAGAAAATATTAAAAAATGGGGTAATCTCACCGATTAAAAATTGGGTGATCATATTTTCAATTCCAAATCTAACCAAACACCAAAATTGAGAGAATTGGCGAAATTCATTGATTTCAATTTACATTCATGGAATGGACTAAATTGATAATTTCTTTTTTTTCTCAAAATATACATTCAAACATAAAAATTATCAAATTCGGCCAATTGTCTCACTTTTCCGTAATTAACCGAATTGACAATTAACTCGATTCCCAAATCCGGAATTATCCGCACGGCCCCTTTTAACATTCAATCATTTCAATCGGTTACGAATGGCTGCTTCCATTTCTCAGCCAATGGCTCGAGTTCTCGGCTCCTCCTCTCCTTCTCCGCTGCTCCATCCTCGTCGCCGATTTAGGGTCTCGTCCGAAGTCCGGGAGTCCCCCCCGGCGGCCGCCACCCCACAAGCGCCAGGGATATCCCCACCTTCGGGATTCAAGGCCCCGGAGCCGAAGCGGTTCTCCATTCGTCCGGACAAGGGTCTGGACATCCTCGCAGCTTCTCTCGTACTTCCTTTTCGCCTTGGCACGGGAGTTTTCGTCCAAGGGTTCGAATTTCAGCCCTATTGTCTCCTAATAATAAATGCTGTATGAGACTGTTGGTTGATCAGTTTTTTGTTTTTTTTTTTCTGGAATTTGGTCGAATTGATGAGGCCGTATGTCGGGGTTATTGGATTAGTTTAGATTTTTCATTTCACAGAGTTTTGTTTGAATTCTCGTTCAGATTTGTTTGGAGAACCTCGTTAGGAACTGGCAAAAGTTCTTGTTTGCCAGTTAGTTTTGTTGGTCAAATTGATGGCAGTCTCTAATATAATGACCATGTTTCCTATAGATGACATGAAACCATATCTGTAAAACATTACTGTTTGATCGACCTCATCAGTTTATTGTCTTAGTTTCAAGGGACTGGAGAAAATTTTTCACTTTCCTGTTTCAATGTAGAAGCTTCACATTGTCGGGGTCATTCTTTTTATTGAGCTGGGTTGAAGTTGAGAAGGGAAGAGGAAGGAGGGCTCAGACATGGATGCTGTAAAGTAGTATAAATTCATTTGTCACTGTAAAAGTCCTTTTTTAGTGTTTGCTGAAAAGAATAATGAAGTGGGATCAGTAAAACAAACAAAATAGATGTGATGAAGACTATTTAGTATGTTGCTTGTCTTGGGACATGTGCAGATTCTGATTTACCTTTTATTCTAACAGATATTCATTTTCATTTGTATCTCCAGAAGAAGTCCCGCCAGGTCAATATGCTATGGAGGTACTAGGTAATCCCATGATTCTTTCTTCTTCTTTTTCTTCTCCAGTGGACTGAAAGCCATCTTACCGCAAGAATAATTCCTTTTTCTGTTTTTGAGGAAAGTGCCAATGCCAAGAAACAATGCAAGAATAATCATCAATTTTCTTTTTTGTTCTAAGTGTGTTCTCTGGGGTGTTAAAGATCTACTTGGAGATACCGAACATCATAAAGACATTCTAGTAGGAGTTTTGCTATATCAAATCACCATGTTGGCATAGTTTTGGTTGTGGGAACAACCTGTGCCTGTGATAATATCAGCACGATTGACTTGTGACTACTGTAATATTGGCATCTTTTTGGTTGTGAGTAGATTGACTTGTGCTTACTATAATCTCATGTTTTGTCAGGTAGGAAGTTGAAGGAAACTAGCAAGATAGGCCCTCGTCCAGAGAAGCCTATCGAGATATATGAATTTGAAGGGTATTTACTTCTGAACTATTGCAAATTCTTGACATAGTTGAGGTTTTGATGAGCTTGTTTCATATTTTTGATATTTCCTAAAATACTATGATATTTTTCTCCAAGTATTTTGTACCCTCTATGAGGTAATGATTAATGAGAATAAATGATTCTGCTTTCTTGCATATCTGGACTGCGCCGGATTTTATGGGACCTTCAGCTGTCCATTCTGTCGGAAGGTAATTCCATTTCCTCAAACTGAGTGGTGTGGAGTAAAATCCTTTTAATCATTTCAGGTTCTTAGCATGTGTGCTGTCCCTTTGATACGTTGCAGGTCAGAGAGATTGTTAGTGTGTTGGATCTTGATGTGCTGTTCTATCCTTGCCCAAGAAATAGTCCAAATTTCCGTCCGAAAGTTTTACAGATGGGAGGAAAACAACAATTCCCTTACATGGTCTGGTAACATTCCTTAGCTTTTGATGCAACCGTTAAAAGATAGTCCTTATCTGTTGGCAGATTATAAATACTTTCATAAGCCAAAAATAGTCCTCTGCATGGCTTCTGATGGTTCTCGTTTTTTATTAAGAGACACTGTATGTATTTGCATTAAATTTGTTCTCTGCCCTATAATTAACAGCATTCAAATTATGGATATTTTGATCTCAATTTGTTGGTACACTGAATTTCAGATGTTTGGTCTTCTAATATGTAGCAAATGTTCGTTACTGATCATAGCACAAAATCTGATCAAGTTGTTATTTGAATGTTGATGGGCATAGAATCCAAATGCAGGTGGATCCAAATACAGAGGTTGCTATGTACGAATCTGATGATATAATAAAGTATCTGGTTGGTAAATATGGTGCGATTACTTATCCTTACATTTATTTTGTCCTTTCTTAAGTCATGGCCTAGTGCTTGAGTGTGTCTGTTCAGGTGATGGAAGCATTCCACTGATGTTGTCTCTTGGTCTGCTTACTGTAAGTGTTTCAGATAACTGATACATGTAAGTTTTACTTAGAAGGGACTGCTGACTAGGTCTTCCTTTTGCTGACTTGACCTCTGTTTTTCTTTTGCAGACTCTAACTGCAGGATTTGCAATGCTTCCACGGATGGGAAAGGCAAATAGTTTTCTTTCGTAGACTAGCACAGCTTTTAGTTGTAGGCTTTTATTGATTTTGTTCTCATCTTTTCATCATCAACAAGAAATCTATCTCCTAACAAGATGGGGGAATGCCTAAACGTCCAATCCTTTGCCATCAGCTCAAACAGTGATGTTTGATTTGTCTTGCAGGGCTCTTTGTACACACCTGCAAAATTGCCTCCAGAATCCCTTGTGTTCTGGGGATATGAGGTATGGCTTTTGGAGTTAAAGATCAAGTAGTCAATCAGCTGGATAAATAAGAGTTCTAATGATTCTCCTACTTCAATGCAGGGTTCACCGTTCTGCAAAATTGTGCGGGAAGTTCTAGTCGAATTAGAACTTCCTCATTTACTTCGCAGGTATATCCTATATATACAGTTCTCTGCGTGCACATACCCAATAAGTCATTTTGCTATGTTCATATACCATACTGCACGATGTGCACATGAATTGATTCAGTGTGCTTCACAAGTCACAAAAGTGGCTTGTTATGTCTTCTCGAAAGAGTTATATTGCACAGGCCTTTGACCTAAAAATGAAAAACAGAACTTGCTAATGCAATGAAGTAGTGATGTGATCCTTATAAACATATCTAGAAAGGATGATGGATGGCATTTTAAGTTTCACAATCACAAGCGTCATTGTTGCTTCTTTCCAAGCCACTAATGTGCATTTTGGCATTTCAGTGTGGCTCGGGGCAGTCCAAAGCGACAGGAGTTATATCAAGCGGCCGGGCATTTTCAGGTCTCGACCTATTTCCTTTATTTGTCTCTCACATGACTTGAGTCTTGAGTCACTTGAGCATTCTTTTCTGTTAGAGCACTCTTTATTTGTTCACTAATTGGCAGGTGCCGTATTTAGAAGATCCAAACACTCGGGTAAAAATGTTCGAAAGCGCAGAAATAATCGACTACTTAAAGGCCACGTATGCGCTTTGAATAGCAGAATTAGCTAGCAGTTCATGATGTTGTGTCAATCAGACTCAACTGAACCGATTGAACTACGGAATATTGACATCATCATCATGTTCTTTTGCTTCTCATACAGCTCTGTATAAACTTCGACTTGTGTATATTTTCTGAAAATGATACCAAATATATCGGGATTATCATGCGAACAAAACTTTTTCTGCCCGACTTTGGAAGTATATTGTGTGCAATACAATGATACATGCGACTCCAGAAACCAAAAGGGAAAATAAAGGAAACAGAAATGCTTAATATTTATATGATAATCAATTCCAGAAATAAAGCATTTGTTATGATCTGTGCTTTTTCTGACTTTTTTCCCATTTTTTTAAAACTTAATATTTATTGCTAAAATTATTTTGATCGAACCCGGAGCATCACCATAACAGTATAACACCATTCCCTGATTTGACCAGTCTACCCCCCGGTCCCTCGTCGCGACGAAAGCTATCGATCTCTCGCGCCGAATTCCTCGTCGCCGCCGCCGGAATATTCCCACCCATCCTGACCGGAATGGCCCACCTCCATCGCCTACTCGTTTCCACCCTTCCCGCCACGAATCCCCAGAAAAGCTAGCATCTGTCGCCAGCACCCGCTCCCCTTCGATTTCGCCGGAGCCGATCTTGGCCGCCGAGCCCGCCGCCCGTTTCCCGGCCGCCGGACGAAGCCGGCGGGGTCGACCTTGTTTGGAAGCCCGATGATCGGAGCCCTCGCTACAGGGTTCCCGCCGAATCGCTGGGAGGTGGACGGCGGATGAAGGTTGGGGTTGGAGTGGATCATGGATTTGGGGTTGGTGCTGCCCTTGGTGGAGTACTTGCGGCTGAAGAAGGAGGCGCTGAAGCCGGACCAGTCGAAGCTGTCGTCGATCACGAGGCGGAAGGATTCAGCCGGGAGATCCGGATCCTCCGCGGATCCGACTGCGGCTTTGCCGTCGGCGGCGATCGACGGCGGCATCCTTTCCGCGAGAAAGATAACTCTCAGATTTTTCAGAGAACGAGAGCGAGAAGAAATCGGAAAGATGGATAGTTTATAAGGAAGGAGAGGAGGGAAAACAATTGGGGGTATTTTCGGAACGTAGGCGGCTATTTCAGCACAACACCTCTATTTTTTAAGAAAAAATTAATTTGGAATTTTTCTATATGATTTTCCTGAGGATGCGTTAATATTAAAATAAATCAACGCATTGGTTCAGAAATGATCCTGTTTAGCTCCCAGTTTGATTCTGTTTTCTAGAATTTATTCCAGTTCAGAAATGAGTTGCCATTCTGTGAAGATCAAACAGAACAGGTCTTGCTAAGTGTAGACACCTGAACAAGTCAAGAGTAAAATGGAAGAAGATTGATAGATTCAATCCAAGGGTGGACCCAGTCATTGAAAGAAACATTTTCGGCTAAATTCTCGGCTAAACTCAAGCGTGGGTGTTACAGAATGGTTATACATAAGATTTCTTTTCAAGTAGGAAAGTGTCTGATCAACAGGATCTGAGTTGCTGAGCTAACCTGACTGACCATTTCTTTCAAAAGTAAACTCTACTACATAAATAAGAAGGAACAGCTTTCCCAGTGCCTTCCAATCTCTCTATTTCCTGGATGTCTCCCATTTTTTGTCTTCCTTCCTCCACCTCCAACAGATGTTGCTTCGATCTTTCTCTTGCTCTCTTATAACTCCAATCCAACGCCATATCTCGTCCCCTGTATCAGAATGGAGTATGCTGAGTTAGTTCTTACACATCTCCTTGAAGATGCCTACATCATCTAGAAGATACCCCTTGAAATGAGAAAGGTCACAAATTCATAAAAGCTCACTTTTCATCTAACACCTTTGAGTCACTATAATATCCTTCTCGTTTCATAGGAAAGTAGGACCACCTCTAAGTAGCAAAGTAGATATTCACTTCATTGAAATTCTGATAAAGCAATAGCTTAAAAGACAAGGTAACAGGCATCCAACCATAGCAAAGTCACTAGGCGTAGACAATTTTTGTTTGTTAAAAAAAATGACATTGCTATGATTTGCCAAGAACAAGCAATTGCAATCTGTTTTACTTATAATCCAGTGGTAACAGGAACAAAAGGAAATGAAGTTGTCATCCCTTCAATTCGTGTTGTATCAACAAACTTTAGGTCTCGCAAACCATTCTACTACTGATTTCAACTTTCCTATCAAAAATTAGTGTCACGAAAAGGTATCCAGCAATAGCAATGTCATGACAAAATGTAGAAGATAAATGTCTCATACAAGCCTGTAATTCAACATCTAGGTAGGACTGCCGATGTTAAATAAAGCTAATAGTAAACATAACAAGGATACCATCCAATTCAAACCAAGAAGTTCATATAAATCTGCCCACGAAGCAACAACAACAATTATGCGTTCAAAGAGGAAAGTTGTTATATGCAGTTTCACTGTTTCTCATAGTTGACTTTTGTCCAGGAGAAGCTTTCAATTCATTTTAGTGTAGCCTGGTATAAGGATAATTCACATGTGAAGCAGAACTCAGTTGCCAGTATTGTATGGTATTCTATGGTAGAACTCAGAATAATGCTCACAAATAAGATGAGCAGGTAGATTACCTCTGCCCAGGAATCAAACCTATAAAATTGGAAAATCTTGATCTGACAATTTCCAATGGAAGTTCAACCTATCTGAATTTAATGTCTTGATTTAATCACAAAACCAACCTGGAATTTTCATTAACAGATATATGGAAAAGTTTCGAACAATAAATAGTAGCCTAATAACATGAACCACTGAGATTAACCTCACACAAGGTCATCATCATCAATTGATACCAAGAGTCTTTTGGATTACAAGAATACAAAACATAGAGCAAGTTTGACGTCAGATACATTTATTCATCAACCTCATCATCAGTTACTTGGATACCAAGAGGGAAGGGCTTGAACATGTAGCATCACAACCATCAGCCTTTGTGGGGTTCCTCTGATTTCTACAATGAATCAACAGGTATTGTTAAACATACAACTGATTCAACAAAAGCATAATTCAAGTGAGTAGCTATTGCTTCACACTGAATGGAGCAATAGATAAAAGAAAAGAAATACCATAATGATTCCATTACAAGAGGGGAGAGAGTTTTAAGCCTCAACAAATGGTTTTCTCGTTCCTATGAAAACTATACCTTTTCATAAATTCCACTTTTTTCTTTTTGGAGCAAAGCCCAATTTCATTACTCAACACCATATCAGAATTAAAATGCAGATTGCAGAGTGCATGATGATAAGGAAAATACAGTAAAACAATCAAATCATGGATATAGTACCAATGAAAAATTTACCTAAAGTGATGAGAAGAGAGGCACTTGCCATCATACTTCAAAATGTATAATTATTTGCCAGAGAAACTAAATCAAATAGCTAATGGCTGTGATAAAATTCCCTTGAACTAAAGTGTAAACAACACCTATAGAACCCATAGTTGTGTGTCTAGTTTCAGACTGATGCAAAATTTAAGAACTAAAGAGGAAGAATAGGTGCCAAGATTCACAATAATTTGGATTTCAGAAAGTACCTTCCATGCCCAACACTTCAGATACCACAAAACAAAATCCAGTCTTTCTCCACTATTTTAACTTTACAGTGTAGTAACTAGTTTCAATCATCAGCTATACAATCTCAGAATCTCCTAATGTTGATAAACAGCATAAAACAGTCCACATCAATATAAATACGCCTACAGTCAATAAATTGAAGCCAAGCTACTTGAAACAATTCCTAGGCAAAATGTTTTCTGTTTTAGAGAACTTTTCAACTCCCTGTTTTTAAAACATCATGTCTGTTAAATTTAACTAGTAAATAATACTAATACTAATACTAATCAATTAAATGAATAAAAGAGATAAAATCCCCATCTAGGACTTGAGCAAAGGGCATTCATTTCCTTAAGGAAATAAAAAACCCCTCCTATATTTACTGTCCTAAAATTTAAGCTCAAAAGAAATGATTTCAGCTGATGCAGATTCCTTAAGAGCGAAACATTGCAATAGCATGAGGGGATGAAGCGCATAAGAAGGTCGTTGGAATTTACTATCGTGTCTTCACACAAGGATTCAAGATTAAAAAGGCCAAACTGGGTGGCCAAAACAACGAGTTGTGGCTCTAACTGCTTCTGCTGCATCGAGAACATGTGTAAATGACGAATAAGAAGTTTGAAGCTTTCAAAATGCTAACTAAACGTTTGATAGTTATTAGTTGCTACTGCTGGCAATAGCAATGGAGGTGTCCAATTTTGTTTTTTTAATCAAAATGAGTGTCAAAATCAGTTAAAGCCCCCAAGACAAATCTTGAAACGGGGAACCATACGCAGCCATAGAGGTTTTAAGAAATTACAGCAAGAAAACGAAAAATCCAATAGAAAAAGATATTTACTCTCCAAACAAAAATTGAGATGATTTCTTTTTATACCTTTCCGGAAATTTCCTTCTCAGCTTCTGCCTTCTCCTTCTCGGCCTTCTGCCTCATCTTTTCCATCCTCTCCCTCTCCATTTTCTACCAAAATCATCAAAAAAATTCAGAAAAAAATCTCGCCACAAAAAAACAAAAAAGAAAAATCATCGCGACGATCATTGGAGAAAGAGATTGACCTGGATGTAGACGTTCTCGGCGGCCTTCTCCTCCTCGCTGAGTACGCGGCCCTTGCCATCGCTTAACCAACGCGAACTCCGGCTGGCCACTGTCGATCCGGCCGATCGTGGGATTCTTGCCATCGCCGACCTCATCGCCATCTCCCTGTCCGGCTCTCTTTCCGCTCCGGTGTTGGCTTGAGAATGGAGCAACTGGGAATTTATTTCGGATACTGAAAATTTTGCATATACACCCTTCACAAATTTCTAAATCGCATTCAGACAAAGAAGACGTCATGGGCCTGAGTGTCAGTATTGGGCTGGCCCAATTCAAAATCAACGGATTGGAAATTGGAGTTCAAGCCACGAAATAATTAGTTGAAGTCGGAGAAGAGGCATCCGCGAGAAGCCAGAAACCCTCGTCTTTTTCGGTCGAGGACGATATCGAGAGAAGCTCAGAAGCGCGTGACGATTTCGAGAACGCCATGTATCATCCCTCCAGAGGCGGCGTTCGCGGTGGCCGAGATCGTAAGCCAAATTTTCTAGGGTTTTCCCTTTCGATCTCTTCGAATTGTTTGTGCGTGTCTTTGTGTTTCATGCTGGAATTGTGTTTTGTTTGATCAATTTCTGGCTTCCTATGGATTTCAATGGATTTTTTTGGAATCCCTGGATCGGTGGAAAAGAGCTGTAAAATTTTGGGTTCTAGATCCGGTCCTTTGTGCTGATGATTGGTGGAGGAATCTTAATAGCTGGAATAGGTCTTGGATCCCATTCTAAGTGGTTGTCTCCTTTCATTGAGAGTGTTATTTTTGGAGTTTGTTTTATTTCGGCGATTAAGAAAAATAAGAGAAAAAAGAATCGCTTGAAGAGTTTATTGACATTTTTGTGGTTATTGAACATCGATTGTAGCTTTCTGTAGCTGAATTTGCTTCAAGATAGCTCTTTGTTCTAGTTTCAGCTAAGGAATGGAGCTGGGAAGTAACTCTTTTTTGTGCATCTTCGCAGAATTCAAGTGGGACGATGTAAAGGTTGACAAGCATCGAGAGAATTATCTTGGTCACAGTATTAAGGCTCCTGTTGGCAGATGGCAGAAAGGTATTCCCTTTCATTGTTTCATACTATTTCCTTGTTGCAAAATTCGTTGCTACGTATACTTATGAAAGTTATGTTGGCTTGCTTTGTTCTAAGCATAAGTATTTATTATTGTAGGGCATGATTGGTTGCCTTGTATACTCCTAAATTTTTATTTGTCCAAACTATGATCATGCGATCAAAATTCCTAGTGTTATTAATATTTAAATCCACTGTCAAGCCTGTATCATTTGGTGCTCACTTTGAGGGTTGTAAGTCTCAATGTTTTCGGGGAATGTTTTAAATAGAATTGTGGTTTGCATTCACGTGTGGTGGACAACTAACACAGGCCTAATCAGTTTCTGTGTTCTACTCTTTATACTGTTCTATTCTGTGTCTCTCTTTGCTTTTTGTCTTTGCCTACGTGGTAACAGATCTAGTTGGTTCTAGGCATCTAGTGTAAATGCGTTTAATTTGATGCCTAACTCTTGACTTTTAACATGTGCATATTTTCTTTATCTGGTTTAACCTTTTCTCTTGGCACCTGAATGGCTACAATATCTTCATCCATTTTGAACTGTTTTCTGTTTACACTTGACACAAAACTAGGCTTTTGTTCAGCATGTGGCTATTGTTGCTGTGTTCAGTATGTACATATAAAATTTTGCGTTGGACCCAAGGAAGCCATTTGCAGTTGATTGCTTCAAGGTATCCCAAGTTATTTGTCCCTCAGATAAACAATGTTCAATCCTAAAATACTGAAAGAAGCAAGTAAAACAGTCTTCATTTGTCCCTTAGCTATCCCAAGGAAGCAATTTGCTCTTGATTGAAAGTGTTTCCTTCCCTTACAAATTTTGTATACTGCTGTTATCACCGGTTATCCACCTTGGGTTGATTGTTCTAATAATACCCCGTTTATGATTTATAACAATTTAGGCACAAGCTTCTTTTCCCTTTGAATTCTGACAATTGATGATCAAACCCATCTATCCAGTCTCTTGCTATGTTGACTACTGTATCCACAGTTTTTTGGATTGCATTACTGGTGTACTGCTTTGTGATATGATACATTTATGATGGTGAAACGTCTAGTTTATTTTATTTTATTTTGGTTGTAAGTTGGTGAAGGTTCTAGTTGTATGGTATACTTTGGAATCTGCTTCAGCAGCAAAGTACAACAGAATCTCATATGAAGTATGCTGCTTTACTAGGATGTTGTTTAGCAATTTGTTGTGGACAATATGTGATAGGGGAGCTTTTTTTTTTTGACCTGTGTGGGTTGGAATATGCTTTGGCTTTAAAATTTCTACATAAACAAGAAATAGGAACTTGTATAAAGAATAAACACAAAATACTAATTCTGTGACTTTTTCTTCAATTGCTTTGATTAGGAAAGGACCTGCACTGGTATAACAGGGACAAGAAATCTGAGGCTTCAGACGCAGAGGCAATGAAAGAAGAGATTAGAAGGATCAAGGAAGAGGAAGAACAAGCTATGCGTGAGGCTCTTGGTTTAGCACCTAAGCGCGCAACACGTCCTCAAGGGAATCGATTGGATAAGCATGAGTATGCTGAGCTTGTGAAAAGAGGATCCACAGCTGATGACTTGGGTGGAGGACATGCCGAAGCAGCTCAAGTTCAAGGACTTGGCTTGTGCAAGTACTGCAAATTTTACATGAAGTTTCAGTTGTTTAAATTTTGATATTTGTTTTATACATAGAAGTCGTGCATTTTATTTAGTGTCCCTTCATGTCCTGATCTGATGTTTAACCACCTTGACACTGATGTGTGCAGGGTTCCTCGTGAACTAGCAGAGACAAGTTCTTTTCAAGGGGGACTGACTGGAGTGCCTGAAGAAGAAAATGAGGCTTTGCCAGTACCTACTCAGTCCAAAGGTGCTGAAGAATTATCTGATGAGAATGAAAGAAGAAGGAAAAAGCGGCGAGAGGAGAGGAGAGAGGAGAAAGAGAGGAGACGGGAAAAGCGTGAGAAGAAACATTCTCGAGATTCTCGAGATTCAGATGAAAGGCGGAGGCACCGCAAGGATAAGGAGAGGAGGCGTCATGACTCGGACTGATGATGATTTCTAAAATCCTGTAGTTTCCATTTCAAATCCACTTCCAGGTTGATCACCATTGAGAACTATTGAAACTAAATGTATTGTAAGCTGAGGATGGAAATGGAGCCATAATGCATGCAAAGCTTGGTCGAGCGAGACTATTCAGCATCAGTTGTTGCAAACTTGCACTAGTGCAATTAATTTCCCAGAAAATACTTTTTTTTTTGTTTGTGTACTGACAGTTCTGTAATCAGTTTGTAGTGTTTGCATCATGTTATTTTTCCTTGATCTTGTGGTTACTTTGATTCAGACAAATCTGAGTTGCAAGCACTTTCTAGCTTCTACTATCAATTACCCATATATTGCTTATATATTTGTATCTTTCAGCCATTTTGAGCAGAATACATATGAATAACCATCATCTCGGTTCAACAATATTCAGTGAATAAACTTATAGCCTACATAAATATAAGGATGAATTGCATATATTTTTTAAATATTTTATCAAATTATATATTTCTCTTACAAATTTAAAAAAAAAATTATACTTTTTAAAAATATTATTAGATTGTATAAATTTTTCTCCAATTTTAAAAAAATAAATATTTTTTTCATCACTTGATATGTCGAAAAAAATTTTCGAATATAAATTTATCATTAAAATAAGAAATATTTGAACAATATATATGGTTTAAAATATAAAAAAAAAAAGATGAAAATATTCAAATCTAGTTAAAGGAGGTTCATATTTTGCTTGCTAAAGACCCTTTCACAATCATTGATGTTGAAAACAGGGCCAACGGGGGATCTGGCGCTAGCTAAAGACAAAGACGAAGACATTTTGGTGGCAGAGTTTTACTTGCACAAAATCAAGTCCCAGAGGCATATCTCGGGCGTGTTTGGTGATCGGCGGCCGGACTTAATACAATGTGCTATTGACGCTGGATGGTAGCAAAACCTCTCCATAAGTCATATATGGCTTATCTTTAAATTCTTATTTAGGTTGCAATTACGGGCAGGACTCTCGTTGCTGTCTTGTTGTAGACTTTTAAAGCAATACTTCAAGATACACATCTCTGCCATATTTTAGGAGCTGAGGATCTTCCCTTGAAACTGAGGCCTTGGTTTCCGTTCCTTGCACCAGATGTGAAGAGCTGAAGGTATCTGGACAAAAAGAGTGGAATAGGAATATAAATTTATTTGTCTCTCATTTCGTGATATTACCTCAATATGAGCATGAGCTTGAGAACAGGATCACCAAAGAAGAAGAACAAATCAAAATGGAAGGTGCTGTTTCGTCTTCCCCTACTTCGTCTTCTCGCTTGGTGATTTTCACTTTCTTCTGTCTTCCCCATTCTTCTCCTCGCCGGGGCTCACAAGTGTCAGCCTAAGCCGCCCGTCTTCTCAAGTAACACACAATACCTCCTGATTCATCTTCAACTCCTCGAGGACGAGACCCCCTTTCTCCCTGCAAAATGTCAAGCACATTCCAATAGTTTTTATCGGCAGCGGAAACCCCGGAGCCCCATCGCTGTTCCTTGTGCTCATCTCCCAGTAGCCACGCTCTGCTGCATACGCATCCGCCTCAAACTCATTGAAGCTCTCAAAACCAAGCCCCTCGGTGCAATATTTTTGGACAAGGTAACATCTCTTTTTGGTTCGGCAACTGGAGCAGAGCCGGCAGCCTCTATTGCATTATGAATGAGGAAGAATGGCTTGCTGTGCAAAACGAGAATGTGCTCCTGGGTGAGGTTTCGAACAGTGCACAGCAAGAACCACAGCAATACACCGGTTGGCCTCGCGGAGGACGTCTTCTCTTGGAAGCAGAGCTCCCTCGGCGACCAACGAGGATCCAAGGAGCTCTCGATTGCAGGAAGCCATGCATGGAAGCAACGAGTTCTCTATATGGCTCCGGCGGTGTTTGGAGGCTGTGTGTCTTCTGATTCTTGCTCTGCTAGTTCGTTATGAACTGTGTGTTCTGGTTTGCAGATGAAAAAAGTTAAATTCTTTGGAATTTTTAAAAATTACAGTTACCTTCGGATATTTTAGTGATTTTTTAAGAAAAATTTATTTGGCTTTCCGAGATTCGAAATTTTAAGTTTCTGTGGCAACCTTCGGTTAAGATCACAAAAATTATTTTCGAAAATTTATTATTTTTAAAATCAGAAAATCTCTAAATAATCGAAATGGGACCGAAATTAAACTTAAGAACTTGGTTAAAACTAACTTAAGCAAATTGAATTAACTCGAGTAATTGATATTAATAATTAATCCTACCATCAGTGCATCTCAGCCGTCCATTTTCAAAAGTCCCAACGCCAATCCCGGATGAGTTCCCGCCACCTGACCCGCCCCCGACACCGCCCTTTTCCCCTCGTTTCTTCATTTCCCAAATCATGATTAAATAATATACCCAAAACTCTCTTCAAATTCCCCACTTAATTCCTCAATTTCTCCTTCGCCATAGCTCTGCTTCTCCGTCGAAATGGGCAACTGCGCCCCCAAACCCAAGAAACCCTCGCCGCCGCCGGAATCCAAGCAGCCGCCCGCCACCATACAGCTCCTCGGAAACGAATCCTCTCCGGAGACGGCCCTGATCCGCCTCGCGCTCCTCTACAAGAAAGCCAGCTTTCATTTCGTCCCCTCCAATTCGCCCCTCCTCTCCCTTCCCGTCCTCCGCTGCAGAACCCAGACCATCTCCGGCTCCTCGGAGTTTCTCCTCCGCCACATCGACTCCAGATTCCCCGGATCCCCGTCGGTGGCGGTCGATGGTCGGCGATCGCCGGCGTTTGAGGTGAGGGTTTTTGCCGCTATTCAGCACCGGAGTATAGAGCGGCATCTGGAGGGGGTGGCGCTGTGGGCGGCGGAGACGGCGAAGGGAGGAGGAGGAGGGGGAAGGAGGGCGGCAAGGAGGTATGCAGAGCTGGTGGAGGTCATGTTGGAGCATGCCCAGATGGAGGAGCGGCTCCTTTTCCCTCTTCTGGAGCGCGCCGCCGAGGATCGAGGTACAGCTCCGCCGTGATTTCTCTTGTTTCGCCGACCCTTACAGTTGTTTTAGACAAAAAAAAACAAATAAATAAATAAAAATTTGAAATCCTGAATCATCACTTGCTGCATTCATTTTCTGAATTTCTAATAAAAAAAACTCAAATTTAGAGCAGAAATCTGTGGAAGAAAACAGAAAAATGGGAAACTGGGGGCGTTGCGAGAATCGAACTCGCGACCTCTCGCACCCGAAGCGAGAATCATACCACTAGACCAAACGCCCTTGCGTGATTCTTAATGCTAATTATTAATAATTATTTACTTAGACTTCTAACATTTTTTATCCAAGTGAAATTTGGGAAGCAGGAATATGCACGAAGGCATACGAGGAGCACGCGAGGGAGCTGCCGATGATGAATGGAATAAAGGAGGACATGAAGTCTCTAATGGCCATGGATGCCAAGACCCCGTGCTATCATGAAGCCCTTCTCAATCTCTCGCAGCGCTTGAAAATCTTGCAGGTGACGTCTCCTTTGTGGCTTTTAGTATTGGAATCATAATATCTCCATAAAAGTGGAGAGAGAGCTTTGCTTCGCGTACAAGCACTAGAAAGTCGATGGTGGTTGAGTTTTACATTGTTTTTCTCTCATCTGTTGATTCATGTGGAGGTTGCCAACTTGTTAGATATGAGTGTTTCAGAAGCATCTTTATAGCAATCCATTCTAAAAGAGCTGATATCGAATTAGAGCTCCTTTTGGTGAGAACTGTTTTACATTGTAGCTTCATGTGAGGTTCTTGTTGCGCTGATAGCGAAATGCATAAACTTTATGTCCTGGAGCTATATAGTCCAAAGAGCAGTTCGGTATTGCAAATTATGTTTATTTTCTATTTCCGCATGGATCTGTTCAGGAACGCTGCAAGAAGCTTTTCCAGGAAGAGGAGCAAGAATTACATCCAATGCTTGATACTGCAGAGAGGGCTGCAAGAGAAGTAGGCAACGATGAACCACGGAGATGGTTAGAGCAAGCAAAAGCTTTCATGGAGGCCACACACTCCCGGCTCTTCACCTTCTTCATGGCTGGTCTACTGCCTCATGAAGCCATGCAATACCTGCATCTTGTTTACAGCTCCACGAAAGATCCACAGCAACTTCGCTTGTTGCTTCAATCCCTCGTTGATTCGTTGGAAGAACGTGATCACCATCCCTAGTCTAGTCCAGAGCACTACCTTAAGAACTTTGTGATCAATTTAACAGATTCTTGGCGACTGTTTAGTTACTGATCGTTGTATAAAGATCTTGGAAAGTGGTTTCATAAACATCAGATTCTGATCTGCTGTTCCCTTTGGTTTGTCTCATGTGTGCTTAATATGAGGTGATTGTAGAGGAAAATATTTCCCAAGTATGTTAACTATGTAATATGACTTATTTGATGCATTGACTGTCAAAAATTCCCAAAGAATGGGATTTTCTGAAGAACTTTGCCTTCTTCTAGGAAAAAAAAGAAAAAGAAAAAAGCCAAGTAATTTTTTTCTTCAAAAACTTGAATCATGTCCATTAGATTATAGTCATATTTCGGTTAGAAAAATAAAGCCATGATGTAAAATAGCATTAAATAAACTCATTCATGCGCGTTACCCAGTCAGGAAGATGATCGCAATTTGGTGATATATATAAACCCATAACACTGTCGTCGTCGTCATCTTCATGATAGACTAATAATCTAGCCATAACAACTAGCAAAACACCAAAGACAACTCCAAACCACAAATCCCTTCAGAAAAGCAGCACAGCGGAGGCCACGACACCAACAGCGCCGACAGCCGCCGCCGCCACCCGGAGCGCCTCCGCACCACTCGAAGCCGGAGCCGGAGCCGGCGCCAGAGTGTTTAAATCCGAAGATGGTGTAGGAACCACAGAGGGAGCCGGAGATGGAGTCGAATGATGATGGTGGGAAACCGGAGAAGGAGCTTGGGCCACCGGAGAGCTCGCCGGCGGCGGAGATTTCTTCCTTGAGTGCGCTGTGGAGGAGCCTGCAAGCAGCAACACCGCCATCGCCGCCACCATGATGAAGTTCTTCAAAGGCGCCATCTTCAGTTCTTCTTTGAATTGAGATTAAGATATTAGAGATGAGGAAGAACGATGAGGAGAAGTTTGACGGCGTACGTGTGGTATAAATAGATGTGTTAATGTGTATTTATGGAGAGAAATTAATGGAGATCATGGTGGTATGGGTGCTGATGAGTCGTTTAGTGTTCAAATCTTTTATAATTGTAAGGTTTTTATGTGATGGGATTTGGAAAACTTTAATTAGTTTCCTTCTGTAAGAATTTTGCATTCTTTGCATGGAATTAATGTAATTAATTTTGGTTGGGCTATTCAAAACTGTTCAGTTACCATAATAGAGGAAACATATACAGAGACATGACTCAATGAAAACAGAGTTCCCTGGATATGAAAACCTAGTAAAGGTATACTTCTTATGAATTGTATTATTTCGACTTTTTGCGGTTGATGTAACTACATGGGGATACAAATTGGGGGCCCTCTGGCAATTGCTCTTCAATATCTGTTCTTTGCTTCAAAAGAAATCTACCTAACACTGCCTTGGATTCTTTCATAGACTTCTATGTCCTTTTAAATCATATGAAACAAGAAGTACAATCATTGTACAATTTATTTTTGTAATTTTGTTCTTCATGCCTCGATTTGTTCGCCATCGACTAAGCTTTTGACTGCAAGGATTTGTTGCATGTGCTTGCGAGATCCTATACTTGCTTCCTTGAATGGAGGGGAGAAGGGCACACGAACGCACAGTCGAGCTGCCCATTGCGGATTGTGTCAAACGCGGCAATTGATGGCACTACTCCCAGAGCCGATGCACATCCGACATAGTCCTCCACTCCAGGCTGTTCTTGTGTACCAGATTCGTAGATCACAGGTTCTTCAGACACCGAGATGAGTGCGGTACGCGAAGAGGAGGAAGGCGTCAGGTGGGGATTCTCGATGGCCTTCCACATGAGGAATTTGAGCTCACCTATGTCTGTGAGGTGCTTTTGTTATTAATGGCATCAGTAAAGGCACTGTGGCATCTAACAGCAACATCCCACACGCCTTCTCCTTCGTGGACAGTCTGGGTGTTTATAATTGCTGAATGGTAAAATCCTGCAGAAAATTGAGGCCCATATGTTAAAAGTTCTGTCTGTAATTTTTTTTGTGAATTTTCCGAACAGAAAATCATGACCAAATGGAACAGTGGATATCAAAAATATTTCTAATTTATATTTCGTGCGAATGTTTATCTTCCATCTATGAGTTCAATCAAAACAAAACTTAACCAGAAGATTTGTAATCGCTTAGCACTCCAAGGTCCTTTAAAGTACATGTAGAAACATAGGTCTATTCATCTGAAACAAATAAGAGGTTTGAATGAGGTACAACCACTAGGAACTAGAACCACTTCCACTTCAGATTTTTGAGATGGTAAGTAGCATGCAACAATTATTAGCTTAATCCAGTATTTATTTTTTTTTTTTTTGAGAATCAAGTTTAATCCAGTATTGTGTCCATAAACCACAACAGCCAATAAACAATATCACTAAATTCTTCCCATGTGAACCGAAAAAGCTTACCAGTATTGTGATCATGCAGAACAGGCTCTAAATACTTGCGGCAATCTACACGAGTGACCACTGAATAGGTTTCTGGCTGACTGTTCTCCAGATGCTTGGATGAAACAGTTGCAATCAGTCCTGCTGCTAATAAAACAGCAAATAGCTTAATCCCTCTTGCTCTGCATTCCTGCATATCATGTCATGCTGCTAGTAAACAATGGTACGAGCAGAGATCCATTTTTTTGTTAACTTTCTATTCTTCAGTTCCGAATACTAACTAGGGTTCACCATGTAGAAAGAAAACGAACGGTCGATCCCGAATCGGGACTCTCGTAGAGCGTAGGGAAGAAGACCGATATCTGGTCGGGCTCGGGGCAATTGGCCCAGGGGTTGCTGTTGAGCTCGAGCTCGAGGATGGAGTGCAAGCGGAAGGAGGAGGGGGTTTGAGGGGAGGGCTCAAGGAAATCGAGGGCGGGGTCGGAAGAGGACGGGATGGAGATGGATGGGGGATTGCTTCCGGCGAGGCGGGAGTGGAGGATGGGATTGGAGAGGGGGGAGACGAGTGAGGGGCGAGGACTGTGACGCCAGTGCCTCCCGGAACGGCACGCCACCAGGTGTACTCTGTGCCGGCGAGTGAGCGGGAGGTCGCCGCCGGGGACGGCGCGGACGGAGATTGAGAGTGGTTCTCCTCCGTGAGGGAGAGTGGGGAGAGAGGTGGCGGATCGCGCTCTGCTTGTCGTTTGCGTCGGCGCCATTCGGTTCTTGTCCATGGGTTTTACGGCACGTGGCACGGTATGGTACTATGAGTGGGTCCGACAATAGTTTGGGCTTTGTGTAATAGTACAACGAGAACTGGGCCCAATTTATGATTAATTTTTGCCAATAACCCCCATGCGAATGTGGAATTTGTGAAACCATCGAATCGTCCTATTTGAATAATTTTTGTCAATTTAGATAGTATGATTCAACGCAAGTGTTAACTATCTGAATCCACGATAATTAAAAATAAATTTATCTCTTTTATCACTTGAAAATTTTTTTATTTAACTTCAATATATTCACTAATGCTAATTTCTTTTTGCAAAAATTTCTTCAAATGAAAGTGATACGGAGTTTTGGGGTGTGTTTAGTTCGATATCGGGATTAATATCATCTTATTCTGACGAGTCTATCATTTAAATACTAAAAAGATAATCATACTATATTTTATATTATTTTACAAATTAAATTATCATATTATTTATTTATTTATTTATTTAAATCTTAATAAATAATATATCTAATGATATAAAGGTCTACAAAAATTTTAACAATGCACTTATCAAATTAACGTACAAACACAAAAAATTTGATCAAATTATTTTTTATATTTTAATTTTGATTTTGATCTCAAATTAAACAATACCTAAAATTTACTTATAACTTGTCCTGTCCAAGGAAGACCTCGTTCCCCGTCAATCACCAAAACAAAGAGCTTGCGTCTCTATTTCTTCCATTCAATGTATCATCAGCATTTTGGGTCAACCATCCCCGTTGTAAGATCGTACCAAAACAGAAATATTCAAATCTAACATTTGTAAGATCAGCATGCAAAATCTGGTAAAAAATTCCAACAAAAGTGATTAATTTCTTCGATCAGTGATGATCATCATTAACAATATCATTGCACAAACAGGTGCTGAGTGTCTTGAATCAATGGAGTTTGCTTATGTTTATGCTGCGAACCAATTTTGCTTGGGTGGGAACTCTTACATATAAACCCCTTCCAGATTGAGTGAAAATATAATAATTACATTTAGTCACATTAATTAATAATTTTAATTTTTGTCAAATGCAGTCATAGTTTCCTTATGCAATGTTCAGGGAAGCAACTAGACTACTGTGCTGACGGTGTTGCTGAGTTGAATCCCAACGGACGTTGGATTCTATTTGTAAATATATCAAAGCAAAGGACATCTTTGCAATTTGTAGAAAACATTGGGTGTTTATGAGAAAATCCTAAAATTGGGCTTCGACAACTTTGGGACGCATTTGGGCCTGAACGCACATTGTCTACCAATGAATCTGATCAGGTTCAACCACCAATCAAAATCTATTGATTCGATCGATCGGCTCGACCTACTTTAAATCCGACCGTCGATTCATCTAGCCGGTGGATCGGACGGCCAATATTCCCTCAAGGCTTCGCGGATATTAAGGGAAGGCTGAGGTTTACTGGCGACGCTCCAGTTTCAAATCTGGGATCCCGCTCTCATTTCGATCAAAATCCAAAATAAAAAAAAAAAAAACAGCGAAACGACGAGGCCGGAAGGGAGCCGCCATTAGAGCACCCTCGAGCTCTCCACTCCCAATTCTCCCCTCTTCTTCTCCGAAATGGCGTCTCGCTACGAGAAGGAGAAGGCCGTCAATGTCCAGGTCCTCCTCCGCTGCAGGTATCGACCGATTCGTCCTTTTTCCTCAGATCCATCGACCTAGGGCAGGGGGCAGGGGCTTTCCGGTATTCGCCGGCTTCTGGTTTGCTAATCTGGTTTATGTGTGTCTGGGGCTGGATTTTGGCCGATTTGAGTTTCGGTTTTGTTTTGCAGGCCGTTCAGTGAGGAGGAGCTGAGGAATAATGCGCCGCAGGTAGTGACCTGCAACGAGTTCCAGCGGGAGGTTGCTGTTTCCCAGATGATTGCTGGGAAGCAAATTGATAGGATTTTCACGTTTGACAAGGTGGTTCCTTTTCGTTTTATAGGGTTTTGATTTGGTCGGCTTGCTAATTCCCATTTTTGACTAGATTGTTCTCGTCAGTTCAAACGTGTTCTAGATTAGGATTGGAGACTTCCTTTCTGAGTTCCTTTCTTCTGGATTGGTCCTCTATTTTGGGACCTTAATTCAATGGTTTTGCAGCATTTTGAGGAGCATGAGAGTCTGCTTAGTTGACGCGTCGAACATCACATTTTTCATTTTTATTAGCAATCAAATTTCTAATTGTCTTTCTGACAAAAAGTAGTTATTTTGCATAAGATGATTTAGATTATGAAGGGCAATATGATATTCTCAAACTAAATTGTGTTTTCTAGTAGAAGTCCTATAGTTTCTCCTCCAAAAACTTTGTTGATTCTGACCAAGGCCTGTAACATATTTTCAAAATTTTAAATTTCCATATAGAATGTCTCACTTTTTGAGTTCAAATGCAAACTTTAATACTTACTTTGCAGCAATTCATAGATTTTTTAATAAATCCCACTCCTTTTGGAAGTAAAATCACTAATATTCAGTGCCACAGCCAGCACGCTTAATGTCTCTAAAACTTCACTTTCATGAGAAAATTCTCTGAATCCTAGGAGCAAGTCTATGTGTTTCTAACAATCAAGAATTTGCTTTGTTTTAATTGCTTGTTATATGACTCATACTACTTGTTTGGAGACAAGTCTGTCTGCATGTGTCTGTGTAGTCTTGATTAATGATTCTTAATACTGCTCTTGTAGTTGATTAACCATCTTAAATGGAGAACCTCATACCTCTTCTAAGTAGATTTCCAATCAAACATGACGTTTCTAAGGTTGAAGGTCCAGGTGGGAACCATGGATGTTAATCTTACAGATGCGTACTTTGGGACTCATTATTACAGTTTCTGTTAATAAATTATGATTTGATGAAAATTGATTTCAAAATTGGCCCATCAACATTGATAAAAGAAATGTGACCTGATATTTATGGTGGATGCACTTGATATCTAAACATCATGATTAAAATGCCTAGAGGGTTGTCATGGACACTATTTCTGTAGCTAACTATGTGGATGCATAAAATTCTGGACAATGGAGGTTTCCTTCTCAAAGTAGAGGAATAAATTTACAGGTCTTTGGTCCTTCAGCAAAGCAGAAAGATCTTTATGACCAAGCAGTAGTTCCAATTGTAAATGAAGTCCTGGAGGGTTTTAATTGCACCATATTTGCATATGGGCAAACTGGGACGGGGAAAACATATACAATGGAAGGTGAATGCAGAAGGGCAAAGGTATGGTGGCTTCTTTTTGGTATGTTTATGATTTCAATGGTAATGGCTTAGACTCTGATCTTGTCCACTTGAACTCAAATCAATTATAAAGAATTGATGCATCTCCTTGTCGCCCTGTATGCATACTTGCAGGGTGGTCCACAAGGGCAGCTTCCGCCAGATGCAGGTGTTATACCTCGTGCTGTAAAACAGATTTTTGACACATTAGAAAGTCAAAATGCGGAGTATAGTGTGAAGGTCACCTTTCTAGAGCTGTACAATGAAGAAATTACTGATCTGCTTGCCCCTGAAGAGTTGTCAAAAATTGCTTTGGAGGATAAGCAGAAGAAACCTCTGCCTCTTATGGAAGATGGCAAAGGTGGTGTTCTTGTGCGAGGTTTAGAGGAAGAGATTGTAACAAGTGCTAATGAGATATTTTCTCTTTTGGAGAGGGGTTCTGCCAAACGTCGCACTGCAGAGACATTGCTGAACAAACAGTCAAGGTCGTATTTGAAATGTATAATTTTACTGCTTTCAAGCTCATTTGTCTGCTTACTAACTTCTAAATGCTTTCATTTCAGTCGTTCCCATTCTCTGTTCTCTATTACCATTCACATCAAAGAGGCCACTCCTGAAGGTGAAGAGCTTATCAAATGTGGGAAACTAAATCTTGTTGACCTTGCTGGCTCTGAGAATATTTCTCGCTCAGGAGCTAGGGAGGTATGGCCTGTAATCTGTTGTTTTTCATGTCTATTTGTTGAAAAGCCTCCAGTGTATTTCTAGTATTAGGTAGTTATGTGTGTGGCGTGTAATTGTTCATGTGTATTTCTATTTTTCTCCCCAGTTAATTCAAACTGTATTTGTTTTACTGCTTGTGTTGCAGTACTGCCTGATCTTGTAATATATACATATTTTTTATTCTGGTCTTTCCAAAATTTCTGTTGTGATTAAAAGGGTCGTGCAAGAGAAGCTGGGGAGATAAACAAAAGTTTGCTTACTCTTGGACGTGTTATCACTGCTCTTGTGGAACATCTTGGGCACATTCCCTACAGGTTCCAGATCTAAGCTTAGAATGTGTACTTGTCTTATATGGCCATGTTGTTTAGTTCCTTGCTCAACCTCATAGAAGTTGGTTCATGGATGTGTAGGGATAGCAAGCTGACACGTTTACTCCGTGACTCATTGGGTGGGAGGACCAAGACTTGCATAATAGCCACTGTATCACCTTCTGTACACTGTCTTGAGGAAACACTTAGTACGTTGGATTATGCACACAGGGCAAAGAACATAAAGAACAGGCCTGAGGTGTCTATATTTGTTTTTCAGCAAATTATGGCTTTTCAACAATCTATTGCTGTTGTTTCCTGGATCTGGGCATATAACGGCTGTTAGTTTATCTTGTGCACTATTTTTATCTTGCTGCTTACATGAACTAATTAGGCTTCACACTAAAATTGGCCTGCATGTATGCTTGGGACTTCATTTTCTTAGAAATAGTCTTCTAGTTGTAGAGAAAATTACTGTCTACAGGTATTCTCATTTATATCATTTTGAGGAAATATTCTATGATACTTTGGCTATAATGTTAAAAAAATTATAAATTATTGTTTCAATGTGAAGAATAGTTTAGATTGTCTGCCCTTTCTTAATGGTTGGAATCATAGCTTGTTCCCCATCAAGTGCTAAGTGTGTGCATGTATTAACAATTTTCCCTATTCATGTCATGACCACATGTTGAACCCAAATCCACACAACAAAAGCTATAGTTACTGTTATTCCGACTTCTATTTCATAGCAGGATTTCCTTGTCCTTATTTCCTTCAATATATTTTAGGTTAACCAAAAAATGATGAAATCTACATTGATCAAAGATCTTTATGGGGAAATTGAACGACTTAAAGCAGGTAAAATGTTTTGCTTGAATTGTAGTTCTTCTGATTCCATGTTTTGGAACAGTGAATTAATAGATTTTTCTTTTGTTGTCCAGAGGTATATGCTACTCGTGAGAAGGTTGGTATTTACGTACCAAAAGAACGTTATTATCAAGAGGAGAGTGAACGAAAGGTATTTTTGCACTTTGCTGTGGTATTCCTGTCCAGCATCCTTTTCATCCTCCACATGTCATTTTGGGGCAACTTTTTGTTTTTATTAGCATGTAGCCAAATCCTAAAAGATAGCTGCTGGCCTCAAATAGACTCTGAATTCTGCCTTACAAACTGTATTCAGTGTATTAGCTGCCCAGTTCAATAAAAACTTCATCCTAATCGGTACTGTCAGTGTCCTATCCTCCAACTAAATCCCCTTTTTCTGTTTTTGACTCATCTATTGCTAAATGTTTTCCGTTGGTTGGCACAAACACAAATGAGACTGACATGAAGTCAATCCCAAGATTGCTCCTCTGATATGGGCCATCTTGCTATTGGACCTCATTCTAATATTGCTGCTTAACTGCTCTCGGAGTCTTCTTGGCTGGAAGTATTAAAATTTTCTGATTGATTGATCATGTGTTAAGCCAAAATAACTCATGGTTGTAATTTCCAGATTTTCTATGGAAGCATATGGGGCTTATGTTCTTAATTATATTACTTGGATATAACAATAATGACCACTTCTCTCCAAAAGATAAGAATTTACTTTTTTTTGTAAAATTATCTTGATTCCAATTAGATTTTTTTACTTATTTCATACAACTTAGGATTAGCAATTGGTTTTTCCCCCTTGTACACATTAACTGACTTCTTTTTTTTGTACTTCTAAATCAAACTAAATGACTTCCTTGTGTTGCATGAAAGGCTATGGTAGATCGGATAGAACAATTGGGAGTCTTGCTGGAGACAAATCAAAAGGTCAGCTGGAGTTGCGAAGCATTGAATTAGTATTAGTATCAACTCCTCCCATATCACCAAATAATGTTGAATTAGTTGTTTTTCACCACAGCAACTTGAGGTTTTGCAAGAGAAGTATGACGCTCAGCTGCAACAATCTGCTGACCTAAGCCAAAAGCTTGATGCTACTGAGGTAATGAAGAAAATGCACTTTCACAACCTCTGGTTTCAAATTTTTTCAGGAAGTCCTTGTACTAACCTTTTTAATAATTCAGAAAAGTTTAGAGCACACCAGTGAGTTGCTATCAATATCAAGGAAAGATCTGAATCAAGCGCAATATAATTTAAAGGAAAAAGACTTCATTATATCAGAACAACAGAAAGCAGGTGTCATTATCTTCATTTTATTATAAGATTATCTGCATTGTTATCTGAACTTCTCTTAAATGCTTTAAAAACTTCGAGCAGAAAGTGCCCTGGCACTTCAAGCTTGCAAGCTCCAGTCAGAATTGGAGAAATCTGTCCATGACAATGCATCACTTTTTTCTAAAATAGGTACCTGTTTCCTTCAATATTTCATTAGGAGTCTGAAGTAATCTCTGAGTCTTATGGTTTTAGTTTCAATATGATCTCACAGCCAGGGAAGACAAATTAAATGCTATAAATAGATCTATAGTGAATGATTTCCAAGCAAATCTCACTGAAAAGATACATCAACTGTGCAACACAATTGTTGCATCCATGGAACAGCAAAATAAACATCTTCGGAATGTGGAGGATCTTTGTCAGTCCTGCTTGGACTTCCATGACAAGGTATTTATGCGGATAAATGTTTTTCAATGTTGTTGTTTATTTCTTTTGGTGAAATAGATATTGGTTCTTAGTTAACTTGTTTGTTTCTTCCAACAATATAATGCATCCAGGCTGTGGTGGAACTCAAAATGAAAGTAGCCAATTCAAGGGCCTTGTATAGTTCACATATGGAAGCAGTCCAAAATGTTATTCGGTTACACAAAGCTAGCACAAATGCAAGCCTAGAGGAGATGCTTTCTTTGTCATCTGCCAATTACTGCTCCCTTGACCAAGTGGGCTCCTAGTTATTTTTGGCTTTAAGTTCAATTCATAACTGCTGTCACTCCCAGCTTTGCCATTTAACCATGCATCTTGATTACACAACAGTTGGTGGCTCTCGGGGCTGGAGAAGCTGATTTAATTTTTGGCGATCTGCAAGGCACACTGTCAGAACACCGAGGAGAGATTGCACATTTTACCCATGAACTACGTGAAGTCTGTCTTTTCGTTTCTTCATAAGGGAGCCTTTTGTTTTGTCATTTCGTAAAGAAGTATAGCATTGAATTGAACAAGTTTACATTAACTTGCACAGAGATTTCGTATTAGCCTAGACCATTCCAAAGAGATGTCCAGCTTTGTAGTTTGGCTACTTGATAAGCTTGGGGAAGAAACAAAGAAGCTTGAATGCCGCTCAAATCAAGTCCATGAAACTCAGGCAAAGAAAATCTCAGATTTTCAAAAGGCATTTGAGGTATGAGCTCGCAAGATCATTTGGCTGAAATTGATTCCAAGTATTTGTCTAAGTGAGAATGTGCATCAGGACCAATCTGAATATGAAGTGAAGAAGTTTCTAACAGACATCACAAACCTCGTCTATAGTCATATGCAGCGTCAGAAAGAGATGGTATGCCCTCGTATTCTATCTGAGTATAGGTTCTGTTAGTCTCCCGGAGACAACATATTGCTGATTGTTTTGTTTGCAGGTGAATGTAAGACTTGATAGTCTATCAGATGCAGCTTTAGAGAACAAACAATTTTTGGATGGTTGCACGTCTTCAATGGACAGAGTCACAGCAGATGCCAAGAGAAAATGGGAAGCGTTTTCCATGCAGGCAGAAAACGATTGCAGGGATGGCTCTAACTTCTCTGCTGCCAAGCACTGCCGAATGGAACCTCAACTTGCGCAGTGGTTTGCTCGAAGCACTGTAACATGCAGTCTTGTTTCTTTTCTTGGACGAGTCCTATTTCATCCTACTGCTGATTGTTTCTCTAATATTACAGTGTAAATCTAGTTGAATCTGCTTCTGAGCAATGGAAGAAGTGCCAGAGATCTGTGAATGAGATGGGGAACAAGCATGTAAAGGAAATGGAGGCCCTCATTCGGTGAGTCATTTATCTACTTGGTCCATTTTTCATTTGCTGCATCGAACTTAGAGCGTATACTATTGCTACTATTGCAGGAGCACGAGTGAAAGCACTGAACAACATGATGACGAAGTTGCTTCAGCCCGCGCTGCAGCTGAGGAAGATGTGGCGAAGAGTAACAAGGAAATGCTCAAGCATCTGGAGAGTAAGATGGATACTTTACGTAGTCGAATATTGCAATGTGGCCAGCCATCAAATTAATAATGTTATTAACCACACAAAATAATATTTGTTCAGATTTGTTAGAGCATGGCCGTGAATGCACAGATGCAGCAATGGCAGCAGTGGAGGCTCATTCTTTGACATTGCGGCAGCTACAAGACGATCACAGCACTCAAACAAAAGTGATCAAACGGGATGCTGAGAATACTTTCCAGCACAGATACAAGGCACGTATAAAATCATGGCCAATCTCATAGAAACCCATCTCTTGAATGCACAGCTGGCCTGAGGAGATGAATTCTTACAATTATTCTTATCTATCATTCACAGGACCATGAACCCGGCGGGGGGACACCCATAAGATCAGAACCAGAATTGCCAAGCAAGGCAACAATCGAATCCCTACGAGCGATGCCGATCGATAGCCTGCTCGAAGAATTCCGGGAGAATCACCCATACGAATCCAGCAAGGAGAATCCTTCACTTATATCACGCTCACCACTCATCCAGCTGAACTGACACCAAAATCACTTCAATTCTGCTATTGCATATGTTGCCTGTATGTGTATCTTCTCTCTCTGAATCTACAGTTGTAGCTTGTATTATTTGCCGATGCTATTGGTAATCGGGGAGCTTCATTGGCTCCCCAAATTCTTTTGCACATTATAAGCGAATGTAAAATCAAACACATTGCTGAGATGAAGTGTTTGATAAAAAGTCACAGGGAGAACAACTGACATTAATGAATGTTAGGCAAGGTAGACATGGGTCTCGGAGTGGTTCTCCTGATCAATGACGTCGAGGAAGATGGGGTCCACGACGACGTGGCTATCAACGTGGACGTTGAACCTGTGGTGCCACCAGAGCACGGGGGCGGTGCCCGAGATGTCGACGGAGGCATCGAGCTCCATCTGGCGGTGGGCGGCGTCAGCGAGAATGCTGGCGGCGTGGTGGGCGAGCTGGAGGCCGTCGAGACGGGCGGGGAGGTGGAGGAGGCTGCAGGACATGGGGGCCTGGTCGCCGGCGCTGACCTGGGCGGAGCCGAGGAGAGAGCCGGCGTAAAATATGGACATAGTAGCGGGGGAGTAGTGGATGGGGACTCGGTTGTGGTTAGTGACGTGGACGGTGAGGATGAGCTCGAGATCGAGGACGGGGAGGTTGAGCTTGAAGGAGGAGAGGGTGATGGAGATGAGGTGGAAGGTCGGGTCCCGGGGCCGGGCGGCAATGATCGCCGCCGTGGCGGTAGCAGTGGCGGCGCCGATCATGGCTGAGCTCCAGCTCCATCGCACTTTGTCTCTGGCCATTGGGATCGTGGTTCTGCGGTGGGGAAAAAAAAAAACGCTAAATCGAGGCAAATATTAATAATACTGAGGTTTGAACATAAATCAAAATAATATATAGGGGTTATTTGTAAAAATCCCTTCCTCAATAAAGCAACCATCGGGCGGAGCCTTCCGCCGTGGCCATGTTCAAATTCAAAAACCGATGCATTTGCAGTCCCAACTTCCAGTCAAGAAATTTTGGTGATTGATATGTGCGCGAAGTGTGGGAGTGCGGATGCTGCAAGGGAGATCTTTGATCGGATGAAGGAAACGAATGTCATTTCTTGGAGCTCGATGATTTCAGCTTATGGTGTCCATGGGCATCGAAAGAAGGCCCTTGAGTGGTTTCCTCAAATGCAGCAAAGTGGGACAAGACCAAACAGAATCACCTGTGTTTCGGTTTTGTATGTTTGTAGCCATGCTGGGTAAGTCGATGAAGGTCAGTGATTTTTTTATTTGATGAGGGCATATTACTTTGTGGAATCTGATGTGAAGCACTATACTTGCATGGTGGACCTTCTTTGTCGCAGGCAGGCTTGATGAGGCAATGGAATTAGTGGACAATATGGCAGTGGAAAAAGACGAGGGCTTTTGGGGAACATTTTTGGGTGCTTGTAGGATCCATGGCAATACTGAGTTGGCAGAGAAGGCAGCGAAGGCTCTTGTGGAACTTAGTTACTATGTGTTGCTTTCAAATATATATGCCAATGCTGGCAACTGGGATGATGTTTCCAAGGTGAGGGAGTTGATGAGCAGAAGAAGAGTGAAGAAGACTCCTGGTTGGACGTGGATTGAGATCAACGATAGAATCTACCGCTTCAGAGTTGGTGACAAGGACCGTCCATAATCCAAGGAGATATATGAAATGCTGAAGGCCTTGATGGAGAAATTGGAATTCGCTGGCTATGTTCCTGATACGAACTTCGGGCTGCATGATATAGATGAAGAACTCAAAACAGAGTTCTTGTATACTCACAGTGACGGGCTAGCAATTGCATATGGTCTCTTTGCAACACCGGAGGGAACAACAATCAGGATTACAAGGAACCTTAGAGTATATGATGATTGCCACACATTCACGAAACTCGTGTCATTGATTGCAGAGAGGGAGATTATTGTTTGGGACGCAAACAAGTTTCATTTCATGGAAGGGTCACGTTCCTTCAGAGACTACTGGCGATTAAACCATTTTGCTCGGTCACATATGATCTCTCTCCATATAATACAGACACTAAGATTATATGAGGTGAGCCGTTCAATTCAAAGCGTATTCCGTATTTCATTGATATATGTTCCTGATGCTCCAAATGTCTTACATCATTCTCTGCTTCAGAATCTCTCTTGCATTGTGATGAAGAACTGGTTCATCGCTAATCTGGTTGAACCAAACTGAGAAAAACCAGATCCATTAAGCCTATCTGCATCACGAGCTGCTAGACAGGAATCAGTAATAAAGACCGCTAGAAGCTCTCCAGCAGTGGCTCGTTCAACGCTCGTGTCAGGATCTCGAAGAAGAAGAAGAGGAAGGAGAAGAGAGGCGTTGTAAAATGGTAAATTAGGGTGTCATACCTGGGCATTCATCACTTTTATACTCAGACTCTGGTATTGACCTTATGTTTATCTTAACTTGACCTCAAGTCTTGGATTACCGCAATTCCATAGTTCGGGAGATTATATGGAACTATGGGTGCAATACCTGCTTGCAGAGCATCAAACCTCATGTTGATCCATCTGAGCTCCAGAACTCGTGTTGGTCTGTTGAGCTCCGGGCCTTGTGTTTGCCCTTTACGCTTTGGACTTCACATGAGTCCACCGAGCCCCAGACTTTGACTCCGGGATTTCCTAGTAGGTATGCGATTCGTTCTGACTCCCACACCTCGGGAGATGGTGGTTCAAATTCACTATCGGTCAACAGAGTCCGTAGTAGGCTGGACTTACTGCTCATCCAGGGGACTGCCTAGGGGGTTTGGTATGTAACACATTGTTATGTGCTTTCTTGATCTCATCGCTTGTTGTCTTGTTTGTCGTGTACTTCCTTGGTATTTTCATATCATCCACTAGGTTCTTATGTTCATGGCCCGTCTTCTTTGATTTTTTTTCTTTTTTGAGAAAAGTATTCATGTTATGAATTGTTCAAACCTGAAATATAATTTAGAATTTGCGACAACTACAGATTTACAGCCTTGTTAGCTTCTAATCCTGACTTATCTTTCATGGGCTCAAACTGATCATCACTGGAAGTTCCCCCTGCGACAACAACGAATGAAGCCAATATACAGCTGTGAATTGCATCGTCATTTCCACCAGCAGCCGGCTAGTGCATCCACATTCAAAATGTTCACTGTCTGCATCCCTCTTATTGGACTCATATAAGTGCCTCGGACTAGCAAGGTTTTGCACCGCTACCCTAAAACACCGTTTTCTGCCCCAAATGCATCAAAAGGTATTAAGCATGGGCATGAACACTCAAAACCTTGCATATCTTGTACTTTGGTTAACCACACTTCAAATGGCCTGTGCAGGTGATCCCGATATTCTCTCAGATTTCACCCTTCCACCGAACACCACAATTGTTGGTGCAAACTACTTCACCTACACCAGAATGCGTTCATTGTTTGACACTGAGCCACCGAAGGACTTCACAGTTCTGGAAGCAACAATGACCGAATTCCCAGCTTTGAACGGGCAGAGCGTCTCCTATGCTGTACTGCTATTCCCTTCAGGCGCTATTAACCCCCCTCACACCCACCCCCGTGCCGCTGAGCTCCTGTTCCTCATCGACGGTTCTCTGCAGGTGGGCTTTGTTGACACTGCCAACAACTTTTACACACAGACTCTTCAGCCCGGAGATATGTTTGCGTTCCCAAAAGGTCTCGTTCATTATCAGTACTGCAGCAGCCATAGCCCAGCAATTGCAATCTCAGCCTTTGGCAGTGCAAACGCGGGTACCGTATCAATTCCTCCTGCTGTGTTTACTACTGGAATAGATGAAGGAATCCTGGCCGAGTCTTTCAAGACTGATCTCAGCACCATTCGGAAGATCAAGGCCAATGTCACGCCCAAGGCCTGAGCTGAAGCTCTTTTATTTGTCTAATAATGGTTTTCTATTTATCAAAATTCCTGGACTGCGGCATCTTCTTCGTTGTTTCTTGGTGTATTTACTTGGGCTTTTGTTTACCTTTTATGTTTCTTTCTGAAGAGTGGTTGGGCATATACCTCAGCCAGAAACTCAAATTTTTTTGATCTCGTAGCCGTAGAGATTCAAACTCCAAATCTCTTCTATTGCAGAATGGAGATTAGTCTCACTCATGACCACGAAAAACAATTTCTGTAGAACATTGGAGAGGATCGCGAGCTGCAGGAGTATCGGGGGCACTGGGAATGATCAGGGAAATAGGCGTAAGAAATTAGACGTGGATGCCTGGTTGGATTCACTAAAAGGGAGATGGAATTCGAGCAAGAGGATGACTTTGGAGCAGATGATAGAGGCGGATGTCGGCTACGATGCATTGCCAGTCTTTTATTTCCGGGCTTGAGTCACGCAAGATGAGGAGGTTGAAGATAGAGACTGCCAAGCAGAGGATTGATGAGATTATGAAGCCATGTTTGAAAGCTATTGAATTGGGAACGGATGAAATTCTGAAGCCCTGTTCAGAATTGCGGATGACAGAGATTACGAAGCCCTATTCGATAGCTATTGAATTGGGGATGAAGAGAAAGAAATGTGAGTTGGAGCCACCGTTGGGTAGGAAGAAGAGAAAAAGAGTTACAGAAGATGTTGTCGGTGTTGATTGAGAGGATTGTGTTATTGAGCTTCTGCTTCTGCACGGAGTGCTTGAGGGGGAGACAGAGCAAGGGCAATATAGAAGGTTGCCGGACTTGAATGTTTTGAATCCGTGAGTAGTCTTAGACAGAACAATTTTGAGGGAATCAGTAGATAGGGTTTACAGAGAAATTTTTTGGTTGATTTCCTTGTGTGAGTCAATTTTGAAGGATGCCAATCAATTTGAATGGTTTTGGTAAATAACAGTCACACAGGATTTTCTTTTGTTTCCTAAAGAGTGGTTTTCAATGTTGTAGTTACGGGTCTTCCTGCATAATACGTGCAAGAAATCATTGCTTTATTATGTTGCAATTTTTACCTTGAATTGCATCAAAATAAAGCTCATTCGATGTTGGGAATGGCTTGCACTTGTTTATCTGATCTAGAGTGTTATGACTGAAATCTTTGATCAGTAACTCTTGCTCTAAGGAGTGATCTGTTTTCCTGTGATCATCACTGTTTGTGTTTCATCCTGTACTTGGAGTAGGTTCAAGTCCTGTCCCTTTGTTAAAGTATTTCTAGGCCTATGATGTATGTGTAGATCATGTTTTGCTGGTTATGCACCTGATGTTTAAGAATGTGGAAATGTTCAAACCTCGTGTGTTTGTACGAGGCCTTGGAATGTTATTTTTGTGCCTCAGATCCACTTATATCATTCTCTTGTATATGGTTTGGGAAATGACTCTTTCCCTTGTAATTATTGTCACGAAAACTAGTTTGTCTGAGACTCTGAGCAGAGAGTTTTAACATTGGTGCCTGGGTGTGAGAAGTGGTGCTTCTTGTGATTTTGGTTGGTTTTTGGACCAAGAGCTGCATGTTATAATGCTAAAACTAGGCTGCGAGATTAGTTCGGAGTTGGTGAATTGTCAAATTTCAGCTGAAATTCAGCTTGTCAGACAGTATTATTACATGTAGTTTGATTTGTTACTTGGGCAGCACAAATATGTCTGGGTTCCAGTTTGTTTGCATGGTCAGCCACTTGCAAAAAGAAATTCTGTCTGGTGCAAATAGTTTTATTCAGTGATCCGGAGCAGGAAGGTGTTATGAGATGCTCCCAGCTTCGAAGCAGGTTGCGACTCTCAAGGTTGGTCCTACGATGATGCAAATAAAGTGCACATTTATTTTTCTCAACCTTTGCTTGCTTTGTTACAGCGGCTGGCTGCCGCAGCTGGAATATCATCCGAGTGACAGGCAATAAAGAAGCAAAACATGCAAGAATGCTGATAATCGAATGAGATACAAAACATAACAGAATCTCCGTGATTGGGAGGCAGTGCCATGAAGAACATGCGCTCAAGTTGTAGCTATCTCGACTGATGTCTTCAGTGCTTGGAGGAGACTTCTCATGATCCTTGGCTCGCCTGGGGCTACCTGATTCCTTAAAGGCCCGTTTCTTACAGCCCGAAAGAGAGGACCAGAGCTCTCGGTTGCCGGAAAGACCCGGCAGTCAATGTAGACCCAGACCTCAGTCTTCCCATCATCTACTCTTATAAAACCAAGTCTAGCTCCTCCTTGTATTCTGTCCACCTGCAAATTATGCATTTGTACTTGCAGTTGGTACTTGGTTTTCTAGAGTTTGATGTTTTTATCTTGCATATGGAGATCCAAGGGATGCTAACCTTGAGAGGGACAGGCAGGGGCAGGTTGGCTCCTTGGCACAGGCTATTAGCCCACTAACAAGACATCAAGAGAATCAATTTATTAACAACCATGAAGAAACTCAATGCGGCTGTTCGAAAGGAACGTCAGTAATGGTGTTGAGTACCTGAAAGAGCAGGATTTCAAACCTAGGAATGTCTATGTTGGGAGGCAGCTTCATGGTCCCCAAAGAAACCCCCTCATCATCGTCGATGGCTGGGTCTATGCCCTTGTCCTCCGATGATGCCTTTACAGCGACGAGGGGGTCCTTGACGCTCCTGAATACACTACGAAGTTTCAGATTCTTTGGTGTTGCATGGCACTCGGAGAACCCAAGCTTCGCAATCGAGACAGCACGCGGTGAACAGTAGGAGACTCGCGAGCGGGAATGGTGGTGTGTCAAATTCAGGGGCTGCCTTGTAGCTGCCATGCCGACTCGTAACTGACGAGAGGGAGGGTTTGCAGGGAGTAGAAGCTGCACAAACCGGTGGTTCTTGTTGTTCAGGTTTTGGATAGGGTTTAGGATCATGAATGTAAAGGAGATCATGAATTGAGCCTGAATAGCTTCTGGATATTATCAGGTTTTGGCTAAATAAACGAGCTTATATCGCTAAAAACATTTGTGGGTGATCAATTGGTCGAAATGATGATTTGATGTCGACTAAAAAACCGAAAACATAATTGATGATATGCACCATCGACTGAAAACCGAATACATGATCAACCGAAAAATCAACCGTTAATAATACCTCATGAACAAAATCAAAGATCCTGTTACATAGCGGAGCATCTGAGATTGTGCTTGGACTTCCAGCCACCGACTATCAATCATGATCAGTGATCCACTTAGAAAATAATTATACATGATCAATCAACCAAACATATCAACCCTGAATTTCCTGTATAACTTCCTCTGCAGCAAACACGAGAAAACACAGTAACAGAGGACCTCCTCAAGACTCAAACATGGCTAATAGAATCCTTCTGTAACTAATAGAATTCTGCTGCATATTACAAAAGTCAAACATGGCTTTTCTTGTCAAATATCAAGCACAATGTTAGCCAAGTTACAACTAGGAGGGTGAACAAGCTTCAAGCTTAGGTAGAAGGCTGCGCCATGCATCAGCGATGTCATTGGCAAGCTTTGCTTGCCCCTTAGCAAACTCATGGAATGCAAGGCCCATATCTGCAGTCTTCTGTTCTTGGAACCGCACGATCTCTTCACCCATTAACTTCACAATTGTCTCAAATCTTCTGGTTGCCTCTTCACTGTCTGCCTTCAACTGCATCACACATGGATAATTAGCTATAACAGGTTGAATTTGCTGATTTCTTCATGGAAAATGCATGATCGGATCAAAAGGACACACCTCCTTGTATTCAATTTCTGCTTCCTCAGCCTTGTCAGAACGCATTAGCATCAGCTTGTCCCTGCATGAAAAGAGGTCAATACTGAAGAATTTTCCTAAACTTTGCTCAAGTTAAAGGTCTCTGCAACAAAAGAAGAGCTGAAACTCTAGATGATCCACTTGAGTATGTACAGAAAGATATATGTTTCCTTTCACTTGGAAGAAAAATAGTCATTAAAGGATTAGCAATTGATGAATGTTACCCAGAAAACTTAGAATGGTATTTCTACCAAAAACACATAGGAGTATAACAAAGGAGAATGCTTAAAACTGGGACTGCCATCTACAACTTACAGATTGATTTCCTTCAACCTGGTTGTTTCAGCCAATTCCCATTGTTGTCGGAAAGCATTGGCTCTATCAGACATAGTCACCTATTTGTAATGTCAATATGACAAGAATAACCATTATAGATCCAAGAATTATAAGTAATAATTGGAAAAAAAAAAAGAAACTGAGAGGAAAGGCGACATACTACTCAAAGAAACTTGATCTTACTTTAGGAAACACAAATCAACCAACCTTTATGGACTGGACTGCATGCACATAGTCCTTCAGTTGTTCTTCAAAGTTCATCAGAAGATTGTTAGCCTGCAAGGAAAATAGATGTTGTTATCATCTAAAGTGTATCCATAAAGCCTGCAGGGAAACATGGAAGAAGTTACTGCACATATACCTCTTTGTGCAGCTTGATTGACAACATTTCTGACTTTGAACCAAGTTCAGAAAATGCCTTTCCAAGTGGATCTCTTTCACAGGCACCTAATAACTTGATGGCCTTCCCAAAGTCTGATAATGACTGGCCAAGGTCTGAGGAAAGAATTTGCCACAAGAAACAACAGATAATAGAATATTAGGCCTGCATTGAAACATTTGTGGCAGGGGTTGCTGCAGATGGAGCATATTTATGATCAAAGAAAAACATAAGCAAAATCATCGAGAAACATCCCTACCCCTATGACGCTTCACTAGATGGAAAGCCTGCTTCTGTGCCCCAGCTAGGTGGTCTTCTAGCTCAAAGATGTAACATTTTAGTTTCTCATATTCTGGATCAGTCTCTTCCACAGGCTTTTCCTTACCCAGCACAACATCACTTACCTTTGTCTGGACATCCTATATGATTCAAGTTTTTATCACATTCTGGTTCTAAAGTTATATTTTTAAAAAAATCCAAAAAAATAGTTGCCAGTTGAATGACAAAAGCAGTGGTTGAGAACACATATGAACTTGCTTTGTGACCACATGCAGGATACTTTTTAGATGACAGGCAAAAGTGTCATGCATAATAGATCAGCAGAAAAGAGACTTGGGTCAATTGAAAAAAACTGTCAGCAGTGTGAAATACTTAATGTAACAACTCTTTTAATTAGATTTAACTTCAAATTGCTTCAATAGATATAAAATGGAATATGCTAATCGATCAATTCTTCATTATTTGGATGAGTACAAATGAATCTTCCAAATAACCCCCCAACCACCCCACACACCCACACACCCAACCCAAAACCCACCACCCCCATCCTCCTCCTCCTCCTCTAGTATTTGGATGAATTGCCAGAAGATACCTTAAATATTTGCATCAAATCTGCAGGCTTCTTTTTAAAAATACCAGTCTCTTGGGACCTAGCTCTTTCCATTGTCTGCAAGTATATGATAAGAAAAATCAAATGTAAACTATAAATAGTATTTGTCTATCATTTGCGCAAAATCATATTGCAAGCAATTAAAGCACAATCTTTATAGAAAGATTAATTCATGATTAACAGAATAAGCAACATCTACAGGTTTCTAAATTGAAGGTCATGAGCTTGATACTCAAAGAAAATTAGTTTATAAAGGCATTTGAAACCAACCATACCCACAAGTGTTTATATCCAGCCACAGTGATCTTTGTAGAGATTCTGCTGATTAACTGGTAAAGAAAACATCACTGATAAAAAAAGCACCAGGGACCATTTGAGAATATTAATAGCTGGCTCCTGAATGTAGGGCCAGAAATAAATCATGAAGCATTTGTGGTGCAACTCCCATTTGATGGAGCTGCACATGTGCCAGGCATACAATAGTAACACTTGAATGTCAGAAGTTGCCCACTACCCATCCCGCTGGAGTAGAAATTTACAAAAGTTCACAAGCAGCCCTGATAATGATTAGATTTAAGGGTAAAAGAAGAAGGAAAAAAATTCTAAATGAATTAAATGGTATGAGGTTCATTTTGTCAGTTCAAGTATTAGTGCTCAAGTATTGAAAAGGTAAATTTGGTCTTCACACTGAAGCTGCGGAGAAAACCGAAAATCTATCACAGTTTCTGCTAAAAGTTACCTCTTCGTCTTCTTGTAAAAAGGTCCTTAAATCCTCACTTTGCCTAAGATCAAGATGTGAAGCTATTCTGTTTATAAATACATGCAGTGCCTGACGCCTCAACTCTATAAATTCAGCACTAAAACGGAACTTTTCTGCATGGAATAGATAACAAATTAGCATGTATCAGTTCTCAAAGCAAAGTTTGATTTACATAAACAAGATAATAAAAACTGTCTATTCCTACACAAGGATTCAAAAGTAAAGGAGTAAACCAGTGTCATTGGCTAGAGGATGTTGCAGTTGGTTTGCATTTAGCATAAAGTATTACCAGATCACATGAATATGGCTGCTAAAGAGAAATAGAACGTGGTACGACACACCCTAAACAAGTTTTCTCATGGATCCAAACAGATAAGGCCAAACATGTTTGGACTAAGACTTGTTTGTAGTTGTTGCCCTATGAAGCACGAATCCTGCAGTTGGGCCCATGTAAATATGATGTGATTATTTTTCCAATTGTCAGCATGGTTTGTGGTTGTGATGGCGATTATTCTACATCACCAAAAATTGTTGGGCATCAAAAGGATTGTAAATTGTGTCACAGAAATATAAAGATTATGTATTTATCAGGTCAAATTACATGTGAAGATGTGCAAGCAAAACCACTAGCATACATATTGCATATCAGTAATGAAATAAAGCACTAGCACTTCAACTTCCCCAAAACGAAGAACAACACATAACAGCATGAAAACTTATCAAATTAATATAATTAGAACAACAGTCTACTTCACTTGACAAAGAACTAAACTTTCAGAGAAGTCTATAGTTTCAATTGCAGCCAAACATTTTTTCCATCCAACATAAGCAGTTCATTATTCATTCTATTACCTACAGTGCTCTTCTCAGGCAGCGGAGGAATAAATATCCCTTTATATTTCTCAGCAAGCCTGTCGTGCAACCACACAAAGTCGCTGTACCGCCGGATCACAATCTTTTCCGGCCCTTGATACTCAGGCAAGTTCGTCTAAAAATAAAAAAAATTTCGCAAATTTACAATGAAGAAATTACGGAGAACCATGGAGATCGAAACCCAGAAATCACGAGAGTTACGGAGAACCATGGCGATAGATTGGATTATTCGAGGAAAGATCAATGGCGATAGAAGTACCTTGGTGATAACGCGGTAGGAAATGTAGGCCTGGACGCCGTTGCCGAGCTTGACGGGGTCGGTGACGGAGACCGAGAGGAACGGCTCCGAGGAGGAGGAAGAAGGGGATCTAGGGCTCTGCTGAGCGAGAGGACGGAAATCTCCATTAGAGACCTGGAATTCGAGGGATCGGAAGAAGTGGAGGACGGGGTAGATATCATAATTACCGTGGAAACCATTTCTGTTTTCTTCTCCGGCGGCCAGCGGTTGTCGCAGACAACTGACGTCTCGCGCACCGCCGAGTCGACCGCGGTTTAGACGTTTTCAGAGGCGAAGGGAATTTCGAAAATATTTTCATATAAAATGTAGTACTATTTCGGTTAACACCCTTCATTAGAACATATTTGAGGTTTGGGTTTCTAAAATTCTATTTTCCTAAAAAATAATCGGATAAATTGCATATAATTTTTTTAAATTTTAATAAATTACATATGTTTTATATTTAAAAAATTACACATTTCTTCCTGGATTTTTAGATATGCTATAAAATTTTTTAAATATATATTTACTGTTACAATTTAAAAATATTAGAGAATATTCAGTTTAATGTTATTTGAGATGAAATGAAAGGTCAAAAACACCCTTTATCTTATTAAAGGTGATAGACCTTTTTGATAAATATATGATTTTTTGTGTAATTATTTATAATTACGATGATTTTATCATGAGTTTTCATAAATTTATTTCTTAGAAAATATGGGTTCTAAATTTGATTCAAATCAACTGTAGATCTAATCCAGATTAGCCTTCAAATATATAACAATATTCTATCAAGTTGTTGTTTAAAAAACAAAACAAACTTTCACATTTTTTTTTATTTTTATCGTTCAAATAATAAAAACTAATTTACATGCGCTTCTAATTTTCGTCACAAAAAAAATATAATTTTTTTATTTTTAAGGACTCAATTTTATTTGTTAGTTTTGCTATTTAACCATTGTCAATCTAGTTTTAGGCTTTTTTTTATAAAATTTGAAAGAATATGTGTAAATTTATTTTTATTATTTGAATAATAAATAATTATAGTTTATTGTTTGTGATGAAATTTGAAAGAATATACGTAAATTTATTTTTATTTATTTAAATAATAAAAAATATAAGAATATATTGAATTATTTTTTATTTTGTGATAATACTTTATAGAATATTCTTGTGAGTTTAGGTGCCAATCTAAACCAAATCTATGGTTGATTTGAATCAATTTGTGATCCATATTTTTTGAGGAATAAAATTATAAAAAATTTCTTATAAAATCATTAGAATATAAATAAATCCAAAAAATCATATTTTTGCAAAAAAATTTCATCCTCTTTTGTTTTTTAATTAAATATACAGATAAAAAAATTTTGTAATATATCTTATAACCCAAACAAACAATTTTTTAAAATTTTAAAATATATAATTTATTAAATTTTTAAGGAGTTATATATAATTGACCCAAAATAATTAAGCCATTTAATCCTCATTTTGATATGGTGTAAAAAAAAGATCAAAATTTAATGACTTTTAAATTTGTTTCCAGAAATACATGGTAATTTACGGTCTTAAAAAAATATTTGTTATTTTTAATATTACGATATGGCATATATTTGTAATTAAAAAATGTGTTATTCTGAATTAATTTAAATAATAACATTCAAACGGCCGAGTCCAGCCCGGATTTTATTCATCACGATCGAAGTCATCCAATCGCAACACGGCGCATCATCTCCACGTGGTCTGACACGTGACGCGAGGTCCCAATTTGTGCGCGAAGCGAGGCACACACGGAGGAAGCGGCCAAGCATAAATTCCGGCTTCTCTCGGACACAAACGCAGCACACTCTCTTGGCGTCTCCAGCAAGCCGCCGGTGATGAGCCCCGTCGTCTTCCTCCAGAACTAGGGTTTGCATCGGGCTCTGCGCGCGGAGATGGCGCAGAACGGGAAGCTGATGCCAAATCTCGACCACCACAACACCAAGGCGCTCAACATCATGGTCCTCCAGCGGATCGATTCCCACATCGAGGAGATCCTCCTTACCGCGCCCCACGTTACTTTCTATGAATTCAACGTCGAGCGCAGCCAGTGGGTATGTGCTTCGATTTCTAGCGTTAGGAACAGAGCCGATGTTCTTGTTCTGTTTTAGATCGTGTTTTTTCTTTGGTTTGTGGCTGCTGATTACGGTTTTTGTTTGATCACTGTTTCTGCAGAGCCGGAAGGATGTCGAGGGATCACTCTTTGTCGTGAAAAGGTTCGATCCGATGTCTTGTTGGTGTTGAGTTTCTGATATTTGTTCGATTTCGGTTGCATGTCGTTTGGTGAAAACGAATTATGTGATTGTGCAATTTAGTTAACATTTGGAGCTGTTATTGCCATAATTTTTCAGGAACACACAGCCAAGATTTCAGTTCATTGTCATGAATCGACGGAATACAGGTAGGGATCCAGTCATGATCGTCTTCTGTATGGTATAAGATGAATGTTGTGATTTGATTTATCGGTGATTGATCACATGCAAAGGATGATGTAGAGCCATTGCTGAACGTTTGCAGAAAGTGATGTGAGAACTAAAAATAGAAATAAGAGCAGTATCATTGCTCCTAGAGTCATGTAATAAAATTGACATAGTTTTACAGTACCATGGTAGCAACTGACTTGGTGATGCAACTAAGTCATGCTCTTTCAAAAAAAGTTATATATTATTTTGCAAGGGAGGTATGCAGTGATCTTGGATATACAACTTCAAGCGAGCTAAAATTTTCTTTTTATATGTTGTAAACTTAAGTTAAAAGAAATTATCTGCATAACTGAATTACTCTGGTTTACACTAGTGCCAGTACTGTTTAGGTTAGTGTGGGGAGATATAAGTTTGATATTACTTTCTCCTGCTGACTAGAGCTTCATTTAGGGGAATAACTGAATCACTTATATCAGGCCATTACATGTGATTTCCTTGTTTTGTTGAAGTTTCTGAAATGCTCATTTTCCCTTTCATGGATAGATAATTTGGTGGAGGATATATTGGGAGACTTTGAGTATGATGTCCAGGTCCCCTATCTGTTATATCGGAATGCTTTACAAGAGGTCAATGGTATATGGTTTTATAATGCCCATGACTGTGAAGCCGTTGGAAATCTTTTCAGTAGGTATAATTCACATCTCCTTTCTTCCGTACTTTAAAATGCTTTGAAGATTTCTTCTGTAAGCTTTCAAACTTAGATGCCACCTATCATGTCCTTCTGCTCCTATGTTTTTGTTTATTTTCTGAAGGAAGGACCAAGTCATAATGGCTATTATTTATCAAAAGTAATGTTGTAGGAATTCCTGTTTGCTACATCTTCACCACAATAGGTGCCGTCCAAGTGTATTTAGCTTACTCCTTTAGTATTTTATCAATGATTCCTTAGTCATTTAAAAACCTCTTTCTGCCATGTGTTCATAGTCTATTAGCATCATTTGTAGCTTGTTTATTTCCTGTCTTATTGAAATAGTAGATCTCTGTGTAAAAAGTTCTGTCACTGACTGCTGTATCAACCCTCTTAATTGTTTTCTAGAGGCTAGGCGTGGTGATTGAGATCCTGCTCTTCTGTCTGTTTAGAGAAGAATATGCTCATGTTTAGCTTCTCTTGAATTTTTTAAGTGTGTTATATGTTATCTCCTTTCTATCTAGTAGTTCTCCTTTGCATTTTTCCAAACGCAACATCTCTCAAGTTGTTCCTCTATTGCATTTGAGGAATTATGACTGCCTATTTATCTCAGGAAAAATATTGACAAGTTACTTCTAAAGCTGGCTGTCAGAACCTTCCACTCAATATTCTAATTCTTTGTTTGGGTCATCAACTCATCTGTGATCATCAATGTTTTTGCATTGTCTTGAAGCTAAAAGATGCAAAAGTTTACTATGGGAGAAAATTTTGCCTTATCCCCTTGAGGCTTTTATGGCCTTATTTTATTTTATTTTCCATATGCTACCATGAAAACAAGAATTCACACTATATTCTATTAGTATCCTTTGTTTTCATGAATTGCATACCTAACTAGCGCCACCTTTGTTCTTGCTTCTCTCTTGCTTCTGTTATTATTTACACAAATTCTATGCTGTTTATAACAGAAATTGATCCTTAACTCTATATTTCCTATTAGGATGAGTTAGCAAAAGTCTATTATAGGAGCACTATTTGCTTTATCCCCCTGAGGCTTTATGGCCTATGTTTTTTTTCTTTTCCATATTCTACCACAAAAACTAAAATTCATGCTATATTGTATTATTATCCTATGTTTTCATGCACTTGCATACCTAACTATCGCAGTCTTCATATGTGCCTCCCTCTTGCTTTTGTTATTATTTTTTATATGAATTCTGTACTTTTTATAATAGATATAACTTGGCCTCATTTATTATGTTTTCTATTAAGATGGGTGATTATTTTGCCATTTTTTCTTGTTGTCCAAAATCTACTATGGAAAATGGCATATCTGTCAATATGAATAGCATTTTAATATCTGTCTGAGTATTTGTTTTCTTCTTTGGATTTTTGGATTCCATTCACTTCCAAACTTTTCTAGTTTTAATATGGGTATGTATTCTTACAGCTGAATAATGTTTAAAGTGGAATTATGTGCTATAATGATATATTTCTTTTCCTTTCTGCAGGATAATTAATGCATATTCCAAAGTACCTCCAAAGCCAAAAGCAACTTCAACCAAAAAGTGGTAATGAGATTTTAAAGTCAACTATATTCTGCAGCTATTCTATTGTCCTTTCAGACCCTCAGTGCAATATTCATTATAATTGAATACATGGAATGCTTTATATGAAGTTATGCTTCTCTAAATCTTTGCACCTGAAGGGAACTTCGTCACTCTGTTGATGTTATAACCTAATGCTTCTCTAAATCTTTGCATCTGAAGGGAACTTCGTCACTCTATTGATGTTATAACCTAATGCTTCTCTAAATCTTTGCACCTGAAGGGAACTTCATCACTCTATTGATGTTATAACCTATGTGAATTAGTATGAACAGTTCCTTACAATGGGCATCTTTTAGGGTTTAGGGTTTAGGGTTTAAGTGATAGTAGTTGTACATGTAATTAGTATGCTTCTATTTTGTTTGGTATCTTGGTGGGAGAGAGGTCATTGGTGTGGGGGAAATCCATATTGACACCTACCTTGTGCTCCTTTATTTATTTTCTGTTGTGGGGAGCACTGCCTTGATTCCTTATGGGTGACATTTCAACCTGACTACTTTGATTGAAAAATGCGATATCTGATTTCCCCCTTGATTAATGAGATGCAATGAGTAGATTGTGGGCTGCCTTTTCTGCTTTAAGGTAATCGAAATCATTCACACAGATGTAATAGTTCCTTCTGTCATGGTAAATTTTCTATGATTTTGAGCAAAAAAAATTTCTCTGCCTGAAATCAGGTCATGCTTTCCAAATCCCATGTTTCATTTAGGGAATGCTAAACTAATTTTGAGCTGATGTAAATTAATCTGCAACTTTGCATATTTCACCAGGCCATTTTGGTTCAAACAATCACTCTATGTTTCTATGGTACTTCATTGCTAAGCTGCACAACTGCTTCTGGTTTTAGTGGCCATGCATCATGTTGCCATGCTAATGGATTAAACTTACTATCTTTTTTATTTTGTTTCTCCAAATTCATAGTAATGAGTTGGAGGTGTTGGAAGCTGTCCATAATCTCTCTTTGATGGAAGAAGGTTCTCTGGAGCCTCCTGCGTCATCCGCTATCACATCAGTTCCAGATGTTCATGATGATCCATATGTGAATTTCTTCAGTGTGCGTATTCTTGCTTGCAGTTTGGTTAAATAAAACCTTGTACGACACAGTTTACTCATTTGATGTTTTTTGTCTTGATAAATATCAATTGATAAAATTAAGGGAAAATGTCTTATTATAGAATCTCATTGATTATGTTTGTGCTCTATACTAAATTTTATTGATCTTTCTTGGATCAAGTTATTTGGATTTAGATACATTCTGATTTTTCTCATCTCCGCATAATATAGTTTATTGTGTTGATTGATATATTGAACTAGTAGGTCTAGGAGTTTTAACAAATCTTAGATGGTTAACGATGTTGTTTGCAGGCTTCCATGAATACTAGCAATGTGCCAAATTCAGTAACAAAAAGGCAGCCATATCAGTTTTCTACTACTGCTTCTTTAGCTTCACATAACCCAGGTGTTGCTCCTTTTCCAATACCAACCCCTGAAACTAACCCATCTATGTCAATTGCATCAACCCCTCAAGTACCACTTATTGATACTCTTGACTCTAGCAGCAGCGATTCCAATCCTGCTACAAACCTTGTCAAACCTTCCCTTTTCACATCGTCACAATCTTCGTCTGTGTTGATGACTCAAACATCAGCTTCTATGCCTGTTGCTCCTCCACTACATCCTCCAGTGACCATGCAGCATCCACATGTTGCTCCAGTTCTTCAGCCATTTCCTCCACCTAGTCCACCTCCATCTCTCACCCCTTCCCTAGATTATGGTCCAGCTCTTACAAGAGAAGGAATACGTGATGCATTGGTGAAGCTTGTGCAGGTATGGTCTCTACTTTTGAAGTTTTGTGTTCATGATGGTGTTTTACATATACTGTCACCTGTTAATGCTTGTATAGAGAACATGGATGAGTCTGGTTGACTCTGTAGAATACAGTGCAGAAACTTCTGTCTGTGTGAGTTATTAGTCTGCTTTCTTTTATTCATTGCATTTTCTTGATTATGTCAAAATGAATTCTTTTTTTGTGAACGGGATCTTTATCATCTGAGTTTCCTGCATGCTTCATAAATATTATCGAGCAACAGCCGTAGTTTTTGTGATGGTTTTTTTAATTGACTTCTTGATGCGATAATGTTAAAAAATAATGTACTACTGTTTCTGAAGCTTGTCCAATAACTTGATGGAGAACTTTGTTGTTACAGTTATGCTAGTCTCCTAGTATCTGGATTTTTCTGTTTGTTCTACACTATTATTTCAGTGGGCACCTTTTTATAAACATTGTCCTTTGAGTCCTTTTTCTGGACCAGCAAAATGCAAGGTCAAAATCCACCAAAAGTATTGACTTGAGCTCTCTCCAAAGAATAATTTTCAACTACACACCTATAACTGCCAGGAAACCATTACTGCACTGCAATCATTGACTTAGCTCCATCCAGACGATAGTTGTTGAATGAACTGCTATAATTGGAGTATAGTTGAATATCATGTTGGTAAAATAGTTCTCAATGCTATTCTGGGTTTGATTGGTAGCTTGACATTGGACACTCCCATCTTGTTTTTATTTCCTTAGAGAGATGATCTTAACAATGTTATTGCACGAACTTATCTTCTTTATTTTTTTTCTCATTTTCTGGCAGAATGATCATTTTATTGAGATGGTTTATCGGGAGATGCTGAATGCTCATTATTCGTCGGTCATGACAGACTAACAAGTGCTGGTTCACGGGCTTCATTTTCTGCACAATTTTCTTTTCTCATTCGGTTCTACTAGGTGCGGTACATGTCCTTTTGACCCTGACATTGCCGTCTTTAATCAAGATTTTCGCCTTGAGTATTGATAATTGGATTGCTGATGTTTTACTCTGCTTAATACCTGTGTTACTTGTGCATAATAATTCGGTAAGTAGCATGAATAGTTCTATTATATTGACATTGTTTTAGGGATCAGTTATTTGTGGGGTCATTTTTTTATGTCAGAATTCTATCCAGCCCAGGATGTCCGTAATTTACACCAATATCTATTCTAAAATTCGTACTCATCGATTCTCAAAAGGATGTATAGTTCTCGAAACAATGCTTGAAGAATATTTGCAGATAAATAACATATTATTCAGTTGATACCGACGAACTCGTACCCCATTTATGGTCCAAACGAATACTTCACACAGATCAGGCCCCCCGCCAACTAAAAGGTTGTGTCCGCTCACATATTTGGCCTCATCCTACCCCACCCCCACAAATATATCACCACATTGGCCATATCTTCCTTATCCAGCCTCGCTCCGTTTGAGTATCCCATGCTCCTCCATGTCCTTTCCTCCAGATCCTCCCTCTCCGTCCCAAATCCACTCTCCGCCAACGGTGTTGCCAACCCGTACGGCGACGCGCGCGGTTCACCGTACCCAAAACTGCCCAAGCTCCACCGCCATGCTCCTCATCAGGCCCACTATCGCATGCTTCGAGCATGTGTACACCAACAGCGTCATCCCCAGCATCACCGATGCTATACTCGCCGTGATCACCATGCTCCCCTGCCGCCTCGGAACCATCACGCGTGCTTCGTGCCGAGGTAGCTGACGACAAGGTTGGTCGCCAGCACGTCCTCGAAGTCGCGCTTCTTGGACTCCAAGATTGGCGTGGTGATTTCTCCGAACGTGCCGCCGTTGCGGAACATGATGTCCAGCTTTCCGTGGTCAGCGACAGCAGAGTCGACAGCCTGGCGGATGTGGGACTCGTCGGTGACGTCGCAATGGACACAGGTGGCCGTCTCGTGGCCGAGCTCGGAGCAAAGTGCCTGTCCTTCGCTGTCTCGGAAGTCGGCGACGACAATGCGTGCGCCATGCTGTGCAAACAGACGGGCGGCGCAGGCGCTGATGCCACTCGCGGCGCCGGTGATCAGCGCCACATTGCCTTCTAAGCTGCATGCCGGAGCCAATAGAACAAGAGCGTTGTATTTTAGAAAATTGAGAAAAAGAGGTTATTGAAGAAACAAGCACCTTCTTCCCAGTGGACCAAGGGCTGAGAAAGTAGCCATATTTTGCACTCATCATTTGAGACGAGGGAAGTAGAGACTAGTTAAACTCGCCCACAATCGTCCCCTCCCTGCTGTTTCCAGCTGCTGGAATTGGACAACCTTAAACAATTTTTTTTTGGAAAAAACATACTTACACTGGCATAGGAAAGCCCACATCCCTTTCTCATGGTTCCTAGCAGATCAGGATCTGCCTATAATAGCACACCCCGCAAAATAGAGTCGCAGTACATTATCGAGAGCAAAAAATTTGAAATAAGCATGGTTTTCACAATTATCTGATGGACCATATGTTCTAATATTATGCTTAGATGACAAACTGTGATTGTCCAAAAATATCTCGTGAACATGCTTCATGAATTATAACTATTTTCTGCTTTTTCTGTTACCACTTCACAAAGGAAGATCATTCTTCGCCGAATGGAGATCCAAGTAAGTCATTGCAACTGCTGCGTACATAGCGGCTCCTACAGGAAGAGCTTGCTCATCAATGAAAAAGTAGGGAGAGTGAAGCATGTGAGTTGACCCTAGAGTTTCATTTCTGATACCAACTCCCATGTATACACTCGGAATCCTCTGTGAATAGAAGCCAAAGTCCTCTGCGCCCATGGCCACTCTGCCCTGATGGATGTTCGATTTCCCTACGAGGCCTTCCCCAACTGACTTTACAAGCTTGTACATTTGGTCATCATTGACAGTTGGGGGATATGGTATTAGTTTTGTCTCCAAGAAGTCTACTGTGGCAGCACAACGATGTACTGCAGATTCAGTCTCTATTATCTGCAGGAAAGTAGAGAGGGGACTAGTAGCTGAGAACACAGAGCTTACAATTTTCAGAGTTTTCTGCCTAAGATGCAGAGAATAACTACCTCTTTGATCCTTTTCTTAAGGTAAGTCATGCCTTTGATAGAGAAGCTTCTGAAAGTCCCTCCAAAAGTAATTGAATCTGGGATAACATTGTGTGCTTCTCCAGCTTTTATGAAGCCAACTGATACTATCTGCACAGGAAGAAAGTAAAGAATTCTTATCATTAACTGGCAACTAACAACTAAAATTAGTGATGAAAGTATAGATTGAGTTGACTGACGGATTCTAATGAATGTCATCACTCACAATAGAAAGGAGTGGAAACAGGAAGCTTTCCTAATTCCCTTGTAATCAAAAGTATTCATAAGCATACAAGTGTCTCTCGGTTTCCTTTTTTATTTTTTAGGTTAATCTGGAACTTACAGTTCAGAACCTTATGGACATACTAAGAAGCCAAGTTTTCATAAGGTTCTGACGATACTGTATAGGGAGCATTTCTCCAAGAAACAGAACAGCACAAAAACATAATCTCAAGAAAGAAAGAAAGAAAGAAAGAAAAAGAAAGCAATAACACCACCAATGGTGGACTCAGAAGCTAAAAGAACTGTATATATAAACATACACAGTTAATGTGATTCTTTTAGAGATTTATATACAAATAATTTTTAAGTGTATAGCTGAAAGCTTGCATTTTTCCTAGGGATATATTTGCAGAAATTTAATTAATTTATCACCTAGTTTTACCATAACAAGTTTTAGCTATGATGCAGGCTTCCAAAGGTGAAAAAGAAATGGAAATAGAAAGGCTGAACACTACTCAAAAGTAGAAAACCAAAAACTAATGAAAGCAGCTTTTAAGAGGTTGCTAAGATACATATCCATGGGCATCAATCGCAGGATCGGAAAAGATCAGGGATGGGAATATATAATCAAAGATCATTTTAAAGCACAGGCTTCTAACTAATCCATGAATGAACCCATGTATCATTCTTTTGATCATGAAAATTTGCAGCAACCACATCAGAAACAGAGAGACCATAGACACCAGAGTTCAGAAAACAGATGCATGTTCATTGCATAAGCATATATCAGAACAAAGATTAAAGGTAGATTTTTACTCCAGCCTCAAGGGGATCCAATTCTCGAGATACAATCTGTTGTAGGCTCAATATTGCAAAAGATGCAGTGACAACAGGATCCACAGCTTTGTGTGGGGCTGCTGCATGTCCACCATTTCCTTTGATGACAGCCTGGAAGCGACCAGATGCTGCAAGAATAGGGCCAGGTCTACAAGAAATGGAACCTGTTGGAATAGAATCATCAACATGCATACCAAAAATTGCTTGCACATCATCTAAAGCATCCTCTTGTAACATATGGTAAGCCCCTGCAAGACCCTCCTCTGCTGGCTGGAAAACAAGCTTTACAGTGCCCTACAGGTGAGCAGAAACCAGCATACGCTTCAAAGTAAGACAACAAAATAAAAATGGAAACTCCAAGAATATAACTAAATCTGAATAAAACCCATGAATCAAATAAAAATCAAGACCATTCTAGCTTCCAGCTAATTTGAGAGTTCTTCTAGTGATTGGTCGTCCATTTAGAACAATCCCCTCTACTCGCGCTAGAGCAATCGCATCTGAAGCAAGAAGATATGAGTGGCAGGAATAATGTGAACGGAATGCTAACCGGGCTTGTTGAGGAAGAAAGCAATAGGCTCAACTGCAGCACAGCATAATGGTTATCCCATTTATACTAAAGAGCATACGGTTATCATGTATGTTGATGATATCTGGCTAGACTGACCACTTTCAGTTACAAATGACACTTTCAAAGAACACCCATTCTGTTTTGGTCATTAAGGACAAAAGAGAATGTCTATCTGGATTTACCTTCAATTGATCCTGTTGATGTTGAAGCAACTTTGCTGCTCCAAGGAGCATTGTTGTATGAGCATCATGCCCACATGCATGCATTTTTCCAGTCATCTTACTTTTAAACTCCCAATCAACCAGCTCCTACCAAGTATCAATAAGGAAAGAAATCAAACAATATTAGCACCAATTCAAAGCTCAAAACATAGTAAGGAGTAAACAGTAGGCTACAAGAAAAGACTTAACTGATGCTATCAGATTCCAGATTACATATATCTTGAAGTTCTCTGGTTAAGAGTTAAGCTGGATCTAAGACAAAAATCTTTTGCACCATAAAACATGATTATGCTCAAACAATACAAAAAGAAGAAAATGGTGTCTTGAATGGTATCAGCAGTAAAATTTTTAATGGGTAATAAAGATCAACAGCACAGAATGTGTCAAGTGAAAAGGGTAGAACTTCAGATCATTGGACTCCATAATCTTTGATCATCATTTGTCAGCGGAAAAATAAACAATTACTCACTGTTTGTAATGATTACATGTTTTTTGCAACACAATTGAAGAACTTAGGTATAAATCAAATTAGGAAAGTTTCATTTTGGTACACGAGCAATATAAATAACCAGAATTGTTTTCTTTCTTTTAACTAACTGTCAAATGGCAATTTGAACTAAGAAGTTTCCAACACAGAAGATTGAGCAATAAAATGGGTAATTATTTAAGATGACTTATCTTCAGTGGAAAGAATGTCCATAAAACCTGTCATAGCAACAAATTTTGCCGAAATCCTAAATTAAAGCCACACATACATCGTCAGGTTTCCAACTTTTTGTTAATATACACCAATTAATCCACAAAACTCAAATTCCCGCACAAAAAAAATCCTCAGAAACAAGTAACTTTCCATTCTCCGCGGCATCGATGAAAAAAAATCCACCTAATTCGACAACATTTATCGCGACACAACACCGGTGATTTTCCAGCAAGAAGCAAAAGCGACAAATAAAATTAGATACCAGCAGAGGAAGCGCGTCCATGTCGGCCCGAATGGCAAACTGGGGGCTGGAGCCCGACCCGATGGAGCCGACGACGCCGGTCTTTGCCAGGGGCCATGAGTACCCTATGCCAAGATTATCGAGCTCCGATCGGACCAGCGCGCTGGTCTCGAACTCCTCGAAGGCGAGCTCCGGATTCTGGTGGATCCGTCGCCGGATGGAGGTCATCCAGTGGAAGAACTCCGGCTCCCGGGCTGATTGGAGGAGGTCTTGGAAGGAGGACCCAGCATTGGTTCTAGGTTTTTCAGATGCGTAGGAGGAAAGGAGGAAGGAGATGGAGAGGACGAAGAGGGAGGAGAAGAGGAGGAGACGGGGAGGGGACGGAGCCATTAACGAGAGAGAGTAGCCGGGAGGATTTTGAAGTCAGATAGATTGAGGTTTTGCAAATAAAACCCTATGCTCGTATTTATTTGTGAAGGATCCTTTAATTAAAACTATTACCAATAGACACCTGACTTTTTTATGCGATTAATATATATATTCTGATGTAAATTAGTGACTGAATGCATAATTAGGAGCTCAATGAAGATTTTTGCATGGCATGGCACAAGCAAATCCTCTATGATAAGAGATTGAAAACGAATAGCTTATTTACTCAACCATCTAAGGTAACATTCATGCATTAATACTGCTTAAATGTGAGTCAATTTATCCTTTGATTTATCACAGCAGAAACTGAAAAAAAATCTTCCCAGTAAGAGATCATTAATTACAGAATGGCGATCCAAGTAAGCCATTGCTACTGCAGCGTACATGGCAGCGCCAACAGGAAGAGCTTTCTCATCAATGCAGAATTAGCGAGAGTGGGGCACGTGAGTTGACCCTAGAGTTTCATTTCTGATACCAGCTCCCATGAATGCACTGCGGAATCCTCTGTGAATAGAAGCTGAAGTCCTCTGCGCCCATGACCATTGCAGCTGGATGAAAGTTAGGTTTTCCGATGAGGTTTTCCCCAACCAACTTTACTAACTTATACATCTCTTCATCATTGACAGTCGGGGGATGCGATTTTCTTTTGGTCTCCAACAAGTCCACTGTGGCAGTGCAACAATGTACTGCAGATTGTCTCTCTATTGTCTGCAACTAAAGTGGAGAGGAGAAAAGTGACTGAGAACACTATGGTGATTCTAGGTCCCAATTTTCAAAAATTTTGTGATTGAGATAGAGAATAGCTACCTCTTTGATCCTTTTCTTGAGGTAAGCCATGCCTTCAATTGAGAAGCATCTGGACGTGCCTCCAAAAATTATTGAATCTGGGGTAACATTGTGCGCTTCTCCAGCCTTTATAAAGCCAACCGATACTACCTGCTTAGGAAGAAAGTAGAGATTCTTTTCAGGAAACCAACATCACTCGAGTTTGATGCAATCACAGAGGTTTAAATACAAGTAATTTGAGAACAAGCAAGTGTACTTTTGCATATCTGAAAGATTATATATGCAAAAAACCTCATTGCCCTATCACTTACTTTTAGTTATGATGCCCGCTTCCCAATATTGGAAAAAAGTTGGGGATGAAAAAACTGTCCAATGTACAACACCAACTACAAAGGAAAGCAGCTCCCCAGGGGTTGTTCAGACGTCAATGCAGGAATCTTCATGGGTATCAACTATAGGATCACAGGAAAGACGGGGAGTTCCAAAATTTTAATGGGATAATTACGGCTCCCGTAATTAGCTTTAATTACGATTAATTCCTCGTAATTTCCTTAATTACCCTCACCCCTCCGATTCGCCCATATTTATCCACGGCCCTGATTGTTATTTAATCAAAATTTTACCAAAAAATTTCGATTTTACCCCGTTATTTTTACGCATACACCCCTAAAAACTTATTTTTTATATTTTACCCCCGGATTTCGGAATTTTACAAATAAAACTCAGAAAGAACTCATATTTACAACAAAGTCCTCCAAATTTTTGCAAACAACACCCCGTTGCGCGGGCGGGAGCGGAGGAGGAGGCCGGCCGGCAGGCCGCAGAAGCGGAGGCGGCGGCCGGCGGCGGGAGCGGAGCCGGAGGCCGGGCGGGCGGGAGCGGAGGCGGAGGCCGGCGGAGGGAGCGGAGGCGGAGGCCGGCGGCTGGAGCGGAGGAGGAAGCCGGGGCGCCGGCGCGCCGTAACGCGGGAGCGGACGGCCACGGCCGAGGCCGTTCCGCCCCCGCGGGCCGGGGACGGAGGCCGAGGCCGGTGCGCCCGCACGCGGGCGCCGGCGAGGACGGCCACGGCCGAGGCCGTTCCGCCCCCGCGTGCCGGGGACGGAGGCCAAGGCCGGCGCGCCCGCACGCGGAGGCCGAGGCCGAGGCCGTTCCGCCCCCGCGTGCCGGGGACGGAGGCCGAGGCCGGCGCGCCCGCGTGCCGGGGACGGACGGCCTAGGCCTTGGCCGTCCGCTCCCGCGTGCCGGCGCGCCGGCCTCGGCCTCCGTCCCCGGCACGCGGGGGCGGAACGGCCTCGGCGTCCGTCTCCGCTCCCGCGTGCGGAGGCCGTCCGCGGCCGCGTGCCGGCGGGCCGTCCGGCCTCCGGCGAGGGGTGTATTTGTAAAAATTAGTTTTAAAAAAAATTTAGAGTTATTTTTTTAAAAAAATTTAATGGTCTATTTTTAAATTTGTAAATATTAAATTTATAATTATAAATATAAAAAAACACTAATGTCTTTTTTGTAAAAATTTTATTTAAAATATGATTAAAAATATAGACTTATTTATAAAAAAAAATATTGAAGGGGTCTATTTATAAATGTACAATATGAAACTTATAATTTTAAATTTTAAACTTTGAAACCTTCGATGACTTATTTGTAAAATTTATTTATAAAATAAATAAAATTTGGACGTATTTATAAAAAAAAATATTAAAGGTGGTCTATTCTTAAATGTAAAAAATAGTAAAAATTAGTTAAAAAAAAAATTTATAGTTATTTGTTTAAAAAAAATTTGAGGGTCTATTCTTTAATTTATAAATATTAAATTTGTAATTATAAATATAAAAACACTAATGTCTTTTTTGTAAATTTTTATTTAAAATATGATTAAAAATATAGACTTATTTATAAAAAAAATATTGAAGGGGTCTATTTGTAAATGTACAATATGAAACTTGTAATTTTAAATTTTAAGCTTTGAAACCTTTCGATGACTTATTTGTAAAATTTATTTATAAAATAAATAAAATTTGGACGTATTTATAAAGAAAAATATTGAAGGTAGTTTATTTTTAAATGTACAAAATAATAAACTTGTAATTTGAAATTTGAAAATTTTAAACTTTCACTGTATTTCGCAAGGCAACGAGCGGACAGCGACGGCAAGCCGGCAGGGCAGCGACGGCAGCAGCTGCGCAGGGACTAACGGCGGCAGCGGCAGAGCACAGCGGCGGCGGCGACGCAGATGCGTTTAGGGCTACAAGAAGAAGAGGGTTATATAAGAAAGTTTTGGCCTTTTTTGTAATTCGGAATAATTTCGGAGAGTTATTTGCAAAAATCAAAATTTCGGGAACTTGTCTGTAAATTTGAATAATTTCGGGGTGTTATTTGCAAAAATCCGCGCCCGCGCCCGGGGAAGCAGGCGGAGGCCGGGGCGCCGGCGAGCCGGCGGCGGGAGCGGAGGCGGACGCCGAGGCCGTTCCGCCCCCGCGTGCCGGGGACGGAGGCCGAGGCCGGCCCGCCGGCACGCGGGCGAGGACGGCCAAGGCCAAGGCTGTCCGTCCCCGTCACGCGGGCGCGCCGGCCTCTGCCTCCGTCCCCGGCACGCGGGGGCGTAACGGCCTCGGCCTCGGCCTCCGCGTGCGGGCGCGCCGGCCTTGGCCTCCGTCCCCGGCACGCGGGGGCGGAACGGCCTCGGCCGTGGCCGTCCTCGCCCGCGCCCGCGTGCGGGCGCGCCGGCTTCGGCCTCCGTCCCCGGCACGCGGGCGCGGAACGGCCTCGGCCGTGGCCGTCCGCGCCCGCGTTTCGGCGCGCCGGCGTCCCGGCCTCCGCCTCCGCTCCTGCCGCCGGCCGCCGCCACCATTCCCGCGGCCGGCCTGCCGGCCTCCTCCTCCGCTCCCGGCCGCGCGACGGGGTGTTATTTGCAAAAATCCGAATTTCGGGGACTTTTCTGTATATCGAAATAATTTCCGGGGGTTTATTTGCAAAAATTCGAATTTGGAGGACGTTTTTGTAAATCTGAATTCTTTCGGGGTGTTATTTGTAAAATTCTGAAATCCGGGGGGTTAACTATAAAAAATAAGTTTTTAGGGGTGTATGTGTAAAAATAACGGGGGTAAAATCGGAATTTTTTGGTAAAATTTTGATTAAATAACAATCAGGGGGCTGTGGGTAAATATGGGCGAATTTGAGGGGGATGGGGGTAATTACGGAAATTACGGGGGGTTAACCGTAATTAAGGCTAATTACAGGGGGGTCACCCGTAATTATCCCAATTTTAATATAAGACTGTACAGATGTGGAATGTATAATCCCTATTTTCAAAGACAATATAAAGCAGTTATCGTAAGGCGTGGTGAGGCAGTGGGTCAGTAGGTAAGCAATGGATCTGTAACTGACGGTAGTTATTTTTAGTCCTACATCGATAAAATATTGGACTTGAGATTGGGCTAAATATGATGATTGCCGTAAATCCAATAATGAGGTCTTTTCTCGGAAAACTGGAAAAAACAAAATATTGGGATCGAGTGGACCGTGGGCCGCAGACACTCAGAGATAATATCGTGTTGGGTCGAAAACGTCATATAGTGGTATCAGAGTCACTCCACACCTTTTGATTGATGTGGGCTAGTTCAGCGATGACGCTAAGCCCTTAAGGAGGGGAGATTGTAAGGCCTGGTGGGTCTAGTGGGCCGTGAGCAGCAGACACTCAGGAATAATATCGTACTGGGTCGGGACATCACACTTATAATTGGTCCATGAAATGCAGCCTAAGTATCATTCTTTTATCATAAAAAATGCAACAGAGAGCATACACACTAACAGTTGAGGAAAGGAACGTGCATTCGCTGAATAAGCATAAGTCTCAATAAAATCAGAAAGGTAGAAGTCTACTCTAGCGTCAAGAGGATCTGATCGTCGAGAAACAATGTGTTGGAGGCTCAATATTGCAAAAGATGCAGCAACAACAGGATCCACAGCTTTGTATGGGGCTGCTGCATGTCCACCTTTTCCTTTGATGGCTGCCTGGAAAACACCAGCTGCTGCAAGAACAGGACCAGGTCTACAAGAAATGGAACCTGTTGGAATAGAATTGTCAACATGCATACCAAAAATAGCTTGCACATCATCCAAATCACCCTCTTGTAACATATGGTAAGCCCCCGCATAAGCCTCTTCTGCTGGTTGGAAAACAAGCTTTACAGTAAGTACCCCACAGGTGAGCAGGAACCAGCATACACTTCAAAGCAATAGAGCAAAATGAAAATGGAAACTCAAATAAGATAAGTCAATCTATACAAAACCCACAAATCACATAAAAATGAAGACTATTCTAACTTCCAGTTAATTTGAGAGTTCTTCTGCTGGTTGGCAGTCCCTTTGAATCAATTCAATCTAGCAGGCTTGGTGAAGGAAACAGCTGGCTCAATAGGAGCATGGTGTAGCAGTTGTGCCGCTTGTACTTGAGCATACAATTATGATGCATTTGATGGTATCTGGCTAGATTCACCACTCTCACATCAAACAGAAACAGATAATACTTTCAAAGAATGTCCCCACTAGATCATTATAGAAAAAAGGCAAAAGAAGCTTTTTCCTGTTCTGTATTTGCCTTCAATTGATCCCTTTGATGTTGAAGCAACTTTGCTGCTCCAAGGAGCATTGTTGTATGAGCATCATGACCGCATGCATGCATTTTTCTACTTATCTTACTTTTAAACTCCCAATGGACCAGCTCCAACCAAAATATCAAGATGAAAACACAGTTAGCGCCCATTAAAAGCTGAAACATATGAAAGAGTAAGACAGTCGGTGCCTTTTGGAAGATTGAAGCTGAGAATAAGGAAGGTCTGAGCGTTGGTTCTTTCAAAAATATCTAGCTTTTAGTGTCAGTCAATCACTTTTTGTAGTTCAAAAACTGTCTTAATCATTAATGGACAATATTTCAACCTCGTACGATTCACTGCATGCTTTTCACAGCACCGGTGGAGACCTTATGTATACTTCAAAGCAGGTGGTTTTAAGATCAGTACAGATACAAAGTAAAAATAATTAAAATACTCATCTTTCTTTTGATGAACTGTTAAATGCCATTTGAAACTAATAAGTTTCCCAGACGTAGGAGGTTAAGCAAGAAATGGGCAATTATTTAAGATGACTTATCTTCAATGCAAATAATTCCTAGCTCAGAACCATACGAACGCCAGTTAACCCAAAAAATCAAATTCCCGCAAGAATAATCATCAAAAGTACGGAACTTTCCATTCTCCGCTGCATCAAAGCAAAATCCGCCTACAAAGTTTATCGCGACAGAACACCATTGATTTCCCAACAAGAACCAAAAGCACAAAATAATTTTTTTTTTTTTTTTCTTGCGCGATCATAAAATGATGATTTGCGAAAATCAAAGTTTAAAAGATTCCAATTATATTCCAATTTTTTTAATAATTATTTAGTAAAGGAATAGGGATAACGCCCAGCAAGTTGGTGTGGGCAACTCATTTCTCGAAGAGGACATAGCTGCTTCGATGAATCGTCCGGACCACAGTTGGTGTTGGTGGCTCCTGCTCGAGCAAGGGGGACGCACCTGACGAGCCACACACAGCCAGTCCGCTTGGTGACAGAGAGACACCAAGTGACCAAACCAGGACAAAGCAATTAGACCGGTCAAAATTCACACGCTCGCTTCGAATTTAATACCCAAAAATCAAATCCACGCATTTCACGCCGATTCCGTGTGCATGCCAGACTCTCCTTCACTCCATGGAAAACCAACCCACATTCGCCCCTATCTTTCAATTTTATTACACTAGGCCCCTATAATTTGGACGGCCAATAGTTGTACATCTGCAATAGAACCCGAATTTTAAAGGAATTGATTAATCCAAAAACCGTCGCTCCTTCCTTGACGCGGCCACGTCTTCTGCTTCTTCTTCTCCTCCCTTCCTCCTTCTCCGAACCATCGCCCCCGTCTCCGCTATAAAAAACCGAATCTTGAACCAAACCACGCACGGGAGGAAATTTAGAAGGAAAATAAAAAAAAGGAACCGCAGCGATGCCATCTGAGAAGACGACGCCGGACCCGCCGATTCAGATCCGGTCGGTCTGGGCCGATAACCTGGAAACCGAATTCGAACTGATCCGGTCGGCCGTGGATCGGTTCCCGTTCGCGGCCATGGACACGGAGTTCCCCGGCGTGATCCACCGTTCCCGCCGCCACCCGGTCCTCCTCTCCCCCGCCGACCGATACTCCCTCCTCAAATCAAACGTCGACGCCCTCAACCTCATCCAGGTCGGCCTCACCCTCTCCGGTGCCGCCGGCGAGCTCCCGGACCTCGGATCTGCCGTCGCCCGCTACGTCTGGGAGTTCAACTTCAAGGACTTCGACCTTCAGCGCGACCGCCACTCCAAGGAATCCATCGATCTGCTGAAATCCAACGGGATCGACTTCGAGAAGAACAGAGCCCGTGGGATCGACTCCGCGAGGTTCGCCGAGCTGATGATGTCGTCGGGGCTGATCTGCAACGACTCCAGGGTGTGCTGGGTGACCTTCCACAGCGCGTACGATTTCGGGTACCTGATCAAGGTGCTGACGCGGCGGCGGCTGCCGAGGATGCTGCCGGAGTTTCTGGATCTCGTTAGGGTTTTCTTCGGGGAGAGAGTGTTCGACATGAAGCACATGATGAGGTACTGCGATGGGCTGTACGGAGGGTTGGAGAGGATGGCGAAGGAACTGGCGGTGGAGAGGACGGTGGGGAGGTGCCACCAGGCCGGCTCCGATAGCTTGCTAACATGGCAGGCGTATCTCAGGATGAAACAGAGGTTCTTCCGGGGAGATGGCGGCGAAGAGCACGCCGGAATTCTGTTCGGCCTCGAGGTTTTCTGAGGGCAGTTCAGTTGGAGAAATGCGACAATTTGCGAATCATTCATTGTTCGTCTTATTATATTTGATTAAATTAAATTCATTGGTTGGGTAAAATAGGTGTTTTTGGTTGGTTCGAATTAGAATTATCTTGTCTGATTAATTTATTATTTAAATATTAAAAAAAATAATCAAATTAATTTTAAGATATTTAAAAAATAAATTACTGTATTTTTTTTATATTTATTTATTTAATTTTTAATAAATAATATATCTAAGCGAGGATATAAAAATTTTAAAAAAAATTTAAATCATTTACTTAGTTAAGCTAGTATTTAAATATAAAAAATTTAATTTAATTTTGATTTTGAACTAATTTCTGAAAATTCAATTGAATTTTGCAACTTTTCGAATCCAATCTGTATTTGCAGGGAAGATTTCCCGAGTTAAAGCTTAGATTGAGCTTCTTTTAGCGATCGTCCTTTAGACCGCGGACTCTCAGGCGTTCGGGAATAATGGTCCTGAAGACACGAGCGCCCGGATTTCAACCCATGTACGAACATATATGAACGCATCGCCAAACTCTGCCCTCCGCGCGTGTTGTGGGCTGTAGGCATGGTCTCCTCTGTGGTCGCAACTTGCAATCCTATTTTCCGGTGCGAGTAATCATTGCTTACCATTTCTTTGACATGACGAAAGATGCGGAAAATGTTTTTGCAGATATCCCCTTTTCATATTTGCAAATTACTCCCTGCTTTTCTCTTCTGATTTAATAGAGTCCATCATCCCACTCGGGAGTCGGAAGTCACTCGCCAGTATCCACGAAATGTGGGTCCCTTCGAAGCTTCTAAATCTCTTCTTCTCGTATTTCTCATTCTTATTTATATATACATATCTTCCCTCTTCCTTCTGCCTTCTCCTCTTGGCGGTGGATTTTTTTGCAATTAGCTCCCTATCTCGTGCAGAATTTGCAAGCCGGAGCATGTGGATCTCGACGGGGGTGGGTCAGAATGGTTAATGGTAAACGTTGATTTGAACGTCAGGTTTCTGAATAGAGAGCCCAGCGAGCGGGTGACCACACAAAGGCAGGCATTGAAAACAATGGGGTTGTACTCTGATCGATCGCCAATTGTAATTCAAGACGCTGCTGGCTTCCTCTCTCATTTAATCCCATGTCATCAAACAAACTCGATGCCTGGCCCGGACTATCTGAGCCAGACTCAAAACATTTATGGTCCATTAGATGCACCCAAATCCACCTGTGTCTGCGTCTCCCTCTTACCACATCAATTGGCTGGACCTACTCTCCATTTAAATCCGACCAAAGTGTCCATTAACCCGCGAGTTACTCTTTTTGTAAGTAAATTCAATGAGCTTCTTTGAACGGTGATCCGGTGATATCTCTGGATTCAATTCAATCGGATGACTTATGGGAGGTATCATTCTGTCGGTCGATCGATATATTTACTGGGCTCATTAACCGCAGTCAAATTAAATGCATTCACTTGTACGGTAGCGAATTAATTAATTATAATTTAAGTCAAAATTAAATTGTAAATATTATTTTAAATTTTTTTAAAATCTTGGATATTTACTGGACATGCCAGTAAAGAAGAAGTACAGTGCTGGCTCACATGTCTGATAAGATTGAGAGCGTGCGTCGGGGGGGTTGTGCGTGCGGGTGTGCTGAGAAATATTGAAGAACATGCATATAAACAAGTCACGAAATGGAGAGTTCATCGCTAATAAAACAAGGATACAGAGAAGCAAAGCGGATTAAAAAGCAGTAAATGTCAGCATTGATGAAATTGATGAGGAGGACATCGACGCAAATCCTCATCACTGTTCATCATCACTTCCCTCTGCATTAAAACTCACGCACGCAAGCGCACACAGATCATCACACAACACGCTACACAACGTCACACCATCATTACGCTACACACGAAACACACAGTTACCCTAGTTAAAAACCACGGTGCGGTCACCGCCGTCTCCCCTCTGCCCTCTAGTAGGAGGGCAGTGAGAACACCACCTGGCAGACGTCGGAGAAGGCTCGGAGGATCAGGGGGTGGTACTCCGGCGAGTTGAGCGACAGCAGGTGGTGAAGAAGCTCCCGGAGCTCTTCCCAGCCGTATATCTCGTTCTCCACGATCATCTGGACCATCGATTCGCGGAAGTCCAAGTACGGCTCCGCGGACTCCTTCTCCACTGCCACGCTCTCCCCTGCAACTCTTCCCTTCTTCTTCTTCTTCCTGTCGTTCTGGGGGCTTTCATTGTACGAGAAGGAGGAGGAAGTGGCAGCGGAAGTGATCGATGTGGTGGTGGTGTTGGCGGTGGAAGTCGAGGGGGAGGAGTAGCTGTGATGTTTCTTGGGCTTGAGGGCGGCGGGGAAGAGGGAGGAGAGCTTGGTGCGGCGGCAGCTGCAGCTGACGTCGACCACGACGGGGTGGCGGCGCACCGAGAACCTTCGCCGGGATGAAGAAGACATTCTTGTTGTGGATCTGGAGAAGAAGGGAGACGGAGACGAAGAAGCAGAGAAGGCCGGGATTTAAGGAGGAGGAGAAGAAGAGGGTTTTGACTTTGAATTAATGGGGCATGTGAGGATAGTTATTATTGATGGTGTCAACGAGCGTCGAGGCCATTTAGAGACGAAGAGGAAGAAAAACAAGGAATTTGATGAAGTATTAGGTTTTCTATTTTAATTGTTGAATTTTTTTTAAAGTTGTCCCGTGTGCGACTGAACTCTGCGTGTGTTGTGACTTAATTAATGTGGGCGGAATTTGCTTTTTGAGTCTCGGCACTCTTTTGGCTTTGTAAGACAAAATCGGCTTCGTTTGCATGGATCTGCTTCGAAAAGGAAAGCGTCTTCTTGCAAATAGGCCCTCACCCCTTTGTACGTGTTTTCGCGAAAAGCCCCTGTGTTATGGATATTTGTACAATGCTCCTGTCTTCGTGTTTTCGTTGCGAATACCATCTTTTTGGCGGAGGAGCCGAGTTCTAATCACGTTTGGCACGGGAATACGGCAAACGTTTCACGGAACTAAAAAAATCCCCAATTCATCTAAACAAACACTTTTCTTTTTTTAAAGTTAACAATGTAGAAATCTCTCGTTTGGATAAAAAATTTTAATTTTAATTTTAAATTTTGATCATACATCAAAATAAATTAGTCGAATTAAAAAATTTAGAGGAAATCACCTTTTAACTAAGCCGTAGGGTGATGTCCTCCGGTTAGTGTTGTGGTTTGACATTGTGGCGTGAAAAGTTCGATATAACTTTTTACTATTGTTACCGGGAGTCTGATGAAATCAAGCTATTGAGATGACATATTTTTTATAGTTTCTTTCATAAAATTTTTCTCGAATGTTTCAGCGGATTAAGATTTTAAGAAATTTTTTAAACTGAAATTAATAATGAACTGAGTTTTCTTTAATAACCAACCATTACGATATAATTTTTTATTTTTATGCAATGAAAATAATATATAAAAAATATATAATATAATATAATTAAAAATCATAGCCTGGATATCTATCCTTGTAGATGGGGCCGCGCATTATTCGATTAAAATCGAATAAACTGATCGAAAACGAAATCAAATAACCAATTCGGTTTTGGGTTATTCAGTTTTCGGTTCGGTTTGGTTTTGAAAAATAAAAAATTTAAAATTTAATTTAGTTTCGGTTTTTTATTTCGAAAAATCGTAAAAATCGAATTCAACTGAATTACATATTATATATAAATATATAATATTAATTTTGATTTTGATTTTTTATTTTAATTTAAATATAATTAAATTTAAACTAAAAAAATAAAATCGATTTAAATTTTCGATTTTCGATTTAAATCGAGCTGAACCGAAATATTTCGATTTCATTCGGATTTAAATTTGTATAATATTCGATTCGACTCGATTTTCATCTTTAAAAATTTAAAAATTTTGATTCGATTTATTCGATTTAATTCGGTTCGATTTTAACCGGTTGTGGTTGTGGATATCCACCGTCTTCCCCGTATACGCAATATTTAATGAGATTTATAATCTCGGATGCAGCTCCAGTTTTATGAAGAAATTGTACCCCAAATAAAAGAACTCATTCTCGCGGAAAACTTCGACAAACAAAAGAATCGAAGTAATTACAAAAACGAAAAACCCTAACAAGATTTCTAAGCGGCATTTGGCATTTACAGCATAAGCAAGCCAAAACCCTAATTTAGCTACAAACATAATTGTTAAAAGTCTAGATAAATCAGGACCTAGATCAATCGCGTCTCTTCAACTTGCCGATAATCTTGCCGACGAACTCGAAGCAGGGCTCGAGAGGATCAAGTGCCACCAACACATGGCGATACAGCCACGGCCGTCGTGGAAGCGTGTCCTCCGCTATAGACGACGTCGCCTTCGTCAAGTAGGCACGCAACCCTCTTTGCAACGCCCGGCGATGGGTCCTGTTCACAGAGTCCTCCGCCGATTCCACTGCCGTCGGAGACATGTTGACGAACGTGGCGTCGAAGCTTGTGTATCGCGCCAACACAGGCGCCACCGCCTCCTCCTCCTCCTCCTCCTCGCTCTCTAGTTTCTCCACCACCGCCGCCGCCTCCTCAATATTCCTTATTGGCCACGTGCCTTGGCGAGAAAGCGCCGGGCTCCTGCTTGCCATGAGAGAAAAAACAAAAAATCCCGGGAAAAAAAAACGTGATCACCGAGAGGATTTGTTTCTGATTTTGACCTCTTGCTTTATCGGAGATTTTATATCATCGTTAGACTCTTGATGTAATTTGAATTGGGGTCGAATCAGTATCCATGCACTGAGTCCGAGTCGAAGTCGGCATCCCGTAACACAGTTGGGCCGTTTTCCTGAACCGTAGTCCATAGACCGCACATGGACTCCTGCCCAAGGAGCAACTTCCGTCACACGCTCTCCATATGATGACATGGAAGCCACGTCAGAACTCACTCTGCAACGTCACTAACGTATCGTAATTCACCGAATCAATGACACACACGTGTCAACACAATCTGTTTGTCTCCCTGGACCGGATTTCCCGGATGATCTACTCTTCCCTGCTGTGATTTGTACTTTTCTTTTTTTTATATTCTTATGGTTTTGTGCTACCATTCCCATCACGGCATACTGCTACAAAAAAAAATTTCCGCAATTTTATAATTCCCTAGAAGCCACCATCCCCTTCCTCTCCGGCGAGCAATGTAGAGCAAGAATCGACGCCAAATGGAAGAACTCTTCCATGTCTACCCCTCCGCCGCCGTCCGCCCTTCCCTAAAACCCCTCCTCCTGCCTTCCCATAAATCTCCTAGTAAAGCACCCGGAAATTCCCGTCCTGGACTTCACCGCCGACAAGCTCCTCTTCCTCGAATCCTTAGGGGTCGACCCCTTCGCCCACCGCCAGATCCACTTTGTGTTGGAAAGTCCAAAAATGCTAAATCTCATTAATATAATAAATCAAATACTAAATTATTTTAAAATTCTGAGCCTTTTTGCCTCTTATCCACCATCGATTTCCTCCTCTCCCTCGATCTCACCTCTCCGGAGGTCCGGCGAATCGCGGGCATGTGCCCGGAGGTCCTGCCGTCTCGGCCGTCGGACCTCAGCGCCGTCGCCACTTTCCTCCTACGCTAGTCCGGCGTCGCCAGGCGCGTTCTCCACCGCGTGATCAATCGCCGGCCGCGGCTTCTCGTCTCCTCCGTCGCCACCCGGCTCCGCCCGACGCTATACTTCCTTCAGATGCTCGGGATAACACATATCTCGAGGAACACTGGCTTCCTATCCCGCAACGTCGAGGATAAGCTTGTCCCGAGGCTAGAATTCTTGGAAGAAGCGATTTTCTCCTCCAAGGCAGCTCGGGCGATGGTGAGGAGGTTTCCCCAGTTGTTCTGCTATAGCATCGAGGGCAACTTGAAGCCAAAGTTGGGTTTTTTGGTGGAGGAGATGGGAAGGCGGCTGGAGAAGGCGAAGGAGTTCCCTCAGTATTTCTCGTTTAGCTTGGAAAATAGGATTCGGCCTCGGCAATTGATGTGTGAGGAGAAGGTGGTGTTGTTGCTGCCGGCAATGCTGAGAGCGAGTAATGAGGAGTTCAAAGCTCGGTTGAAGCTATGTGTTTGCTCGTCTCCGCTGTCGAGGCATTCACCGCTTTGGCGTCGGGGGCGTGGATGGCGTGTTGTAACCTTTATGTCTGCGAATATAATGCATAGTTTCCTGTAACATTGATATGTTTTACGTAGTTTTATTGTTCATGATTATGATGGTAGAAGATGGTGCTTTGATGAATTTGATTGTGTTTCTGAGCTTTAGTTGATACAATATGCATGATTCAGATGATAATAGCAAATTTTGTTGGGAGAAAATTTTGAACATTAGTTGAAAGAATATTCTATGTATAGTGTGTTTTAGTAATTGGTAACTACGCAATCTTTTTAAGTTCGCTCGTTATGCTATTAGATGAATAAGAATATTGGTTGCACGAGATCATGATCCAAGGGATAATAGACCTTGCATTTGATGAGATTGATGTATTAATGATAATATGCATATGCTCTTCTCTGCTGTTGAGGCATTCACCAGTTTGGCATCAGGGCTTAGATGGTATGTTCTAACCTTTATGTCTGTGAATATGATGCATTCCCTTCTTGTAACATTGATCGATATATGTTCACATTGGTTTTTGCATGATTATGATGGTTGAAGAAGGTACTTTGACGAATTTGGTTGTGCTTGTAAGCTTTATTTGATACAATATGCATGTTTTAGATGATAAGAGAACCACTTATCTCCTCAATCTATACGAGATAAAGGCCTAAGTTCTTTATCTGATGTGCAGAAAATCTTGAACATTTAGTGGAACTGAAAGAGGGGAGAGATAGACCTGATTTTAGACAAAAAAGAAATGCAACTCTATGAATAGGAATATCAAGGCCTCTTAATTGGTAACTAAGCAATTTTTGGGGGTTTGGCCATTATGCTGTTCAATGAAGAAGCATATTGGTGAATATGAAGGCCTCTTAATCGGTAACTAAGCAATTTTTGGGGGTTTGGCCATTATGCTATTCAATGAAGAAGAATATCCCTTGGATGAATGCTTCTTAATTAATCAAGTGTTGGTTCTTGACAAATAGTTTTGATTATGGATCTACAGAGTTGACGCATTTGGGCTTGGACTAAGACCTGGTTGTTGTTGTTGCTGTTGTTGCAAACAGGTGATCTTCACAAGAGCTTTGATCTAATAGAATTCATGCTCTGTTTCTCACTCACGATATGAAGGTTTTTTTTTTTTATTTCTGTTTTTCTGGTCTGGAATGCATTTTGTACAATGAGTGCATGATTTGTTTTTCTAGATTTACAGTCAGCACAAATTTTATTCTGTGATACATTTGACTTGGGAGGTATGAACGTATTGGGTTAAAAGAACGACTCTGTTAGATCTCTTCAGAGCCAATCTGATGAAATGTGGGGATATTGCTCTGTGCTATGTTTTCAGAAAAAGTCACTCTGCTGCTTTTCACTTTTAATTCTCAAATGTGCCGTGTTTCCTGGTCTAAGCCCTACAGCTTTTTGCACAAACCACAGGATTATAACAAGTTTTTTATTTTTTTTACGTATTATTTGTTTTCAATTTGCGTTATTTTGTTTTACTTGATTATTTATACAAGTCTAATAATTAATTTTGGATTTCTTCAGATTAGTTTTATTTATTATACCAGACGGATTTTAGGGGTGTCAAATGGTCATGACCCATTTGACGGGGCCGCTTAAATTATTTCGGATCACATTTGACATCATCTGAAATAGGAACATACTGTGTTTGGCATGGCTTGTGAGATTTTTTTAATGTCAGGCATGTTTCATGACTCATAGGCTTTTGGGTCATGTTGTGATTGGGTTTTTTTTTTAAAAAAAAATATATAAATATATAAATATATATATATATTATAAAAAAGTTATTAATGGATTATAATTTAATTGGTTAAGTTTCTTATTTTTTATTCAAAAAACATGGGTTCAAATCTTGATTGAGAAGATTAAATTGTTTTTTTTTTGTAAATATCTGCAAAAAATAAAAATAATATTCATACAAATCAAAAAATATTTGTACATATAAAGAAATTGAAAAAATATTTAAAATATTAATATTTTCGATTGATTATGAGTATAATGTTTATTTATATTTGAAATATCTTGACAATGAAAATTTTTTTAAAAAATTTCATAAATACCTAAAAAAATTTAAAATGGAAAATAAAAAATAATATTCATAAGGCAAATTTTTAAATTTTTTTAGAAAAAATTTCACCAGCTAGGTTATGCCGGCCTATCGTATCGTGAATGGAGCACCGAATACGGCTCGGTACATGAACCGTGTAAAATATGGTCCATAATGGACCGTGCTGGGCCGGCCCGCAGGCGAACGGTCCTTTTTGACATCTGTAGCGGGCCTGAGAAGGACAAGGCTGCTTCGTCAATCAAACATCCTATTCCTCCAAGCGGGATCATTTATATAAGTTATATATTATGTTCGCGTTTGGTATCACAGCCAGTATTCATCTTTCTCCACCGCCATGGAAAAAGGCGCTGCTGCATCCAGGTCTTTTCATCCCTATCTTCGCCTCCGGTCACATGATTCCCATGATGGACCTCGCCCATTTCTTCGCCTCCCACCCTGCCGTTGTCCACCATAGTCCTCACCCCAGCCAACACGGCCGTCCTCCGTTCCGCTTTCCACCCTCCGCCGCCGCCGGCCTCCCTGACAGCCTCGAGAACCTCGCCACCATTCCCGCTGCCTCCTTCTCTACCCCTTCCCCTCCCCCGCCCTCACCCCCTCTGGCTCCGCTCCTGACGTGCCTCCCCCCTCGCCGGCGCCTTCCTCATCCTCTTCCTCCTTCGTTGTGTCATATTCTTTGCCTCCTCCTCAGTTAGAAACCCTAACTTCCTCTTCCTCCTCCAATCCTTCTCTCGTATCATCTTCTCCGCTTCCTCTGTTAGAAACCCTAAGATCCTCTTCCTCTCCCGTCCCTTCGCTTGCATCATCTTCTCCGTTTCATCCGTTAAAAACCCTAACATCCTCTTCCTCCTCCTCCCCTGCTCTTGTCTTCTCCACCTCCTCTGTTGGAAACCATAACATCCTCCCTCCCCTCCGGTCCCGTCTTTCACCGAGCCTCCCGCTTCTGAAGCGGATCACAAAGGTTTGACAATGTTTTCGGAGATCTCAAGATTTGTTGGTTTTGATCCAATTTTTCGGTGATTTAGGCGCGCTTATTCTTATTTATTCTTCGATCTCTCTTTTGGATGTTCTTGAGATAATGGATGTGCGATTTGACGTGAATCTTGTGTGTTTTATGAAGTTTTGGGGCAGATCTTGCGGTTTGTATTTTTTTTATGCGATTTCTGGTTGATTCTTGAACGTGTGATTGCATTTGCAGAGCTCATTGCTATCGATGGGGAAGCTGATGCCTGATTTCCAGGCCAGGGCTATTTTCGATCAAAATTCCTTCATGGTAACAGGGATTTCTCGGCTTATTGAATGCTTATATCGAAGGTTTAATTTGTATTGTTCAAAATCTTTTAGAAGTAGTTTTATCTGTAATAAGTTTGAAACGTATACTGTACTTGTTATAATTATGCTGCAGTTTTAACTATCTGAGTTCCCTTTCATCCATGCTTCCTACACTGGCTACCTGTAATCACTCAATTCCATGGAGAAAAACAAAATAATGAACCTATGGATAGAATGGAGGAAAGGCTATCTAGACAATCATGTCATAATTTATTTAGATTATCTTAGGAGCAATTTTCAGAAGTTCAGTAGTGGTTATGCTTTAGTGGGTTCTTTGAAAAATGGGTATGTGGGCCACATGATTGGCCATAAGTTCAACTTTTATATTTTTATTTTATCTTAACCCCAGTATTTCTTTTATGTTTTTACTGTACTGTTACGGCCTGTTTGGATATAACCATAATTCCATTGGATTTGGATCTTCCAGTGGATTCTTTTCCACATTTGAAGGATTGTTTATTTTCCTAATAGAATGTTTGGCACCACATTTCGAGCAGTTCATTTTATATGGGAATCTTGTGATCTCATATTAATATGCAAAAGAGGTTTGATCTCTTGTATTTTTTTCCTAAAGAAGCATGCCACCCCTTCTCACCATTTATGCCCACTATGTACCATCACTACCATTAAGCACAGGAATTGCCATAGGAATTGGTTGTAGGGAACCTTGAATCCTAGGGAAAAGTTTACATGAAATTTTTTTCTAAAATATCGTCTTCCTTCAAACATCAAATCTGGATGACTGTGATATGGTATATAAAGGAAAGTATTTCATTTTGTAAACTATGTCTAAATGGTGTCACTAGAGAATGATTTAAGCATAGTTTGTAGTTCTTTTACACTTTATGTTGTTTCTATTATTTTTTTCATCCGTGACTTGCATTTGGTGTTGTAGTTTAACCTTTAATTTATGTTTTCGTTTGGATGATGGAAGTTTGAAACCTGTGCTGAAGAAATTTTGCGAAGAAACTTTGTTTCTTTTACTACGAAAATTGTGAAACTTATGTAAAAATCCTTAAAGCTATTATACTAAATTTTTATTTCTTTTTTATTTCACTTGGATATTTGAAATCCCTGAATTCTATCTGATTGCAAATTTCATGTTTGAAGGTTTCTATCACTAGTTTGGCAAATGTATAACACCGTTTGGTTTGGGATTAGGATTAGGATCAATATTTTTCAGAATTATTTTTTTGTCTTTTAAAATTAATATTACTTATTTTACATCGTTATTAAACTAAATTATTTCAAAAATTAAATATTTTTTTGAACTTTAAATTATTGTAGGATTAATTTCGATAAAAAAAATATTAGTTTACAAAAGTGATTCATTAGTCTTGATCCTGATCCCGATCCCGAACCAAACAATGCCTATTTTCATTTTAGCAAGTAGGATTTACCATCATAGCTTTGCTAAATCTAGCAAGCAATAAAATGATACATTAGTTTGCATTATTACAAAAGGCATCACAGATATTCAATTGATCTCCACAAAACTTCAGGTAAAACCCAGCTATATATGTAGTAGTCTATATATCACACTGCAGCTTTTCCAAGTGCATCAATTGTGACTTTTCTCCTCATTTCTGAGGTTGGTTCCACTGCAGAAAAAGGCAGAAACATGATGACCTGTTAATAATGTGTTCCTCAAGCAGATCAGTCAAAGGCAAGACAAATTTTCTGTGCTTTTCTGGATGCTTCAACATCCAGCAATTCAAATGAAATAATTGTCTATGAAACACCCTTTTTGGGGTTTGGTCCACTGCAGAGAATAGAAACATGATGACATATTAATACTGTGTTCCCCAAGCAGATCTGTCAAACCCAAGGCAGATTTTCTCTGCTTTTCTGGACACGTCAACATCCAACAATTCAAATGGAATAATAGTGTATGAAAGAGACTCAATTCTGATTTTCTCCTGCCCTGGAAGACACGCTGGTTTCTTTTCAACCAACCAGAACAGGCCAAGACGGAGCAAGTCCATAGATGGTTTGGTATTAGTTCTCTACATGGTCCATTGGTTTAGGATGGGTTCAGGGGTTCTGCTGATGTGGAACCTGGGCAGGAGCAGCTGCCACAAACTTTGGGTATAAAGGCATGTATAGAATAGATGGCTCACAGTCTCCTCTGCAGATTGGCATATTACGCATGGATGTGTCTCCCCCTTTCATTCTCTCTTTCTAGTTTTTCAATAGTTAAAATCTTATCATAGAAGACTGACCATGCACAGCCTTTACTTTCAAGGACATGGGAGAGCTTCCATAGGCAAATATGTTGAGCACAGTTTTTTTTTTCCCAAAATCTGTAGGTGATAGGAATCTATTCTTTTTTGAAGTGGGTTGTTGGCGCTCACATCAGCGAAGCTATCTAGAGCAGACCATCCTAGTATCTTGGAAAGAATTATGTGATTGTGTTTTCGTATCCATTGAATTTCACCTTTGTTTGCCCCACTACAAGCCTACTTGAACACTTAAATAACTTAAGCTATTTATGCAAAATTATTATTCAATATGCACTTAAGCTATTAATTATTATTCAATATGCACTTTAATGTTTCATTTGCATTAGAGTGCTTCTTGTGGCATTACTTTTTGATGAGCTTAATGCAGAGAAATTGGGCATTTCAGTTGACAATGTGGTATGCTACTTCTCCCTTAAAGCTAAAATTGCCTTAGCTTTTGTGGTGGGGTGGGGTGGTGGTGGGGGTGTGTGAGAGAGGTGGGGTAGAGGGTGGGGAAGAGGGCAGGGTAGGGTTTTATGAGAGAGGGGGTTGTTTGTGTGGAAGGGTAGTGTGTGGAAGGTGGGAGGGTTTGGGGAAGGCGGCATGTGGGAGTGTGTGTGAGGAAGGTGGAGGAATGTATGGGAAAGGACAAGGTGGGACGGGAGAGCGGTGCGTGCAGGAGAGATGGGGAAGGTTGGGTGGGTGTTGTGTGAAAGAGGGCAGGGCAGGGTTTTATCAGCGAGGGGGTTGTTTGTGTGGGAGGGTAGTGTGTGGAAGGTGGAGGGTTTGGGGAAGGGGGCATGTGGGAGTGAGTGAGGAAGGTGGAGGGATGTGTGGGAAAGGTGGGGAAGGTGTGAGAGAGACTTCTCCCACACACGCTCGCACCTACACATACTCCCAACTACCTTCTCCTACACACCCTTGGCCCACCCTATCCCACATAATCGCCTCACCTTTCTTCCATAGACTTCCACCCTTGTCCTGCACACACATATCTATTCCACCCTCTTCCACACACTCCCTGCCCCTGCCCTACACACACAACTCTACCCAACCTCTCTCCTGCACATGCCCAAAAGACTATTCAAAGCTTCATAATTATCTTGCACTACCTATACTAAGGTAGTGTTTATTGGCTCTTATTGGGAATTAGATTGGATAGGCTATAATCTAATGGGAAATCAATTTAGAAGTTATGGAAAGGACTGAAATACTTCATATCGAGACTCACAAACACACTCACTCCCACACAACCATCCCCACCCCCACATTCATTACTGCACCTCCCATCGCCATCCAACCCGCCCCAACCCATCCCCAACCTGTTCTCTGCCACACACAACCCCTTCCCTCACACACCCTCTCACCACCCTCTCCCACACATACAGACCCTTTCACACATGCCTTTCTCACATTCCCACCCACCTGCCCTCGCTTACCCTCTCCGGTACGCACATCTCTCCTTTCAAGCACGCATCACCATCCCACTCTTCCACACACCCCTCTCCTTCCAACCCGCGCATCTCCTACCTGCTCTTTTCCGCACGCTCCCTGTCCGTACAACCCCACCATATCCCAAACGTCCTCTCCCACATGCTCTCTGTCCACACCTTCCACCTCCCACACACCCACCTGCCTGCACTCCTCTCACACCCCCACATCTCCTTCTCCCATCTCATTTGTCCATACCTTCTACCTCCCACCTGCTCTTTCTCACACAATCCTTGCCCACACAACCCCCATCCTCTCCCAAATGTCCTCTCCCATGTGCTCTTTGTCTAGACCTTCCACCTCTCATACACCCCTTGCCTACACTCCCCACATCTCCCACTTTGTGTTCTCCCACAACTTTTCCGTTATGCTTAATTAAATTTATCCTGATATGTGGCAAATTAGATTTAATCCTTCTCCCTCTTAAATTTAGTTTTCCATGGGAAAAGTTTGAGGACAACATTTGAACTTCTGAAAAACAAAAACAAAACAACCCTTAACCCTTCCCCTCCTAAATCTGACATTGTTTTACTTCAATGTTTAACTTCATCCTATAACAATTTCTTCTTGAACTCTTTTACTTGTATATGACATAAATGACAATGCCTTCTCTTTGGGTAATTTTAATTCCATCTGTATCAATACTATGATAGTATGAATTGTGTAAGTAGAAATATTTGCAGTGTATAGGTATCCTTTGTGTCTTGGTGTGTTTTTCTATTATCTTACTACTATTAAATATGAGTGTTTTTTATCTGTGCTTATTACTTCAGGTTAACCCACAGTTGTTTAGTTGTGCTTATCTCTACCATTCATACTCTTCATTTCTTTTTTGTTTTAATTAATCTGCTCTTATGTTAGTTTCCATTGACTTGATTCTGTTCTTGTAGATCTTTGAACCTTTTGGCCCTGTGGAGCTTGTGCAATTACCTCTTGACCTAGAGACCGGGCAATGCAGAGATTAAGGGTTTGTTCAAGTGCGTTAGTAATGAGATCTATAGGTTCTGTTATTCTAATTTGTTAATAAGCTGTCTGATCTCTTAGTTTGCCCAATTGGAACATGTGAAAGTAGCCCAAAGTTTGAATGGGAAATTGGACATTGCAGGGCTCATAATCGAGGTGTAACTTCTCTCATCTGTAGTTTTACAATTCAGTTTGATGCATTTGATGCTTCCACACTTTATATTTGCACCATTTGCTGCTTTGGCTCTTTTTATGTTTCAATTGTTCTATTTCAATATGTACTTGCATTTGCTCTCTTTTACAGGTTTCAGCTGTTACAGACCATGTTGCAGTGCAGGATTCAGGAGCAAATGCTGCAGACTTCGTTGTTGAAGATGGTGGAGCTTTGGTGAGCAAAGTTCTTTTGTGTTCTTTGATGTTTTTGTGTGTATGTTATTTTTGTGAATTTTGTCTGTGGATTTTGATGGTCTGTAAGAGGCTCAAGTATCAATGCTAGTTTGAGCACATTAATTGTTTGGTTATGCTCCATTAGATGAAGCATATAAATTGTTATGTGTATAGTGAGGTGGCAGTACAACATATTTTTGTGCAACACCCTTGACTGTGTTCATAGCTTACACTCTGCTTCTCTTCTTACTGATACTTATGTTAATATAGAGTAATGGTGTTTTTGGGAGATGCCCAAGTTGGCCTACAACTTTCAGAAATGTGATCAATTTGATCCTGTCCTGGTCTGTTTGTGGAAAATATTGAATGGCTTCATGTGATTTGATTGCCTTTTAAGGTTTATTTTAATAATAATCATAAATGAGATGGTTCTCTCCTAATATTGAAATGCTTGTTTTAGGGCGGAGAGAGACCAGAAGAATGATTCATTTAGATTGAAAATAGAAATCTCTGATTGGCTAAAGATTTAAACCAAGTGGTGTTTTGGAGGCTGACAACTTCTTTGTATAATGCAGTCGCTAAATGATCAATGAAGGGCTCTCTTTATGCAGAAACTTGACTGTACTGGAACTGCATCAAGGTTTGGTTGCTTATTGCTTCCTGATTTATTTTTCTGATGCTACTATCGTGATATGATTTATCATTCATTCTAATAATACTTCTATGTCTGCAGTATTGCAGAATCACTTGGAGTGCATGTGCTGAATGGTGCTATTCCAAATCAGCTGGGATTTGGTCTTCCTATTAATGGACAGGCTCCTGCTGGTGGTGGTGTTGTTCCCACTACTATCACTGCAATACACACTTCCACAGTGCTGAATCTATTGGGGAGCCCAGCGAGTGCTTATTATTAAAGAATATGTTTGATCCAAGCACTGAGGTCTGTGTTGGTGTGTTTTGCTCATATACGGCCTTTTCAGCCCATTTTCTAATGCTTTGGTATGTATGCAGGCAGAACCAGATTTTGATTGGATATTAAAGAGGACGTTCAAGAAGAATGTTCTAAGTAGGGGTGTCAAAACGGCCGTTGGCCCGCGGTTCTGTCTGACACGGTACGTTATGGGCTATTATTGACATGTCCAAAATTTATAGTATTTAAGTCGCGTTTAGCATGGTCCATATGTCGGGTTGTATATGGTGCCTCACTCGTGGTCCGCAAGCCAAGTACGGTCTGCGACACCATTGGGCCAGGCATGCGAGAAGAGTTCTTGTGAGTATAAATATAGGGGGGAGTTCTTTTGACTGGTCAAAAATTAAGTTTGCAGTCTTTGCAATGGCTCCCTGCAAAAGCAAGGATATATATATATATAATAAAATAAATTTTAAAAAATAATTAAAAAAATCGTATATTTTTAAAAAATTGGGTTCAGGCATGGCACAGCCCACGGCCCGTGGGCCTCGCACCCAAAAATTGTAAGTCTGAAGCAGTTATAATGGTTCGATCAAACGGGCTGTGCTGGCCTGGCATGGCCCGTTTGACACCCCTAGTTCCAAGTTTGATCCTCTTAAGTATATTTATGTTGACAAGTAAGCTTTTTTTTCTTCTTGTAGTTGAATTGGTGAATCAATAATTCTTTGGTTTGTAATTCAATCAGTGGCTGACAATTGATTCACATCTTTTTGTGCTATTAATTGGTAGTAATGTCTACCCCATTTCTCTAAAAAAGTAAAAATGAACATGAAATAATAAACTAAGTTAAAAATGAAAACTGGGGGATAAGTCCTATTTTCTACAGCAAATTTGACAATTTATTTTCTGTTCATTCGTTGATGTTGACAATTCAAAAATGTATCTAGATACAATAATTGTAAAAAATGTTACAGCTGGTGCCAATTAGTGTATTAGGTGTTTTTGCATTAGGATCCAAATGTCAGTGGCTAGTTTCATGTTCTGTGAGAACTTTGGGTGTAGTAGGGTGTTAAACGGCCGTGCCGGGCTGGCATGACTCGTTTGACTGGGCTGTTGTACCCATTTTGGGTCTGAAACAGTAATGGGTCCATCATGATCTGTTTGACCAGGCTGTTGTAACTGTTTTGGGCCTGAAACAGTAAACAGGCTGTTTCGGGCATAGTCCATCAGAATTTTTGGGCGCCTGCCATGCCTGGGTGTCTGGGCCTGGGTTTTTTTAATATATAATTTTTTAATTATTTTTAAACCTTATATTATTATTATATATATATTTTTAAAAAAATACATTTAAATATAACGGCTTTCAGTTTTTGTAGGGAGACGTTGCAAAGGCTATAAGCTTGACTGACCTTTGATCAGTCAAAGAAACTCCTACCCCCTACATTTATAGTTAAAAGAATTCTTTCTAAATTTTTGATTTAAAAAAAAAAATCACGGGCCGGGTCCTGCCAGCCCGCGTGCCATGCTGTGCTTGGTCTGGTCGTCCTCCGGGTCTTGCTTTGCATACGGGTCACGAGTGGGGCATCAAGCACGGCCCATAGCATGCTAAGTCAGGCTGGCCCGTGGACCAATGGTCCGTTTTGACACCCCTAAGTAAAGATAAACTATGCATAGATGTGATAGCACAACAATCACAATGGAAGGGGTATCAGTTTTGCAAATGTCACAGGATTGTATTGTTCTGACCTGCTAATCAATACTACCTTTTATTGATTGTGGGGAATTTTGATTTAAAGAGGAGTTGCAATATATAAGTTTGAAGTTCCATACCTTTTTTTTAATTGTTTTCTGTTCATCGTACAATTTCACTTAATACACCATTTTTGCATTTTGATATCATTGCTGCACCGGCTAGTTGACAGCATGCAATGCATGGTGGATGGTTTGCAGGAAGGGTATAATATCCACAACCTTTATGGTATATTTCTTAACACACTTTAGTCTGTGCTGAGCTTAAATCATGATTTTCTTGTCAAATCTGTTTGTTGCCTGTCCTTTCAACATTTGGAGGCTTCTGGAGAGGATTTAGAAAGTAAGAACTTGGTTTGCAAATTCCTGTTTCAAGTTTTCAGGTTACTGTTCTTGAAACTTGTTCCAGGTTAATATTGTCAGATTCTGTTTGTAGTTCAAGTTTTGTACTGGATCTGTCATTCATGGACCATTTTACTTAACCGGTTGTAAGAAAAATAAGAACTTAATTGTTTTTTGGTTTCGTTCTCAACTACAGGTGAACTGGTTTTTGAAGAATTAGTTTTACTGGTTTAATTGTAATTATGGTTGTAATTTTAAAAGTTTGTTAAGCATTTTTGTTGTGCTGCTGGATAGCTTGTTTTATGTTTTCTGCAGCGACCTTATGAGTTTGAAGCGAAATTCAAGGGTGTCTAAGTTGGCTTTGGGTTCTGCAGAAGAGTAGTACTTTATGCAGACTGCTGATCCTTCGCTTTTGCAATACATGGGATTAGCTCGCTTATGCTTGCAATATGTAACAATTGTATGAAGCCCCTCATTTGATGCTTTTGAGTTTTAGGCTAGGCTAGCGCCACCTTCAGCAAGTTGTACTTATTTTGCATTTTAATTTCTTTGCACTGTGCGTTGGGTGGGGGTTGGTATGGTGTACGGAGTTCAGGTGTGTGGGAGAGAGCATGTGTGGAAAGGGAGAAGGTGGGGAGCGTATTGTGAGAGGGAGGGAAGGCGGAGTGCGAAAGGCAAGCGGGGAGAGGGGCCAGAATGCCCAAGGGATGTGTGTGCTGGGAGAGGGTAGGTATGGTGTGTTTGTAGGGGTTGGGATGAGGGCGATGTGGGTGTGCGTAGGATTGGGGGGATGTGTGTAGGGGTGTGCATAGGGGTTGGAATGTGTGTGGGAGAGGGCTCGTGTGGAAAGGGATTGGTTTGTGTTGGGGTAGGGGTGTGTGTGGAGGTGGGAAGCGTACTGTGAGAGGGAGGGAAGGGGTGCAGGGGATTCTGCATGGTGTGGGATGAGGGTGTGCGGAGAGGGCAGGTATTGTGTGCTTGTGGGGGTTGGGATGTGCGGTTAGGAGTGTTCACAGGGGTTGGAACGTGCATGGAAGAGGGGCAAGCGCAGATGGTGAGGTGGGGCGTGTGGTGTGGAGGGTTTGGAATGTTTAGATGTTTGCGGGGTAGAGGGAGTCTGAGAGGCCAGCTGGAGTGTAGGAGAGGGATGGGGATGGTTGGGATAAGGGTGCATGGAGCTGGGGGTGTGGTGAGGGATGGGGATGGCTGGGGTAAGGGTGCACGGGGCTGGGTGTGTGGTGAGGGATGAGGGATGCGTGCTGGGCGAGGGTTGGTATGGTGTTTGTGGAAGTTGGGATGTGCGTAAGGGTTGAGGTGGGGTGAGGTGGGTGAATGTGCTTTAGGAAAAGATGTTTTCGTATAGTGGTATAGTGGTGCGATGGGTGCAGCCCTCCCTGTGCTACTGCCCTCTCTTTTTGTCCCACACATCATTTCTCACAATTCTGTCTCCTATTGCTCTCCCCTCTCTCCCAAATTCTTCATATCCCTCCTCCTATTTTCTTCTCTCTCTCTCTAACACTCTTTTTCACAACTCTGTCTAATTTCCCACATCTCCCTTCTATCGCCCTCCCTATTTTCCCATAACTCTTTGCCTTCCATCTCCTATCGCTCTCCCTATCTCTTAGATTTCTCTCTCCTAGATTCTCCACATTCCTGCTCTCCCTATCTCTTAGATTTCTCTCTCCTAGATTCTCCACATTCCTGCCCCGTCTATCGCTCTCCTTCTCTCCTAGATTTCCTACATCCTTCCCCCTCCTATCGCCCTTTCTCTCTCTCCCGTACACTCTTCCTCACAACTCTTTGCCTCCTATCGCCCTCCCTCTCTCTCCCACATACCCTTCCCACAACTCTTCGACTCCTATCGTTCTCCATCTTCAAGATTTCCCACAACCCTCCCCCTTCTATCGCTCTCCCTCTCTCCTAGATTCTCCACAACTCTTTGCCTCCTCTCTCCCTCTCTCCCAGATTTCCTATTGCCCTCCCTCTCCCATACACCTTTCCCCACAACTCTCCGCCTCCTATCGCTCTCCGTCTCTCCTAGATTTCTCACATCCCTCCAGCTCCTATATCCCTCCCCTTGCTATCGCCCTCCCTCTCTCTCCCACACACCCTTCCTCAACTCTCCGTCTCCCTTCCTCACAACTCTCCATCTCCTATTGCTCTCCCTCTCTCCCAGATTCCCCACATCCCCTTCACATCCCTTCCCCTCCTATCGCCCTCCCTCTTTGTCCCACACACCCTTCTCTTCGCCACACACCCTTCTCTTCGCCTCTCTCTCTCTCCCCCTCTCTCTCCCCTCCCCTCCCTCCCTCCCTCCCT